>BGNK01000852.1:41698-92148 GCA_003297005.1 Symbiodinium sp. clade A Y106
GAGGGAGGGAGGGAGAGGGAGGGAGGGAGGGGGAGGGAGAGCGAGAGAGAGACAGAGAGCGGGACAAAGCGAGAGAGAGGGAAAGAGTAGAAAAAGAGAGAGAGAGAGGGATAGAAGGGCAGGGGCATTTGAAGATTTGAAGATAAAATAGGCTTTATGGACTTGCTGAATCATATGCTTGCTCTGCGGGTATCTATGTACGACTTGTGCAGGGTTTGAGCATACAGAGGCACGTTTCGGGTCAGTTCCGGGGACTGAATAATGTAGCAAGGAGGGTTATGAAGCAGCATCCCGACTTCGTGTATATAACCCCCGCGTAGAAGGGTGCAAAGCACCCCTTGTACGGTAATCCCTCTCTATACACCGTACAGATCACTCTAGATCTATAGAGCATGACTGGGTTGAGGACTAATTGACCGATAACGCTTGGTATTTTTCTTACCTTTGGTTAGTAGGGAATGGAGGAATGGGGTACAACTATAACTACTATACTACCATTCTTCCATTCCCTACTAACCAAAGATAGGTTTTGTAAGGCAATGAACCCTTTCGCACTGCAGGCCAGCTTCGGACACGCGAAGGGGGACCTAGCTAAGACAAAACATTGCAATCTGCACCCCAATACTTACCCTGAAGCCCTGCATCTTCTGAAACCCGTGCAGCAGTCCTGTCAAACAATTACGGATCGACCCGAAACCTGAACCCCTTAAACTTACCCTAAACCCCGAAACCCTAAGCCCTATAAACCCTCAACTTCCCACCGGAAGATCCAAAACCACTTAAGTCGCTGACCGTCCCTGGACCATAAAGCCTGACTGGGGGTTGGGGGTCACCGCAGCCCCCTGAAAATTGGAACCCTCAACCTGAATTTACATTGTGAGAAACCCCAAACCTTTAGAGTGTCGGCGCTCACACCTGGACAATCCAGGCGAGGGGTTAATTAATGGTTTAGGGGTTTAGGGCTTCGTACAGCAACCCCCCAAAAGCCACAAACAATCCACACCCTAAGGCCTTTACCCTAAACCCTAAGCCCACACCCTAAACCCAAAACCCAAAACCCTTAACCCTACACCGCGACACCCCAACATCGAGAGCCTAACCTTAAACCTCTCTCGAAGAGCCAAGGGTCGCATCCATGGCTTCGGTCCAGGGCGCGACACTCCTCCAGGTCGTTTCGGATTTTTGCTTAGGGTTTAGGGCTTAGGGCTTAAGCATAGGTTGTATCCCTATGCTTCCAGGGACCTTGTAGTTGGGGCCCCAGACCTTTTGAAGACCCAATAATAACGTCCCTGGAAGCATACGGTCTTGGTCTGTGTGTTACTTTGCTGTTGAGGGTCTTGTTCCATGAGTTTGGGCTTGTAGTGATTAGGGGGGTTAGCTTACTGAAAGCTTTGCGGATCCCCGAGACAGCAGCCTTTCTATGCTTTCCTTGTATATAGTGTTTTCTTAGGAATGTAAGCTCTCAAAGCGGAGCCGCGTTGGGATTCAGAGACTTTTGATGTTGTAGCTGTTGTGGTCACGCATTTCGCGTTTACGGCTTCAGGGTTGAGTCTTAAACTAACTTCAATGGAGGTCCCTAAACCCTAAACCCTTAACCCTAACCACCCTAAACCCCAATTCCTTAAAAAGCCTAAACCCTAAACCCACCGCCTGCGTCGTGCTTGCGCCAGGACCGCCTGTCGCAGCCTTGAGTAGAGGAAGGGAGCCCCTGAGACTCCAACATACTGTTGATGGACAAAATCCTGCATGACCTTAAGGACCCTAAACTATGGGAATTATGGTATATTCCTTATAATGGGTAATGCAGGATTTTGTCCATCAGCCGTAGAGAGGCTCTATTGGGCATAGATTCCTTTGAAAAGGGGTTCTTCGAGGTTATAGGGATTAACTACCTAAGGGCTTTGTAGTAGGGGCCTTACATGAATTACTATGTATCGGGGTTAGCATACTATACTAATAACAAGGAAGCCAAAAGTATTGCATTTGTAGTTACTCAGGCTTCTCACCCTTGCAAACTTGAGGGTCTTGTGGTTGGCCTCACATAACATGCTCGTTGTGCGGCTCATGGGCTAGAGAGAGACAGAGAGAGAGAGAGAGACAAGGGCGTTAAGTCCTTATCTAAACTCAAACCCTAAACCCTAAGCCTTAAACCATGAACCCTTAAAGACCCTACAGAACAAATCTTGAACGACGGAAGGCTCCCTTGCAAGACGAGTTGCTGAGCTGGTCGGTGAGCAGACTCCTGAACGAAGCAGTTGGAGGATGCTTCCTTAAGGTTCCTTCTCGAAAAACTATACTATAATAACTATAATATACTACTGTATAATCTGCTACAATATACTATAATCTACCACAGAGCCCCAGAGAGCCATCCGGAGTATCGAGGACGCTATACTACACCCTCATAATAGTTAGCCTTTGTAAACCCCTGTATTTAGTTTTGAGACCCTATAATATAGGGGGCTTAATAATTAGAATACGGTTTTGGGGCCCGTTGTACTGTAATTATAATAAGGACACCCCCGCCAAAATAGTACAGGGGATTATTGAGGCCCCTATATTAAACAGCCCTAACGGCATGCTTTGAAGGATCTATAAGGATTTGATATGAGTTTCCTTAAGGGATCCCTTAAAGGAAAACCAGCTTTGTCTCCTTGGAGGAGGCTCTCGATGAGTTTTCCCGCACGGCAGACAACTCGTCCGTCAACACCTTCATTGCGCATTTAGGGCTTTTGGGGTTCCTTTAAAGGGATGTATAGGGCTCCTTGTAAGGGATCCTTTCAGGGTTCTGTCAACACCTTCATCTGTTTGCTCCTTAGTATGGAATGGGGGAATGGATCCCTATAGTAGTCCCTGTATAATTACAATCCCCAATAGTAGTCAGTAGTCCCAATAATTAACCCATTCCCCCATTCCCTGCTAAGCTAAGAACCAGACAGTCATTGCACCTCAGGATTTCTTTGGCTTGGGGGGCTTGGGTCTTCGCAGTCGAGGGTCAGAGGTTGCAGCCGCAGGGGTTTCGAGTTTACGTAGGGGTTGTCTATAACACAATTTGGGTTTGGGGGTTATGTCAGTCTGCCGCGTCTTCCTTGTTTTCTTCTTACTGTTGAAGACGTTTATAACTGTGCTATCAGAGACACGGGGCTCCAAGGATGCGGGTGGGAATCTAGGTTGGCGCATACAGCCCTAAAATCCTAAACAGAAAGGACCGGCGCAAGGCACATAACGGATAAACTGCAGTCACTGAGAAAAGACGATGGAACCACACCGCCTAAGCTTTCGAGGCGCATCTCCTGGAGGACACAGTGAGGCTTCGGGCTGAAAAGGAATTAGGGTTTAGGGCGTTAAGTTTAGGGTGTAGGGTCCCTTAAGCCACAACTCTACAGCCCTAAATTTCCACAGGCTGATTATCAATCCACTCAAAACCCTCATCGACTCCAAACCACGCTGATGCATTAAACCGGACGTAGTTCTTTCAAGCACTGAGCATCCCAATACACAGGACGTCTGACCAAAACAGATATCCTGCAGTCCTCTAGGCACGATAGCAACAGTCCGGAGACTACTCTACCAATAGTCAATAGTTTCAACCGCGTTAACTTGTTGCTTTGGCCTCGATTCCAGGATCCTAATCATGAAGTTGGTTAGCCCAGAAAGGGAACTACAACGGAGACTACAGGTGGTGCGTACAATTGCCTCGTATATATGCTTCGCCACAATCGAGGCTCGATGTCTGTCATGAAGTTATGGCTTCCTCCGAAAGATCCCTTGAGCCTCAAACCTAAGTATCCGAAGCGAAAAACAAAGCTTTTCCCGAAACCTTAAACATGTAGCCTACAAAACCTACATCCTCAACAATAAACTCAAACCCCCTCACATCAAAACCTAAAACAACCAAACCCCGCACCCCCAAACCCCCAAACCCCTCCTACACCCCGAAAAACCCCAAGCCCCTAAACCCCCCTGTCACCCCTCCCTAAACCTAAACCCTAAACCCTAAACCCCCCTGTCACCCCTAAATCATGAAACTCCAGAGCTTCCCTCATGGCACCAGCTGCCGCCCACTGTCTGCTGGCCGCTGGAAGGACGATGCCCTCAGGCTGATTAGGGTTTAGGGGTTTAAGGGTTTAGGGTTTGGGGGCTTGGGGTTTTTTAGGGGTTTAAGGGTTTAGGGTTTGGGGGCTTAGGTTTTTTTGCTTGGGGGTTTAGGGTTTCGGTTTCAGGATTTGCAGGCGCTGCGCACAAAGGTTTGAATATCTTCGCTGCCTCATGTTAAAGCGCTTTGTATATCTTCATTGTGCACCCAGAAAACGTGACACGACGGAGGAGCATGGGCACATTGGGAACTCACGGGATGATGAGGCAGCACGTGCATGATGCGTCAAATGAAGAAGCCCTGCATTCTGCAACACCGTGGAAGCGCAAGAGGCTTGTTTTGCATAATGGCTTAAAAGGTTTCCGAAGCCCCGGTATGAAGGCATCGTACTTCAGGAGAAGCCTTACAGCATAATCCAGAACCCTGTAGTTGGGTAACTCGGGATCTCCTCGTGAATGTCCAGACCCCCAAACAGCTAAGCACTAGCTGTTAGCCCCTCAATCTGCCGCCCAAGCCTCAAACCATCTCAAACCTAAGATCCTAAATGGCCTAAACCCCCAAACCAAACCCCAGACCCTAAAGCCCTAAACACCCAAACCCCAGACACAAAATCCATGTAGACCTACGTACGCATGCATGCATGCATGCATGCATGCATGCATGCAGGCATGCATGCATGGATGTATGTATGAATGTGTACGTGTATACACTATATAAACATAAAATGTATGTATTTCTTTGTGTATATTTGACGCAGTTAGGTACGCAATTATATGCATATACGATCGGAGCACAAGTGAGCTGCCGACCTGAAGTCAGTCCGTAGATGTAGCACCCTGGTTCTGCTGAGTGATGGCTCGCAGGGCTGTCGCTTGCTGGTCTGGTGAGTTGTCGCGTTAAACCGTTCCCATGTCGTATCCTAGGACGGGGCCGCGGGGCAGCCCCAAACGCAAAAGCTGTAGACCGAAAACGGTACCTGCGTACCATGAGCTCTCCACCCCCAAACCGCAACCTCTAGGCCTACCCAAACCCCAAATGTCCCAGAGCACTCCGAGTCCGGGTGGCATCCAGCCAGGGATTCCCCTTGGACAGAGTCAGGGCTCAGTATAGGGAGCCGAAACTGGAGGAGTACAGCAACCTTATGATCCGCATAGAGTACCATTATGGTAACCATGAAATACCTTTCAATAACTTCTGGGTCTGTCGGTGCAGGGGCTTAGGGCCGACAGGTTTTGAATGATTGCGGTGGCGAGTTTCTTCTGTTTCGGGGTTTCGGATGGCAGGTCTGATGCTGGAGGGCTAAAGGACGCTGAGCATCAGAAAGTCTGACTTTTGGCTTCTTGGTTCTGGGGCCCGGGGGCTCTGGGGGTTGAGGGGTTTAGTTTGGGGGCTAGGGATGTTGAACTACGGAACTGCGCAGCAGCTGCAGGATCAAGAATTCTCTGCTCCTTCTGAACCCCAAACGGTTTAAGTAGGGTATCCTTTGCAGTAAACCCTCAACCCGTTTGGACACCCTGCAGACCCCGAACCCTAAACCCCAAGCTCTAGATTTTAAGCCCTGTAAACCCTTTTCCACATAAGTTCATGATTGCAGCTACTATTTAAAGTGTGATGATGTTTCTTACGACTATAGAACTGTTGTTCACTAGACATTCAAGTGTGTTCGTTGTTCTCATCATTACTCTAGTAATACTACATTACTACTACTACTACTACTACTGCTACTGCTACTGCTACTGCTACTGCTACTGCTACTGGTACTTGTACTGGTACTGGTATTACTACTACTGCTACTAGTCTAATTAGTGGTGTATCATTGTTGGCATTGTTGCTAAAGCAATAATTAAGTGTTACCGCTACTGTTCTGACTACTGCTGTTATTAGTATTGCTACTAGTATTGCTACTGTTAACAAAATGCGGTGAAACTGTTCACATTAATGTAATTAGTAGGATTGTTAACTAGTATGTTCTTTCTACTCACCCTAAACCCTTTTTGAACGAGGTCTCTCTGAAGTCCCTGAACCCCTAAACCCCAAACACCAGCACAGGCTCTTCTCAGCTGGGTTGGTGCTCGGGGCGACCGGGCCAAGGAAGCTGGCCGGATCCTCCTTCCAAGGTTTGGCTCTGTATTGTTCGGTTTACGGTTTAGGGTCATTTTACAAAGGTATTATGGGGCATTGTAGTGCTTTTGAAATGGGTTGCTTGGTTTTTTGTTGAAAAGCTCGCTAACTATGCACTATGCAGGGACTGTGAGGGGGTTCTTGTAGCTAGCTATTCAATCCGTCGTGTTGCGTTATCAGGGTCTGTATAGGGTGTTCTAAGATGGAGAGTTCTCGGAGTTACTTCCAGGTTTGGGATTTGGATGCTGACGGTGCGGCACAACATAGTCTATTGCCTTACAACATCTGTGTAGGTTCCTGTAGGGCTTACGCCATCTTTCCTATAGTCCCAACAACAAGGAACTACAATGGAGATTACTTTGCTGTGTTGCTGATTCAGGGTCTCAGAGGGCTTTGCGGTATTTCTTGCGGTGATGCTATGAAATTGAAGTACTTCTGGCATTTGTAGTCTGTACACTTACTCCTTTAAAACAGAGCTTCGTACAGAGCTTCGTACTTTTTTGCCTCGTACCTAAAGAGATCTGACCGAACTTTTGTAGTTTCCTGAATCGGTCATTGGGGTCTTTGTTTAGGGTTTAGGGTTTAGGGTTCTACAAAAAAAGTCAAGCTGTCTCAGCCACCGGACTGCTTTTTCTTGCGGCTATACATTTGTTGGAAGGGGTTGTAGCTCTAGTGCAGGGCTTAGGTACGGGGTCTTGTAATGACTAGTACAGGATTGACTGGACTTCGCAGTGCTGGTATCGATGTAAAGGAGAGGGTCGCAGGGGTTCGAAGGTCGTCAACAAAGTATTCTGCAAAGTTCGTCTGAACTTGTCTGGGACGTTTACAGGGCCTGTTAGTGTCTTTTTGTTTACATCAGGGCTTGTGCTTTCGCCTTAACCCGTGAGAATTCAAAACATCGGAGGTGATCGGTAATACGATGGGGACAATGACTAAAGACATAGCAGCTACAGTCGTGAGAATCACCGAAGCCATAGCCAGTACAGTCAGGAGAATCACCGAAGCGATAGCCGGAACAGCACTTGATCAGCTTGACTCAATTTTCCATATCTCGGAGATGATCTGTACACTCACTTACAAGGGTCTCTTTCAGTCAACGTCATGATCTTTACAGTTGTCTCTCTCGGACATAGACATATTGAGCCATACATACAACTATACAACACGCAACCAGACTCGACACACACACATAGCAAACAAAAATGCCGAGCATCTTGTAGATGCAGTTCTGGGCGTCTGGCCTCACCCGCGCGCTCCCCCTGTGGCAAAATGCCACACCCTGCTCGCGACTGCCATACCCTGTACAAGTGTTGTCGCACAGGTTTCTTCGCTTGTCACCTATGTAGCCTTGTGGCTGGGATGACCTGCAACTCTGTCTGTCCACCCCACTCACGCTCGAGGGCGCGAGTAGCCACTGCAGCTGCTTCTCGAAAGTCATCTGTAATCATGTGATTGCCAAGGGTATCTTCCACCATAGTCCGGCGACGTCCTGTGAGCATGCGAGCTTCGAGAGGAGCTGGGAGAGGCGTAAAGACCGCCGATGAATGGCCTCCCCAATCTCCAATTTGTGCCGAGTTGGTGAACCTTGTCTCAACTCTGAAACCCTAAGCGACCCTGACCTACACCCTTTGGCATGGACTGGGCTTTGACAGAGCATCTCTTCCAACCGACTTGGTTCGGTTTTTCAAGCCGTTCGCCACATACCCCCGCAAGAGTGTGTAAAGAAACTATAACACAAAGGGTCCATATACACTACCATTATGAGATTAGGTCCCCAAAGACAATCCCTACTATGGTTTTGGGACCCTAATTCCGTAACAGGAGTGTATATGGACCCTCTTGGTAAACGATGGACCCCATGGGATGGGACGACGAGGAATGGATTCCCATCGCCCCTAAACCCCCCAAGCCGACGTCTGAAGATTGGGGATGAAGTTTAGGGGTCTACCCTAAGAGGGTTTAGGGTTTGGGCGATGAGGCTGCTGCAAGTATACCCCTGCCCATGCCTTGTCGAACTGCCCAAATCAATGCTAAGCCCTAAGCCCGCTAACTGTAGACCCTAAACCCTAGAGCCTAAGCCCTAAATAATAAACCCGAAGCCCTCTAGACCCGAAATCCCTTAAACCCTAAACAATAAGCCCTAAGCCCTATAGATCCCGAAATCCTAAACCCCCTAAACTCCTAAACCCAAACCCCCCTAGATCCAAACCCCGAAAACATGCAGAACCAGGGTCCGGGAGCTGAAGCACATCTCCGGCAGCCTTGATGCCTCTGCTTTGTGCTGCGGGCGTAGGGCTTCGGAAAAACCTTAGGGCTTAGGGTACGACGGCATGGCCTTAACAATTAGAATAGTGTTTTGATGAACATCGATCGTAGCATATTCAAAACTGACAAACCGTACGTATACCGTAGGAAGAATGTTGGTAATTATTCCGGTCTCTACAGTAGGGCTTCAAAGGGCGTGATAAGTAAGCCCTGCAGCATTACAGGCTGCATTTATGCTTAATTCTAGAGCTTTGCATGCTGATGACTCATGTATGTACAGATGGTCCGTGATTGAACGGCGCACACCAAACTCTAAACCCCTAGCCCCACCCCTCCATGTACCTAACTACTTATGCTCTCCATTCTAGTTCCTGTTCGGGGTACCTTATAGTATCCTGAATATAGAAAATGGTTGCAGCAAAAACGAGGAACTACACTGTAGGCTATGGGTATGCAACTAGCATAGATGTTGGCATTGAAGAAGTGCCTGCATCCCTTCAAGGCCCAAGTAGACACCGTCTAAACATGGACCTTAATCTTAAGGTGCCTGCCAATCCATTTATAGCTCGGGCCTAATACTGAGGTGGTTCAGGGGTTTGGGGTTGACGGGGCTTGGCGGCCTCTGAGGCCTAGGGCCTAGGACCCAAAACCCGGAAACCTTCGTAGCTCGCTCTGGTATAAAGTCTGAACAGTTCCCCCCCCNCCAAAGGGTCCAAGGTACTGTTATGGGGAATACCTTCCCAAACCATAATAGTAATTCCTAATATAGAAACCCTACATTCTAATTATTAGGCTGTATTCATCTTGGAGTCTTTTAGTTCTACTAATCCGCCAAACCCTGTAAACCATCGCCACTACAAACCGAAGCTTCTGCCCAGAGCGCGCCCTTTATGAAACCACTCTCACTATCAAGGACCCGAGTCTACAGAACTATCCCAGCCCAAAGGGCCCGAAGTACCTATATGGTAGAATGTAGGGTTTCTATATTAGGAATTACTATTATGGTTTGGGAAGGTATTCCCCATAACAGTACCTTGGACCCTTTGGGTTTGGAGAAGGCCTTAGAGAAACCCTTCCGGGTACTACAGGGTTCTATGACATAGGGTCCCTTTTACGGATAATCTGCAGTGCGGGTCGAAATAGGGTTCCCTTTGAAGGTCCATAATAGGGATCCCCTTAAAGAAACACTATCAAAATTACTAGACCCTAAACCCTAAACCCTAAACCGGTCGTCCGGAAAGGCCTCGAGTAGGAGGAGGCTTTCGTGGCGACGGGGCCCGGCTCGGGCGTGCCGGGGGCGGCCTGCTGGAGCCGCGGCCTACCTTCCTGCCGAAGAAAGCGACCCTTTCAGGGTTCCTTATAATGACTTCTTGGTACAAGTCCTTTTTAAGGCTTCGGGCTTCATGGCATAAGGGGACCAAAAAGATCTGTGTCGGGGCCTACAGAATGAAATTCGGTTTATGTGTTGATGAAGGCTTAGGGTTCCGAACCCTAAATAATAAGGCTCGTCTTTTAGGTATGAAAATACAATATTTAAGTTGAAAGTCATTTAAAAATTCGTTGCTACATGAAGGAAGAAGCCGTTTTTTGCACCGACCTCCAAATTAAGGTTTCAAGCGCCCTTGGAGATTCAGTGTTCATAACGGGCACGGGATCCAGATTGAACGCCGCTTTCGCTTCTTGCGAGGCCTTATTGGAAACGATGGGTCATCAAAAGCGGTCGGAATGTATAGCAACCCCCCACATGTATACTCTGTGTCCGTTGTTATGAACGTGGGGTTGGAGTTAACGTTTGGAGGACTGACTGTACAGATCCCTCTCGCCGAAGCCATGCAAACCTGCATTCTCAAAACCAACATATCTGCGGACCCGCAATGTCAAAGCTGTCAAAGTCCACACACTACGACAAACAAATTACCTGCAGCCTCCATTGTAGTTCCTTCTGCGGTCAGGCAATTTTTACTTTTAGGGGATCATATAAGGTAACCTCCAAAGGAACTACAATGGATACAATAGGCAGGACAGTCAAGAAGCCCTGGTTGTAAATCCCCCAGAAAACTGGGGTCCACATTAAGAGCATGGTTCAGAACCAGGGCTTCTCACGAGGTTCCTACCCAGAGACTCCAACATCCCTTAATTGATCAAGCCCCTAAACCCTAAACTCCTTGGAAAGCCTTAAAGCCTTGACTCCTGCGAACTGAGATCGCAAACCCTAAAACTACCTACAGTGAACCCCAGAAAGTTGGAACATAGATTTAGGATGATTCATGCTGGGATTCCCTATACTTTACTTTAAGGGCAGGAGGCTAACGATGTTCCAACTTTCTGGCTTCTACTGTANCCTACAGTGAACCCCAGAAAGTTGGAACATAGATTTAGGATGATTCATGCTGGGATTCCCTATACTTTACTTTAAGGGCAGGAGGCTAACGATGTTCCAACTTTCTGGCTTCTACTGTATAGGAGCTCTTATAGTAGCCCTAGAGAACCCTTATAAATCCCATTTACGAACCCGTAGAGTCCGTCAATCCGAAACCCCAAAACAAACACAAGAAACCCCAAAGGAACTAAAAATAGAACCCCTACACCCCCAAAAACCTTCTCAGGAACCCTTAAGAACCCCCAAAGGAACTAAAAAAGAGCCCCTTGCAGCAACCCTGAAAGGAACCCTTGAAGAAACCTCTCAGGAAACCCCTAAAGGAACCCTAAAAGAAACACTTAAAGCTTAGGGGCTGAGTACCCTAGCCCAAAAAAGGCTAACCCTTTCGATTATGGTGGGATTATAAAAACCCCAACAGGTTAAAGGTTGCCTACTCAGCTAGTAATTAGTAAGCCTAAAGCCTCCCAAACACCACCCTAAACCCTAAACCCCCCTAAACCCAAAACCCTAAACCCACCCAAACCCTAAACCCTAAACCCTAAACCCTAAAACCCAAACCCTAAACCCTAAACCCTAAACCCTAAACCCTAAACCCTAAAACCCGAACCCCCTTAACCCTGAACCCTAATCCTCNCCCCTAACCCTAAACCCTAAACCCATCCACCCAAACCCTAACCCCCCCCTAAGAAAGACACCCTGTCAACCAGTGCCGCCTCACGGGAAGGACACGCCGAGGCTCGGGGACGGGCTCGGGAAGCTGCACGGCCTCGACGTTGAAGGGGTTCACCTCAGAGTTCTTTCGGGGATCTCCAGGGTTCCTGAAAAAGGGGATCACTAAGGATTCTATAAGGGATCTTACCTCAGAGGGTAGAGACATTTAGGGGTATAGGGTTTAGGGTTTATGATCAATTAAGGGAGATTGGGTTCGTTCACCTTTGAGGGCTTTAGGGCTCTTAGGGTTCAGGGCTTTTAGGTTCACCTCAGAGGGCTTCGGGGGTGTCGGGACTCCTTTGTTGGGATCCATAAGGGCTTCTTGAAGGGATCTACAAGGGTTCTCGAAAGGGTGTAGGGTTTAGGGTTGAGTGTTTAGGGCTTTAGGGGTTTAGGCTTTTGGGTTTGGGGTTTAGAGTTTAGGGGCTTTGGGGTTTAGGGTCTGGGGTTTAGGATTTATGAGCCCAGAGACTCCGATATCCCCTAATTGAGGAATATACCTTACTTGGAGGCCCTTTTGACTTAGTAAGTAGGGTTAGTAAGGTGGGTTATGGGGGATTATAATATGGTTTCTAGGGGATACTAAGTAGACTTACTAAGTCAAAAGGGCCTCCNACTTGGAGGCCCTTTTGACTTAGTAAGTAGGGTTAGTAAGGTGGGTTATGGGGGATTATAATATGGTTTCTAGGGGATACTAAGTAGACTTACTAAGTCAAAAGGGCCTCCAAGTAATGAAAACGAGTGATCCGCTACACTAGTTTAAGGCATATTCAATGAAGGGATATTGGAGTCTCTCAGAGGGCCTTGGGGCCTTGGGGCCTTGCGGGCATGTAACATAAGGCTATTGAGGTTTAAATTTAGAGCTTTTAGGTTTAGCGCGTCTGTTTAGGACATTTAAAGCTTTTCGGTTAGGCTCGAACAGTGTGGGGCAGAGAGCATGTACAGAAAACTGCCTGGGGGCTTTTAAGCTTTCAAAACAAGGCTCACCTCAGAGGGCGGGTGGTTAGGGCTTCTCGGGTCCTTGCACGGCCTCGTTTTGTAGGAACGCTTACTTGGTAATCAATAGCCGGCTATTGTATGCTTTTGGTGCTTGGGGTTGGCACTAACACCCCAAACACACCCAAGCAAAAATCCTCACCCCTCAAGCCCCACAGGCCAAACGAGCCAGAACCCTAATCCACAAGCCCCGAAATCCAACGTCTGAACCCAACGACCCCCAACACCTAACCTAAAACTCACAATCCGAATCAACAACCACAATCTGAGCCTGAGCCCATACAGTAGCCTAAGCCACAAGAGCCAGCCCCCCCCCCCCCCGAGCAACACCCAACTCCGAACATGCTAATGCAAACCTTGAGAGGTGTCCGACAAGCGAACCCCAAAGAAACCCCAAGAGATACACGCAAATGATTCTGAAGCTAACGTAGTACTAACCACCCTAGACCCGCCCTATAAAACCTCAAACCCTGAGTATGACTCCAAAAAGGTGCCTGTGGGGTGTCGTCGCTGCGGACCTGCTCCAGGCGCTCTTTCCACCTCTGCAGTCCGAACGAGATTCGAAGGTTTCGGGGTTACGGTTTGCGGTTTGGGGTTTAGGGTTTAGGGATTTAGGGTTTAGGGTTTAGGGGTTTAGGGGTTTAGGGGTTTAGGGATTTAGGGTTTAGGGGTTTAGGGTTTGGGGTAAATCGTTTTGAAGTTGCTTCTGTCGGGGTTTGTGCGGGTTTTGCGGTTTAGGTTCTCGAGGTTTGGGTGGTATAGAAACTGGTGCTTGATCATCTTATATGTTGTGCAGACATATTCGAATAAGTAACAAAGGTAACTTACCGGGAAGAGAAGCCTGTAGACATATTCAACAAAGCAAAAGGTAACTATGCCACGGAAGAGAAGCTCAATAGGTTTTAAGACGACAGTTGACAGACGAAACTTTGATAAGGAGCAGCTGCGCCGTCTGTTGAGTTCCCAGATAAGGCTGACGAATCATACGAAGGCTCCGGCAACCCTTTGAGGTTTGGGGGGTTCTTTTTTCGGGTCGGGGGGGGGGGGGGGNGGTCGTCTCGTACGCGCTCGCCCTTCAGCATAGCTTCCAGGGCCTCTTCGGATCTTCAAAAATGGGACTTTCGGTTTAGTGTTAGGGTTCAAGGTTTAGGGTATATGAAAGTGGCTAAAGCCAAAGAACTATGATGGAGACTACGAGTATTGTCTTTGATCTCCTTTGCTCCACACCTCCTGCAAAGAGGCGTTTCTAAATAGCTTAGGCTTATGGCAATTGTAAGGGCTTAATTCAATAATTCAGGGTGGGTCACCCAAGACCCGACTTCCCAACATGCCCAACGCCCACCGCAGTGCCACGTCTGAAACATCAAAAAAAACTATACCAATCCCAAGAAGGCTTTGAACCTAAACCCCTCAACCCTATGGACCACTGAGCCATCCTCCCCACCTCAACACGTCAAGCGCCAAATCCGGGGACGTAGGGTTACACCCGTAACGGCACCAGGACATCTTGAACACCAAAGCCGTAGGTTCGATAATACTTATCTAGGTACTTACCCAGACCTTCCAAAATCCCTGAATTCAGGAATATACCTTAAATCATATTAGGCATCCTATTATAATTTAAGGTATGTTCCTTAATTAAAGGATTTTGGAAGGTCTGGGTAAACCTTGTAAAGCCCTATAGTAAGCCTTGGAAGCCCTTTGAAAGTATACAAGGAGTTTTTAAAGGGGATCCGCTACGAACCCTGAGGGAGGTAACCAAGTTCTGCAAGCATGCAGCACCTGGCTATCTGGCTGGGTCGCTGCCTGATGGAGCGTTTAGACTTGAGGTTTAGGGTTTTCAAAGCGGGATTGGATTGGGGGAGTCACGGCTATGGAGGCCGGCTGGAGAGAGTTATGCAGAGATTCTGGGGGCTCTCGGTTGTGATCCCTGCGAGATTTGTCTATGGGGTCGGTTTGGGTTTGTAGGACGCCGAAGTGCAGTCTTTCCAAAGTGTAGTCTGTATCAGGCTTTGTACTGGTGTTTTGTGAACCTTCCTTTAAACCCCAAACCTCAAGCCCAACATCCTTAAGGCCAACAAAGGTTTGCAGATCGCAGAACCGCAGGTAGCCCTCGTAAATGACCCCCCCCCACCTCCCCAGTCATGAGGAGGCCTGTACGATACTCTAGAGCCTTAGGCAAGCATAGCCTATAAGACCCCTGTAAAGGGTAGTCCCTGCAAGCTAACTTCTATAACTTCTCCAGGCACTGTCAATTCCAAAAACAGTGGAACATTGAGCCCAAGAACCTGTAGCCCTTGTGACAGACCTGGTGATCTGAATAGTTGGGTTTGCCCTGTGGCTTAAGGTTTAGTTACGGCATATTATACCCTGGGGTTTAAGGATCAGGTTTTAGAACTTAGTATTTGTTGGGGCTCGGCAGAATGCTTTATCCTCCTCGCCCAATCCCGGATCTACTTATTTCGGCCTCTACCTGACCTCCATTAGATCCCAAATACCCTATTGAACAGTACATCGCGGCCTGCAGAACCCTCAGCCAGAAACCTTTACTATGTATATGGGCCTACCTAAACAAAGCCCGCTAAGCCCCGTTGTGCTGAACTTTGTCGTAGGCATGTTGCAGACGCTCCATGTAAGCGCTCTTCCGCCGAACCTTGCTCTCATCCTTTCGCCACACGGAGGCTTCATGTACGTGGGAGCCCCGTTCAAAGGGATACTTTGGCGTCTAGAAAGTGTACATACATACATACATACATACATAAATAAATATATACATATATGTATATATATATATATGTATTATAGATGTATAAGCTATACCTACTACTTTAGGCCATCGGGAGCCTTAGGGGCCAACGGGGCTCGCATGACTGGGCGTCCCGGTTTGGGGGGGTTTGAAATACGGATCCTGTGATTTTCTACCGATGTTGGGTTTAGGGTTTAGGGAGTCGGGTTTAGGGTTTAGGGTTTCGGGTTTAGGGAGTCGGGTTTAGGGTTTAGGGTTTCGGGTTTAGGGTTTAGGGGTTATGTTGGTGTGCCCTGTCATTGCTGAAACTCCCACCAGGCAGGCTGTCGGACATTTGGCTAGGGGCTAGGGGGGGGGGGGCAAATAATGATTGCCAATTCTATTCCTTATTCGGGATCCTTGTTACAGTGAACGCGGAATCTCGGTTCACAGTATTAAGGCCGTTGTGTTACAAGCTTGAAGTGGTTTCGGCTCTGGCATTGTAGGAATTCCGGATCGGCCGCTTGTCTCTTGTCTAAGCAACTTTGCTTCATAGGTAGTCAAAGGGTAGAGCCAAGAGCCCAGCAGGACCCCGAAAAAAAAAAAAACTTACAGGCTTTAGGATTTGAGGCTTCTCGTCCAGGAACCCGCTGAGGCACATGGCAAGCCCGTCAACAGAAGAACGAACACCCAAGGCCCATTCTCCCGAAACCCAAACATAAAGCCCCAAACCCTAAACCCTAAACCCCAAACCCTAAACCTGTCCTTCTCCAACTCCGGCGGAGCTTCGATATGATCTTTCGCCTCAGCCGGCCGCCACCGGGGTTTAGGGGTTTAGGGTTTAGGGATGCAGCGGTTGAGCTCCTGCAAAAGGTACATTTGGTATTTAAGGTTCCGGATTCTCTTCATGGTAAGCTTTCCTAAGGATGCTGCATGCTATGCTACTTCTTTTGAACTCAGACTCTGCCGACTCAGCAGCACTGATTTCACGCATCCTATATTACTTAGACCCTAAGCTCTCTTTTTAATTCCGAGCTCAAGCCAAAACCCTGAAACCCTAAACTTAAATCCCATATCACTATGCTTGCGGGGGCATCGGGGTGCAGACTTCGACACCTGAATTCGTCGGGGAGGCCCTTAGGGCCTTAGGGTGAGGAGGGTTTCGGGCCTAGTGGGTTCAGGTAGTTTCGGGTTTTAGGGAGTTTGGGGTTTGGGGAGGTTTACGTAAGGTTTAGGGAGTTGAGGGTTTAGGGTTGAGAGTCCCCAGTCCCGTCTAAGACAATTTTACAGTGTAGGGCTATTGAGGCGTGCGAGGATCTAGGCTTTTCATTGAAGCCGTGCTAAGGCCAGGACCATGCGAGGAAAGGGGGGAAGCGCGACTATGCTAAAGGAAGTTCGGGTTGCAGGCTACATGAACCCTAAACCCTAAAACCGGCTTCCTTCCTGTGGCAGCAATGTGAATGGAAGCCTAATCTGCTAGGCAGCTCGTGGCCTCCCTAGGCGAGGTGGCAGTAAGGATGGCCTTACTGTAGGGCCTACATTACTACCTATACTATTTTGGGGGTTCCTTAGTATACTTATAGTATAATGTAGCCCAAAACCCTATTAAAAACTATTAAGGCCTCATATTAGGGAACCTTTAGCCAGGGCTCTTCCTCCAAACCCATCTTCTCCTTCTCCGCCTCAACAGGTAGTTCCGGTGTTTCATAGATTCTGTGGGGGTTAGGGGTTGGTCTGGGCTCGGGGGTGTTGCGATTTAAGGCTTGTGAGCTAGTTTTGGTTGTGGAAGTTAGGTTTAAGTTTTACAATCTCGGCCTTGTCTCGGGGTAAAACACGGGTGCTCAGGTGGTGGTTGGCTTTTCCTGGACCCTAAGAAACCTACCTTTTTAAGGATATATAAGGAAATCATAATACAAGTAACGGGTCCAGGTAAGGGTACGTTTGGAAGCTTGGCAAGCAATCATTGCCATGGATTTGGATCATGTTAATAGTTAAGTCTGGTCAGAAACTATCCGCCCGTAAGATCCCGGATGCCGTGTTTCTGCTGATCTTCTCCTGCTGCTCTCGAAATCAGGGTCGCCAAGACATAAGACCAAAACCTCGACTTTGAAGTGTCGCATACACGCCAAAACTACAAGGCTAGAGTGAGTGAAAGAAGACTCTCAGAACCCAAAGCCCAACGCCCCACAAATATAAGCAAAAATCATCGACTGTGAAACCGGTACATATCTAACCGCAAGCGCCCAAGATACTGCTACGCTATGAACCATTATGCAGCGAGACGAAACCGGTATATCCCAAGATACCGGAAGAGATGTATCAAGGAACCTGATATCGCCAAAATGGGAGGCTCGTGACGTCCAGGACCCGTGGATCAGGGATTCCCAACTCAAGATCGCATTAAGATCCCACCTCTCTTTGGATTTCTGCAGCAGCCAGTAAAGCAGCAAACAGACCTTCAGTTCGTTGGTTAGGGTTGTGTTTTGTTACGTAACTGTTGTTGAACGACCGTTTCGGTCTCGCGAAAGTCACAGGGCTTGGGTTTTTCCACGCTCACACTCGCACAGGGTTCGGGGCTTTGGGTTTGCGGCTTACGGTTTGGGTTCAAGGTTTAGGGTTCAGACTTCACGGGGGCTCCCTTATACTTACCTCGGGCGTAGGGCCTATAAATCCCAAAGAAGTCGGAGATGAGGAGTCCCAGTTTGGGTGGTAGGGCTTTTTGCCTCCTAGGTCCAAGGGCTCAGGACCCTAAGAGTTCCTCCTTGGCTACCATTTTATCTTGCGGGAGCCCAGCTGCAAAATGGATGTTCGGCATGAGCTGCACTCTAGGATTTTGACGGCTTCAAGCTGTCAACTGCAAGCCATTCAGGGGAGCTTGGGGTGTGGGGAAAAGGGTGCATGCCAGCCGGTCACGGGTCCCGCCTCGCCCTTAGCCCTGATCCTTCTGCACTTGCAACTTACATGGAAGCCAGTGAACCAAAGAATCTGCAGACCATGAATGAACCGCTGTAGGACCCTTGACATTCCCTACCGCAAGGTTCGAATCATCCTTAATGCCCTGTGCACAAGCTAATTAGGTGAACAAGCCAATCTCTTGCCTCACGATTGAACCCTGCCTAGAGGCTCCATAGTAGTTCCTTGTTGTGGTTCCTATTTCAATCCTATAAGGTTATCGCAACAAGGAACTACTATGGAGCCTAGGTGTAATCCCCACGGCTACTGCACTCCACGCCCTCTCAACCGTGTGAGACTTCTGCAGTAAACAAAACCTTCTGGCTTCCCGCGGTAGCTCCTTCTCAATACATACGGGGTTTCCCTTAATCTTAAACCTACACCCTACACCCTAAACCCAACGGCCCTAAAGTAATTTCCCTAAATCCTAAACCGTTACACCCAAACCCTAAAACCTGAACCCTAAGCCCCTAGACGAAACACCCTTAACCCTATGAGAACGGCCCTTGATTTTCTTGAAGTCTCGCAGACCTGAGGATTCCTAGTCTAAGGCCCTAGGCCCTCCCTAAATGTGGCTTGGGCTTGCCTGGCTTGGGGTTTAGGGTTTAGGGCGTTTAGGGTTTAGGGTTTAGGGCTTCTAGGGTTTAGGGTTTCGGGTTTAGGGGTTTAGGGTTTAGGGTTGAGGGTTTAGGGTTGAGGGTTTTTAGGGTTTAGGGTTTAGGGTTTCTGCTTAGCCTATGCCTGAGCATTGGAATACCCTTAAGCTATCTCCGTTCATTTTTTATTATCATAGTTACAAGTTCAAGCATATGGGTAGTTATCTAAATTTGGGTTCCTTTGGGGTCACCCAAACCGTACGTGAACCCTTACAAGAAAGCCCCAAGCACAATTCCAAAACCCTAAGACTTAAACCCCAGGGCTTAAACCCTTCAGCCCTAAACCCTGAACCCCTCGAAGCCCCCAAGCCCAAACCCGCCCAGCAACTCGAACAGTGCAGGGTCTTTGGCTTCCTTTCGTAGTAAACCAAGCAGCTTTTGAGCCTTAAACCCTGGATCTCAAAGCCTAAACCGTACTCTGTGCTTGGTTTGTCTTCCATTTTGGGGTAAAATCTTGGGACGAAGTGCGGTTCGACCATGTGTCCTTCTGAGTCCAACGGTCCGGCTCCATGAAAGCCTGGTAGACTTCCTCTCCATACCTCAAGGCTTAACGCTCAAGTTATAGGCCCAGGGTTTCTTAATCAGGTTCCTACATTAGGCTTCACGGTTTCGGGTGTCGGGTTCAGAGGTAGACTGTTGACTTCCCCGGCAGACCAAAGGCAGATCAACCTCGAACTGCGTAGGGAAACCCCAAAAGCCTCAATGCTAAAGAGCAATGCAAGGAATCCCAGCACTCATCGTCCTTGTTTCGGCTTTCAGCTTTTTTGGCTTTACTATAAGCTTTCGGGGATGCGGCTCTAGAAGCTTTGCTGGGTTTTGTCATGCTCAAGATGTCAATGTTCAAACTGACATGCGGTTTGAACGAAGCCCCTGTGGTCCTGAACTGAAAAACACGCATAACGGAAAAAAAGAGCCAGCCGAAGCCAACGGAAAGCACTAGTACTCGTACGATTAGTCCTGCTCCTGCTACTATTACTTACTACTGCTGCTGCTATTGCAGCTGTTACTGCTACTACTGGCACTGCTGGCTGCTGCAATGCTACTGCTGCCGCCACTATTACTGCTGGTCCCAGCATGATCGCAGCCAAGCGGCACGATCTTCATCTGCTCAAGCCAGGTCTCAGCACGTCTGCTCCAATAGTTTTCCACGCCAATAACGCGCACTAACCTGGGATGGAATCTAGAATGCGGCTGCTGGTTTCCGCAGGAGACAAAGAAAACCAAGAGCGAACGACAAAGAGGGAGAGACATGTGCATGCGTGTGTGTGTGTGTTTATGTATGCATGCCTTTATGTATGTATACATAGACTTATATACACATAGACATACATACAATAGTTCGTACATGCGTACATACGCATAACATGCCGAAGAAACGCTAAGCCGCCGGTCTACCCATTTCTATACTTTCCTATCCACCTATCTGCATAACTATCTCTAACTCCATCTCTGTCTCTACCTCTCAGCCAAATTTTATCGCTCTATCTCAATCTGCACCTATCTATCACTCTCCCTCTCTCTCTTTTTCTCTCCCTCGCCAAGTATACCAAACATAATCTATAAGATGTGTACATCTCTCTATCTGTCTCTCTCCCTCTCGTCGTCTACCGGTGCTGATCCTAAACCCTAAACCCCGAAACCCCTAAACCCTGCTGTGAAGGCATGCGCACTTCCGTCTCTGTTCTCGTGTGTGCGGCGCCGGGGCGGGCCCTCTGGGCCAATTCAACTGGCTACCGTTGCAACGACGACGACGACAACGATCACCAGCACCATCATGACACACACAAAACAACTGCCGCTGCTGCGGCTGCCGCATCTGTGCTCCTACTTACTACTACTACTACTACTACTACTACTACTACTCCTGCTACTACTACTACTACTGCTACTGCTACTGCTACTGCTACTACTCCTACTACTACACTACTACTACTACTACTACTACTACTGCGACTACTACGACTACTACTACTACTAGTACTAGTACTACTACTACTACTACTACTACTACTACTACTACTACTACTACTACTACTACTACTACTACTACTAACTACTACTACTACTACAACACTACTACTACAGTACTACTACACTACTACTACTACTACGACGACTACTACTACTGCCGCTACTACTACTCCTACGACCACCAGTACTACTACCGCTACTACGAATACGAATACGCATACCGCATACTACGACGACGGCGGCGGCGGCGGTGGTGGTGGTGGTGGTGATGCTGCTGCTGCTGCTGCTGCTGCTCCCAATCAACATTGAAATGACAAAGAGTGCGTGTCTATAGACTCAGTCAGTCGACTTGATTCGGCGAGGGCAAGGTAAGGTAAGGCAAGGCAAGGCAAAACTAGATTTGGATAGATAGGTCGATCGATGTATTTGAAGTTTGTCGATAGATAGACAGATAAATAGGTAGGTAGGTAGATAGATAGGGAGACTTGCGTTACGAAAGTATATAACATCAAATATACATATGTGTATACATACACATACAACGTATACAGTCATACACACACATAGAGCATGAAGTTGTATGTATGAGTATCTTCTATGACTTAATGAACGAGCATATGCTCAGTGCTCATGCACTTGGAGAGGTATGCTCGTGTCATCCGAGAAGCTTGTCATGCAGGTAATCGACCTCACCATCCCAGCGAACCTGCATGGAGGGCTTACTGGGTCTAGATTCCAGTTCCTCAGGGGCTAAGTACTTTGGGCTGGGGCCCTGGGCTGCAGGGACGGACATATCGAGAAGTCTGTGGCTTCCTCGACCAAACTCCATAGAACTCACCAGAAATATCAACCCAAATCCCGGTGTTCAAAACGGACGCCGAGAGGCCTGCTGTTGGGCGCGCGATTCGATTCGCTGCATCGTTTTGATCCCATTCTTCTCCTCGGCCAGACGCGGATTCGCGTTTACGGCTCATATATGTCTTCCATTAAAACAACTCGTTACCAGCATTAATCTCTGGCTGCTGCTGCGTTGAACATACGCATGAAACAGTCCATGCTCCAGGCCAAAATCGGGCTGAGATTGAGGAGTTGGCATTGAAGCTCAGGGGATTGAAGCTGGAGCTAAAGCTATACATTGCCGAATGTCTTACACTTTAGTCCCAACATCCTGAACTGAACCCTAAACATCCCTAAACTGCATCTCCAAAGCCCGAAATCATCCAACCCCTTCCTCTCAAAAGGACAGCTCTCGACGCCAGACCCTACAACCGACACAGCGAATCCAACAAAACCCACCCTGCTATCAAGGTTTAGGGATGTCCGAAGCCTAAACCCCAAACCCGGAGAAAAACAACTCAACCTTGTAGACATAAACTCTAATTTTCAAAGAACCCCTAAACCCTAAACCCTAAGCCTACACCCTAAGCCCCCGTAAGGCCCATGTGATGTTTCGCCACGGCACGAGGATCATGCGAAGGATCTTGTTCAGGTCATCCCCTTGGGGCGAACTCAGGCGGTTGATGCGACTTCTGAGCTAGTCTAGGGTTTTAATTGAGGGGGGGGGTGGGGTTCGGGGTATAGGAGTTTGGGGTTTAGGGTACAGGGTTTAGGGTAAAGGGTTTAGGGAACCTGACCCTGTGCTCTACATACCGTCTCCATTGAAGTTCTTGGGGGGTACCTTCTTGGATCCTACATGTAAAATCTGTCAAGCCGCTACATAGAGACTATAGGTGGGGGGGGTACCTTACGCTTGATGCCCAAAATCCTGCATGACTTTGAACATCCCCATGGCTCCCGTGCTACCCCTAATTTTAATAATGCACTGATGCAGGGGTTAAAACCAAGGCCTGTGNGGGGTACCTTACGCTTGATGCCCAAAATCCTGCATGACTTTGAACATCCCCATGGCTCCCGTGCTACCCCTAATTTTAATAATGCACTGATGCAGGGGTTAAAACCAAGGCCTGTGCGAATGCCCAAAATCCTGCATGACCCCATGGCGATGCAACATTGAAACTAAGGGGTTGGGGGGAAATGGACAGTGCGACGTGAGATATGTGCGATGATCTGGGTCATGCAGGATTTTGGGGGGCATCAACAGTAGTACCAGAGTATAGCAACAACTGAAGTTATAGTGGTTGTGACTACTCAGGCAACACTATGCTTGGGTTGCCACGGAAGCCACTACAGAAGTATGGATGTTTAGTCCTAAAGCTTAAGCCCCACACCTACCTCAACTCCAAACCAGGTGTCGATGTCAAGAGGCCCCCAAATGATCTTTAGCTAGGATTCCATACACACAATAACGGATCGGTACCTAGATACCTCTATCCCTGGGGCTCCGAATCGCCCAAAGTGAGCTCTATTTACAAACTTTAGACCCCAATGTAGGCACTTTTCGAACAGTCGGAGCCCGAGCCCTAAACCCTTGTTTCGCGGAGTCGTATACGTTTGCGAAAACATCCGTCTTCAGGCCTTGGGTCCCTAAACCGACACGGTTTGGAGCTTTAGAGTTTATAGGGCTTATCTTGGACATACTTTGGTGGGTGAGGAAAAATATATATATACATATATATATATATGTACATATTGTCACTACTGCTCCTGCTCCTGCTCCTGCTCCTGCTCCTCCTCCTCCTCCTCCCAAACCATAAACCCCCAAACCCTTAACCCGAAACCCTTAACCCCAAACCCTAAACCCCCAAACCCTAAAACCCGTAAACCCTAAAAGGCCAGGTGCTCTTCGAGTCCCGCAGCTTCTCGGTGATCACCTCGGTCCTAGAGGCCTCGAGGAGGGACCTGGCAAAGGGGCGGTTTTGGGGCGAACTTTGGGGTTTAGGCTTTAAGGCTCTTTAAGGTTTAGGGCTTAAGGAGTTTCGGCTTTGAGGTTTAGGGTTTAGATAGGTTTAGGTCAATTTCGGGTTAGGCTTTGTAATTGATTTTTGCTAAGGGCCCTTTTCGGTCTGCACGAAGCAGGTTCGGGGTTTACAGCTTATAGAGTCGAGATTCGAAGGGCTGGGGGTCGGGGTTGAAGGAGTTTTTAGGATTTAGAGGGTCTGGGTCTTAGACTGAAGGTTTTTTTGTACTAAACACCTAATGCTCGCAACACATCAGAGACTGCACTAAAGTTTTAAAGACCCCTTAACCCCTCAGTCCCTCAACCCAAGAAGCCGCAACACCCAAATCCCTCAAAACCAAACCCTCCACTTCATAAACTCCATATGCCCTTTTTCTGAACACTTACTGAGGCCGATAAGTGTGACGGGAGAGAGCGTTCTCCGAACCGCTCACAACAACAAGGATGCTCTGGAGAGATGCATCCCACTTGAGATCTCAGAGGTCAGACGTAAGATGCCCAACTTGCGAAACCCAAGCCGAAAAAACAACACCAAAGGAAACCAAAAGCCCTCGAGTAAACAGCTCATCCTGCAGTGTGGCAATCGACGGCAGAATACAGTCCAGCAGCCAGTCTACGCAGAGAAGGCTGTAAAGCCTCTATCCTCCCAGCATATGCAGAAAATACAAACCTCCCAGAAGGTTGTGATATATGAACTTTTGCCAACCCTCCACTCTGTCAAGCCAGATACAAACTAAACCAGAAACCCTGAAACCCAACCCTGCACCTCATAAAAAACAAAACATAAGCCCCAAATCGAGAGGCCCTGAAAACCCAACCCTCCACCTCATAAACCCCATATCAAACCTTAAAACCAGAAGCCCAAAACCCAGCCCTCAATTTTATACACCTCATACAAAGCCTTAAAAACCAGTAGCACTAAAACCCCCCCAGGCGAAGCCTCTTGACAAGGGCAGCAGCGGTCTTGTCTGATGCGCTCTTCAAGCGCTTTTGCAGCTTGGGCGTGAAGATTCCTGAAATGCCCACAAGGCTTCAGGCAGTCACGTACGGCGTCAGGGCTTTTAGGGTTTGGACTTATATGCAAACCTTGAGCCAGAATCACTCCATCCTAGCAACTCTTGCGATAAACTTCATTCAGAAAACTACCCATGTGATACACATGGGGCCTATGCTCCTGCACTGAATACTCTGCTCACAGAAAAGCCTCAAGCAAAGGAACCCGGAAGCCAATCACTCAAAGACCGAAACCCTGCATCTGATCCAGGGACATCGGGTCCTCAAGGAGTCTTTGGCCGAAGTTATAAGGTCCCTGGAAGCATTGGGGTCCATAAGAACACCATGAACTTTCAATTCGACACAACTGTAACCCAAGGGTCCGAATACGAAAAATGACCAGATGATCTTCCAAAAACGAAGCTACCAGACATTCCGGGATTGGATGCCTGGTTTTGTGGCTTATACGGCTTTTGACCCCAAGCATGCCCAGTACTTCCAAGTGGCCCCAGTCTTATCTCGAATTGTGTTTTAGATGCTTGCAAGAGACCCCAAATCCTGAACACCAACAAGTTTCCTTACAGTCTTCTGTGGACTGTCATAAGGATTGTCAGGATTCTGTCAAGGTTTTCGGTGCTTTTCACAAGGTTCTGTAAGGCTTTATACGGTCATGTAGACGGTCCTTCTATGGTTTTATGGCTTAGACGGAAGTACTTGAAGCACTATTACGATTACTGTATTAGGGCAACTACTCTAGTATGAACCTGTATACAGTCCTCATCCTTAACCTTAAATAATTAAACAAGGTTGGGTCCATTCAGGTCAGCTTCGGTTCAGCTGCTGCGCGGCACTCGATCTTGGGGCTGCGGGTTTCTCCGCGATCTCCTTGAAGACCAGGTCAGCGATGCATGTTTAAGGCTCAAGCGTTTATGCAGGGTTATAAGGGCTATAGGGACTAGGGATGTTGAGGGTTGGTTACGGGCTTAAGCGGTCAAGGCTGAAGTGCCGGGGTCAAGGATTGCAGCTTTGAGAGTTCAAGGCTTAGGGCGCCCTAGCTTAAGCTTGCCGCACATGGGAATCAGGGCGAAGACGACCATGGAGGCCGAATAGGATAAACCTGCACACGTACAGAAAGGTCAGAAGCTTCAGAGACCAACCTGGCGCTGCTCTACACCCTCGACTCGATCTTCGCCGTTTCGCCCAAAATCATAAACGAATCCTGTCAACCCTAAACCCGGCACCCTCAACCCCAAGTTGGATACACCCAAAACTCTATACCCTAAACCCCATACCCTATACCCATACCCCACCCTATACCCTATATACCCTCTATATACCCTATACCCTATGCCACTGAACCCCTGGATACCCCGGGGCGACACCTCATCACTGGCTCCAGGCTTTGCGTCGCGGACTTCTTTGGCAACAACCCGGGCCGTATGGATGATGGAAGACTGGAGCCTGGCAGCAGGCGATTTAGGGTTTAGGGTTCAGGGTCCCAAATGGGTTTAGGGTTTAAGATTCCTAGGTGCTGTTATGGGGGATACTATCCCATACCATAACAGATATTCCTAACATCTAGGTGCTTATGACCCTTTGGGACCCTTTTAAGGGCCCGTTGGCTTGGTAGGCTGAAACGGGCTCTTGTACTTGTCTTGCTTCTCTGGCTTGGGGGCTTTCGGGTTACATGTTTCTCAGGCTGTCAAGCTGTGTTTGTAGGGGGGGGTTATAAGGTTTAGCAGGGTTTCAGGAGCTTTGTGAATGGCTTGGCCAACTAATCGTCCGAGCTCCAGGGTGGAACTTTCGTGCCAACGGATCCAACAGAACTGAACAAAAGAACTGTAGGCTCTATGAGTATGCAATCGTAATAGGGATCCATACTAGACCTTATGCTTCCAAGTACTTGCAATGATCAATATTCTCGCCAATGCTGGCCTCTCGCATCCAAGTAGCTAATTATTGGGTCCTGCAGAGCCTTAGGGTGGTGGCTCTACTCACTCTACTTGCAGGTCAGCAGCGATTGACCCTCCATCGGAAGGTATTTGGGTGTCCATGCCGCGGCCCCAGCACTCGAAGCACCTCAGGGAGAAGTTGGGTGTAGGCTTTACGGTTTAGGCCTTCGGAGTGAGCATGAGGGTCGAGGGAGTCGAGGGTCTCAGAATACCAGTATGCTGCCCCAAAGAGCCCGCAACTTTGGATTGGGAATGGTTTGTGATTCTAGACTATTTCCTCAGGTTCCGCAAGTATTTAACGACTGGATATTTACACACAAAGAAGAATATACATCGAAACCATATTTCAACGATCCGGGCCCGGAATGGCTATTCTTGAATCAAGCGCCATGGGGGCTCTCTGGGAAACTGCCCAACCTCGGGCCAAACACACAAAGTTTGGCTTTCTGCGCTCTCACCATCTGAAGCCCTGAAAATCGCGATTAAAGGAATACGGTTTCTAGGGTGCTCGACCTGCATCCAGAACCACTAGTGTACACACGATGTTCTAAGTAAAAACCTCATGCAATATAGGGGTTACAACAACTGATAACACTCTGCCTGATACTCCCTACTGCCCTACGATAGTCATATAATAATGAATTAACCACATACAAAGCCCTCTATGTTCGACGCCTCGACATGCGGTTTCCTCACTAAACTCACTAGACGCCAAGCTACATAAACATCACACCCTGAACCCCTAGGAACGGGCTCCTGAACATAGACTAAACCCTACCTAGACCCTAAAGAATCTGCCTTTTTAAGGACTTATCCCAAAGAAATCATAATAGGTAACCCCAAAAGAGTAGATTCTTTACCCTAAGGCTCAAAATGGCCCAAAAGCCTTACATATTATGGTCTTTAGGCCCAAAAGCCTCAAAATATGAGTCCTTAGAGCCTTAGGGTTAGGATCGAGGTAAACTCTAAACCCTTGAAGTCCCGAAGCGTCTGCGGGCAAAGATCCTCACGCAGCGCTTGAAGAAGTACGGGCATGCCAAAGGTGCGAACGAAAAGGATCAAGGTTTAGGCTTTAGGCTGGGCATAGAGATAGAGAGATAGAGGGAGGGAGAGAGAGAGAGGGAGGGAGAGAGAGAGAGTGAGACATCTATGTAGCCTCTACAACCATTAATAAAACAAAAACTTCACCAACTTTGAGTGCTCAATCGTTTGCACCTGACCACAAACGGAACACCCGCAATTTTTAGCGGGCCTAAGTTGTGGCTAGTCTTTGCGGAGATCCTGATCAGGCTCATGCCAGTGTAGGGGCATGGAGCACATAGAAGTCCCACCCACCAGCCTTTTTTGCCCTTCGCTTTCTTGCCGCCACCTCTTCGGCCAGGCTCTACCTCTAGTCTCCATTGTAGTTCCTCTTTGGGGTTACCTTATACGATCCCGAATATGTAATCAAACCAAAAAAGGAACTACAATGGAGACCATAGGTAGAGTCAGGAGTGAGTAGGGCTTAGGGCTTAGGGCTTCGAGCGTTGACTGGGGTTTGCAGTTCAAGCGCTAAGATCCAAACTTCACATCAACGGAATGGCTACAGGAGTTAGGATAGGGAGGGGTAGATGTGGGAGAGTCTTGACTATAGATTCAAGAAGAAAACAAAGAAGGAACAAAACCTCTACCCCCAAACCCTGACATCAGCCCTGCAGCTTTGGCCTCGTCGCCCTCTCAGGATCTCTTCGTCGCCGGAGTCACTGCCACCTGACATGGGGTTGAGGGGTTAGGGTACACTGGCTGCGACGTAGTGGCCTGATACCAGTTCGTGTAAGCTTGTTGTGTTCATTTAAGGTTTCGGTGCTTTGCGGGTACAGGGGCCTGAATGACTACACAAGAGCTGGCATCAAAGGCATTAAGGATAGTTACGAAGCCCTAATCCCCAAGACCCTAAACCCCTAAACCCTAAACCCCAAGACCCTAAACCCTAGCCCTAACTATGGCTATCTGGCTTTGGGCCTTGAGGGTTCTGGCATTCCTGGAACGTCGGCGTGTTTCGGTTTCCAGTGGGATCCGCCCTGTTAGAGTTTAGAGATTTGGTATCGGGTTTAGGGTGAGTACCCATCTCATATAGTAGAAAGTAGGGTTTCTATCGCAGGAACGAAAATTATATGGTTTGGGTAAGTAGCCCTCATATAGGTACTTAGGACCCGTTGAAACAAGCTGGCATGCTGAGTCTGTTCTGCTTCGGCGTTGTGCAACCAGGAAACATATGTATATGTATGGGCATACATATAATTATATGGGCATGTACATGTATATGTGTATACATAATTACATATTGACAGGTAATTACTATATATATGTACATGTGTATATATATATATATATATATATATATATATAGTTACACACATGTATATATATAATGTGTTTATTCATTTATATTTAATTATGTGGACATGATATCTACGTAGTCTACGGCATTTAAGATAAGAGCTAGGTACAAGCAGAAAAACAAAACCAGCTTGCAGCAGAAACAGTTACTTACCATTCTCGGCTTCCGAGTTGCTATCGTCGTTGTCCTCCTGCATGGCGAGCTCGCGATGAATCCACTCCATCCCTGACCGTTTGGGGCTTTGGGCTTTGCGTAGTTCGGTGGTTTCAGGTTTCAGGGACTTCCGAGTCGTAGCCGCTGCGAGTTTCGGCTTCGGGTTGTCTCCTCTCGCGCTGCGGTTACGGATGTCGGATGGAGGTACCAGGTAAAGGGTTTGGAGGGTTTGGAGTTTAGGGATGGGGNTAGGATTTCGGGTTTGGTGATAGAAGTGTCTGGGTTTTACTGGAGATCCGGCTCCAGACAAGGGTCTCGTGGCCTGGCAGCACGTCCCAAACAACCCAAGAGCCAACAACTTTTAATTTGTTTGTCTAAACGCTGAAATTTGCTCTCAAACATATCAAGAGCTCGCAAGAAAGTGTACCAATGCCTCTGTGTCTAGAAACCCATCCTCTTTGGGCTGCTGCTTGCCTGAAACACGTCACAGCACTACTGCGTACGACAGCAGCAGTTACAAAGTCACCGAGTAATTCACGTACTATCCTCGTACCGCTGCAACTCTGCACATGAAACCCGAGGCTTGACCAGAATGGTCTAAGAAGCACTGTAACACTGTAACCTACTTCACAACAGCCAGCCGCGAACCCGGAACGCAGAAGAAACTCAACACAAGCCTAAACCCTATGTCACCCTAAACCCTATCAACCCTAAGGCCTACAAACCCTATAAATCCTATGGGCCCTAAACCTTAAACCCTAAACCCTCAATCCCTAAACCCATAAACCCACGAAGCCCCGGAGCCCCCTAAGCCCCAAACCCTATAAACCCAAAAGCCCCGTCCCCAACTATAAGGAACCCCCAAAACCCTATTCTAATTATTAAGGCCACACGGTTTAGGGTTTAGGGTTTTAGGTTTAGGGTTTAAGGTTTACGCTCTCGCAACTCGGACACAGCCAGGGTTTAAGGTTTAGGGTTTAGGGTTTAGGGATAAATTCCGAAAGCCCCGTCCCCACCGGCTGGACCGGTGAAGGGCGCATCTCGGAAGCGGCCCTTCGAGGCTTTCGAGGAGCCCCGCGCGGCCCGGCCAGGGCCGGGGCCAGGGCCTGGCGAAGAGATCTGGGCTGCCTTTAAAGGGATCCATAAGGGCTCCTTAAAGGGATCTATAAGGGTTCTCTAGGAAGGGTTTAGGGTTTAGGGTTTTTAGGGTTTATAAAGATTAAATGTAAGGCTTATAGGGCTGATAAGGCTTGGGGTTTCAGGTTCAAGAGTTTTTAGGGTCTAAGGGGGGTCTTTTGGGTTCGGTTCTTAGGGCTAGGTGTTTGGGCTTTAGGGTTTGGGTCTTTTGGGACTTCAGTGTGTTAGGGTTTATAGCGTCTATGAGTCTATGACACAAGCCATGCAAGTCGGGGCAGGGCTTTCGGAGTTTTAGGTAAACGGAGCCTAAGTTAGGGCTTGGTGAGTTTAGTGTAAGTGTAGCTTTGATAGCACTTCAGAGGAGGCTTGTCGGGCTTTCGTGGCAATCTCCTCCAAGCTTCTAAACCCTAAACCCGGCCGTAGAATTTCGAGTTGCGTGGGGCGGTTGTGCTACAAGCGTCTTTAAAGTTTTAAACGGAGTTGCTGGGCTTGTATAAGGGCTTCAGGGTTTATGGCCTCGTGGATTTTATTTTCTATGGATTTTTAACGGAAGTCTTCATGTTGAGCAGACATAGGCGCGTAAATACACCGGTTGCGCCCTATATACACGACCCTAAACTACCAAATTTAAGCCCTGAGCCCTAAACCCACCGAACCTAAACCCTAAACCCTAGCCAGTTCTACATGACAACCACCGCCGCTGTTTCGCGGCGAGAAGCCCTGAAACCCGGAGCCCCCAAGCTCCGACTTTTGAACCCTTAACAACTGAAGCCCCGAATCGTACCACTATGGGCTATTTGACCTTAAGGGTGCCTTAATCTACCCTTAATAGGGCCCTAATAGGGATCTTTAGGGCCTAATAGCCCATAGTGGTAAGGGAGTGGGGTTCAGGGTCTTAGAGTTTAGGTTTTGAGGCAGGGTTTAGGGCTTCAGGGTCTTAGAGTTTAGGTTTTGAGGCGCAGGGTTTAGGGCTTAGGGTCTAGATTAGTGAGCCCCACCTCCCTTTTTCATCCAAACTCAAACACAGAGCCTCGATTGCTCCTGGTGTCCATGCCCAGCAAGACTGCCATGCTACTCCTGAAATAGGGCCCACAAAAAGCACATAAGCAAAAATAGGGATAGGGATATCCCATATACATCCCCTTATAATGAAGCCCAATAAGGTAGGGATATCCCCATAAAATGCTTATGCTTAAGTGCTTTTTGGGTCCCTAATGAAAGGGTGTTGGTCTTGGAGCTCGGCGGTTCAACTCTCGGGATTCAGTTTGTTTGTGGGTTCAGTGTTGAGGGCTTATTGGGCTTAATTAGGGTGTAGGGTTGGGTGTAGGGTTCAGGGTTTGGGCGTATGGTTGTTTTCGGTGTGAGAGCTGATGTTTCCGGGTTCCGGAGCTTTGCGGGGTTGGAGGACATGGTCTGGGAATTGAGTGTGAAAGGATTCAGCAGATTGCTTGTCCGAGGCACCGCATGTTTCCGTCAATCTTGCCGTGGACGTGTTCTCCTGCAGGGGTGTAATATAGGGGCCTTAATAATTGGAATAGGGATTTGGGGCCCATTTTACTATAATTCTAATAAGGAACCCACCAAAATAGTACAGGCAATTATTTAGGCCCCTGTATTAAAACATCCAGACCCCGATACACGACTTAGTGCCGAAAACGCCCTCTTGGCAAGCAATGCGGCTCTGAGGGGTTTCGGTGTTTCGGGTTTCGGGTTTAGGGGGTTAGGGTTTTAGGGGTTTAGGGGTTTAGGGTTTAGGGTTTATAAGGGTCGGGGCCTAGGCATGGCTTAAGGTCGACACGCCTCTACCCGGCCGCAGCCACTAATGTACGACACGGCTCGTGTCAGCATATAGTAACATACCCTGAGGGTCCATGCAAATAGTATATACTTTGGCTCTTCAAGGCCAAAGTGTATACTGGGGACATGGACTTTTAGGGATAATACTTGGAAAAGTAGGAAGCTTGTTGGATTTAGCTTCGAGGCTTCTGCTTTCGCCCGAGCCTCGAGTGCCATTCTCTCTCAACGTTTCGACGGGAAGCCGCCCCATACAACATACTCAGAAGCTGCAGGGAAAATCCGACCCGGAATCCCAATACTATCCAACACTTGTATACAGCTGCAGGCAATGTCCAACCGTGAACCGACATCTCCACCACTACTACTATTGCGCTGCTACTACTACTACTGCTACTACTACTACTACTACTGCTGCTACTACTAGTCCTGCTCCTGCTCTCTGCCCCTACCCCTGCCCCTACCCCTACTCCTACTCCTACTCCTACTGCTACTGCTACTGCTTCTCCTCCTCCTCCTACTGCTACAACGACGACGACGACTACTACTACTACTCCTGCTACTACTACTACTACTACTACTACTACTAGACTACTGCTACTACCGCTGCTACTGCCACTGCGGTTGTGCTATCACGACGACAGCTCATACTATAGTACCGGAGCTGCTGCACATGTGCCTTTCAGCTTCATCACCCTGACTCGAGCCGAGTCCCTCAGTTGCCTCACCTGAGCGTGTAAGGTTTCGGTTTGTCGAGGTGGGGGTCTGGAGTGGCCTAACTGTGAGTTTCCGAAAATAGGGGACCCTAATATAGTACCCTAAATAGTAGGATCCATATTATAAGGACCCGCAAAAAAGGTACCCCTCCTTTTTGGGAAACGCCCAACTGGCCAGCTAAGGACTTCTGATGTAGTATGAAGGTTCGGGAAGATTTGTGACTTTGGGTCCGGAGTGGACTTAGGATTTCTGATCAAACGATTCTTCGAGGTTACGGTTAAGAGCTTAGGGATTCATGCCGTAATGGATCAAGCCCAGCCTAACAAGACATTCACTGTTGTTGTGCCCACAGCAGCCACAAGTAAAGTTGAATCGTCGTGGCTGCAATGTCGACTACTCGTTGGCATGGCACGTAACTGTTACGTATCTTGCCAAGAAAGACATTTTGCAATTCACCCATGTTTGTGACTACTTCCGTGGTGGTAAGATCTTGTCTGTGACTCGGTAATACAAACTCGACAGCGCGATTCATCTGCTCATCGCAGCAGTCGTATGTCAACACTCGCTTTGTCTCGCTCATACTACTACGACTACAGAGGCAAAGTAGCTTATTCTTACCTGTAAAGGGGACTTCAGCAGTTTTTGCTTTTTCTGCACGCTCTACCACGAAGACTCGAGAACCCTCACAGTAGAACTTGAACCAGGCTGTAAACTCTATGAAGAAAAGACCATCAACGAGCTGCAAGAGTGTGTACCTGTCTATCCTCTGCGCGTGCGGAGCTTCAGTGTCTGCATGCACCAATCCATCTCAGTCGCGGCCAGAAGCATCCGCATGTGCTGCACCAGCCTCGAAAGTTCAATTTTGGGATGGGCCCTTAAACCCTAAACCCCGACCTTAACCCCAAATAGCTCGCTTTTTTAGGGACTTATGCAAAAGAGCCCCCAAAACGAAGGTTCTCTAGGGTCCAGGTAAGCCCTACAAACCCTAAATGCCGAGACCCTGAACCCCTACCCAGAGACTCCAATATAAGGATTATACCTCAAATTATAGTAGGATCCTTAATATGATTTAAGGTATATTCCTTCATTAAGGGATATTGGAGTCTCTGGGTAGACCCGGAATCTTCCAGCCCAAAACCATCCGTGCAGGGCTGCTGGGGACGTGACAACATTCCATACACACTCGTAACTTTTTCTCAAACGCTTACAGGGTCCAAGGACTCATACTTCAAGGGATTGAAGCCATAACACCCTACTACGTACATCAGGTCTTTGATAGATGCCTCCAAAAATTCAAAAAAGAAACCGCCCCATTCGCACCGCAGACCCGAACCCCGACGAGCAAGGAAGCTTCCTGTACATACTTGTCCTTTATTTCGTATAAAATTACCCCCTTTGAACCCTAAACCCTAAACTCCTAAACCCCTGAACCCTAAACCCTGAACCCTAAACCCTATAAACCCTAAACCCCTAAACCCAATAAGTCGTTGGGGGTCTTCGGGGTTCCTAAAGCCCCTGGGATGTAGTTCCTGCGTTGCGCCAACTTGGAGTCGCTGATCATGGGACCCTTAAGACCATAGCAGCGGGTATGCAAGAGAATGCGTACTGCAATCTATGGACGAGGTCCGTAATGTCTGAATTATTACCACACTACCCAGTATCAGAATCACATACTATGGCGACTCATACGAGTAGTACTTACTAGTTTGGGGAAGTTTAGTAGAATCGAACTTAAAGGTTCATATCGTCATCACGGAGCTGTCGCCCTACACACAAGATCACAGCTGCAACCATGCAGCGTGTCTGCCTGCCGCCGGTCCTCCAAATCCGTAAACAAATAACATTTTAAGCCTGGACCATGAAACCTGGGCGCCAAACTCGGACATGTAGCCTAGAGCTTGTACTTCAGGCGAGTTTTTCTACAACAAATACTCCACCTGCTCACCGTCGACTTTGTTTCGTGCTTTGAAAGTTGAAACTTCATCATATATTGTTGTTGCAAATTCACATGTTTTCAGGGACTTGAAGCAAACATACTCGTGACTGCTAAACTCCCTACTCAAGGTACGGACAGCCAACCATGAACCCAAAGCCCTTACTCGAGCCCGTTTAAAACCCCAGCAATGGGTTTTAATTGTAGGCTCGTACAGATTTGTCTGAAGGTTTTTATACGGGCAGCTTGGTTGAGGAGACTCGTGCAAGTTACCAAAATGAGGAGAGCCTCGTTTTGCTGCATATCTCCATTTTGGTGTGTCCTGTCACACCCCATCCCGGAAACTCCCATCACTCCCATCCAGGGTTGGGGCACCATGTGCTCGCAGCACAGCACATAGAAACTCCCACAATGGTGCGAGTGCTTGTTCTCGGAGCCTTTCTGACGAGATGTAGGTACGGGGTTGTGGATCCCCAAAGCGACCAAAAATCAGAAAACGGCCAATGTTTAGTATCCGCTCGCAATGCAGATGTCACCTACTGCATGGACAGCAGGCCGGCAAACGTGCAACACATGCAGTCGACTCCCTCAACCTATCGAGCAGGCACACCCCAGTCCAACCTATCGCACAGGCCCCCCCCAGGCGGTGATGCTAATGTTGATTAAAACCTCGAATTCGCACTGGATGCCCAACGCTAATACTCATTTTGAGCTCGACACTCCGAAATGCTAGATTTCCTTGTTAAACGGCCACAGCACTCCTCCTGGTACTTCTCGGACAGAGCTTGATCCGCTTGCAACCTCAGAGCAACAGAACGGCTCAGGGTTCCTGCAAGGATTCCTATAAGGCTAATGTAGGGGCCATAATAGTTACCCGTACTATTTTGGCGGCTCCTTACTATACAATAAGTAGAACGGGCCCCAAAATGCTGATCTAGTTATTCAAGGCCCCTATATAACTCTAAGGCCTCCTTTGCGCATTCATGTAAGGGATCGATTACAACGGTTTTTTACAGGATGCAGGAATCAGAGAACTCAGAGTTGTGCCGCAGGTCTGCAGGTTTTAGTGCTAGCGGGAGTTAAGAGTTCCTGTTTCTGGAGTGTTTAGCTGGGAAGGCTTCCTGTTTCTTACAGCCTTGGTTATCTTGAGTGCTTTCTGTCTTGAGGGTTTAGGACTTTAAGGCGCTATAAGGTTTACAAGGTGGGGCTTTTAAAGCCTTTGAAAAATATTAGTAAAGAAGATCCTCTTAAGCCCAATAAGGGAAAACATAAAATGTCCCGAAGCCCTACCTAGTTTAGGGTTCTTCCAGTGGGCACGAGCTTTCATGGCAGCCCCTAGCTGTAAATGCCAAAACCCACGCCTCCCAAAGTCCTATAGGTTTTTGGCGTTCAGGGGTTGGGGTCTAAAGCGCGGGGAGCATCGGAGTAAGCCATGTGCGCAGGCTCAACCCTACAGCGCAGAATCGCAAGCCCCCAGACATCAAAGCACTGAAATCCAACTGCTGAAGCCTCACAACAAGACTCTCCCAAGCCCTAGGCCTTAAACACCCTAAACCACTCAACTCCCAACCCTATAGGTACTCTAGATTGCTATTCTTAAAAATGATTGGGCATGGTGAGGGAAATTGTGTACGTCATGTCTAACGAACATGAGTTCAGGCTTCAGTGTAGCACGCAGCCAAGCAAATCCAAAACTCTACATCCTTGAACCTAAAACCCTCGGCCCTAAACCTACTTCCATCTTACTGCACCGTTATACAGACTTTAGCCCAAAACCCGACAAGCCCTAAACACTTCCATATGGCTGGACACTTCTAGTGCCTTTACAGTCTTAGGGTGCTTGCCCGGGACCTGGGACCGGTTGGCTATTGAAAGTTCGGGGTTTAGGGCTTATGAGGCGTAGGGATTCGAGTCTAGAGTTTAAAAGTTTAGGCTTTGGGTTTTAAGGGGCGTAGGTTTTAGAGCTTAGGATAGCTTAGGCTTTTGGGTTTGAGGGCTCCATCTTCTACGAACTCTGACACATGTCGCGGCGGGTGTGTTCTGTATGACATTTCAGTATCACTTGTGCTACTTGTCTGCAGGGGGCATTTCGGCGGCATCTTCCACAGAAGCTTCCAGATCTTTCTTCTCTTTACCTGTGAATTCCCGGCACTGCAGAAAACCGTCAAAAACTGAAACCCTAAACCCCAAACCCTGAGCCCAAAACAAAGCCTAGACCCTAAACCCTGAACCCACAACCCTAAAATTCCTAAGCCTAAACCTTTTCTCAGCTAGCGTGTCTTACCAAGGCTCCAGGGCTTCGTGGGTTTAGGGTTTGAGGGTTTATGGTTTAGAGGTCTAGGGTTTGCGGGCTTAGGGTTTAGGGGTTTGAGGGTTTAGAAAGTTTAGAGTTCAGGGGTTTAGGGGTTTAGGGTTTAGGGGTTTAGGCGTCAGGGGTTCTAGGAACTGGCTTCTGCAAGCCGCCCAGGAGAGCAGAGGTCAGAGAAAGAGCGATACTCCCCCAGCCCTGACCCCAAGGGTCCAAAGTACCTAATTATCATATACTCCCAAAATAGCCTGTATATTAAGATATATGAGTTTGTATATAACTTTCCTCTAAGGGTCCAAGTACCTAATAATCATATACTCTCCTAAATATTGAACTAAGCAACTACTATCCCAAACCTTAGTACCTAATTATTGGGCCCTTTGGACCCTTAGGGCAAAGCCGCCAACCTCAAGCCTTGAACTTCAAGCTACCTATGGTCTCCATTGTTTCGTGGCTTAACCAATCAGCTATTTAGGATCCTACATCTCGGTAAGCCTAAAAAAGGAACTGCAATGGATACTATAGCTATAACACCACAACCTCAGTCAGAGATGCTCTCCGCACCGGAGAGGCAAGGAACAACAGACTGCACAAGGACTTCCGAAGGGTGAAATCCCGAAAATTGCCTACGGCTGAGGAACTTCTGTTCTGGTATGTGGGAAATTCATACTCCTGTGAGAGTTCATACTCTTGCAGATGTATGTAGCTATTGCCGTCGGGATGTGTGCTTGTATTGTCCAGACGATACCGATATTCATCTGTCTACGGTTATCACTGTTTGCTTTTTGTGGGCTTAATTACGAGAACTGTTATCATTGACATTAATATCATTGCCACGAGTTGCCTTATGCTGCCATTGCTGAAACCGTGTGTGTGCGTGTGTATTCTTCCAGCTATTCTCACCAAGAACATCATAACTGCATGTTGTTGGCCGTATGCAACAGCCTAAAGCAGATGAGGCTCGTGCGCTGATAAAAAGCGCACGGCGTCTTGGCCACAACGATAATCACTTGGCAAGGCTCCGTTAAGTAGTGACCGCCGTAAAAATTAAACTCTTTTGCAGCCAAATGGTAAACCCTGAAACCTACTAGTTACTAGAATGACGAACAATCAACATCTGAATCAAGCGACTGGATGTTCGTTTCATAGCCTGTGAATCCCATTCCCAGTGCTGTGCAACCGACCGGAAAAAGACATAACCCCAAACCCGAAACCGTGAAGCAAAAGCCCTACTGACTCCGTCTTTTGGTGTTTGGCTCAGCAGAACAACTGAAGCCTGAGGCCGGCATTCCACCAAATCTGTCTCAACCCTATCAAGGAATCCCCACCCTGACATAAGGTACCCGAAAGCATACAGTAGAAGCCCAAAAGTTGGAAACCCAATAGCCTCAAACCTTAAGAGTAATGTATAGGGAATCCCAGCACTATTTGGCCTTAACCCGGTTTCCAACTTTATGGGGCTTACTGTATTCCTTACTCGAGGGTTGTTGGACCGCCTGCAAACCCTAGCAACGTCCGAAGCGTCAGGCCAAACCGAGAGCATATAGCCACCCAGACCTTCCAAAATCCCTTAAATTCTAATAGGATCCCTAATATGATTTAAGGTATATTCCTTAATTAAGGGATTTTGGAAGGTCTGGGCATTGCATGGCTAACATCCTGCCAACCCCATCAGCCTCAAACGCATGCGCAACCGCTGCTTCAAAGATCGAAATTGAACATCTCGCCCCCCCCCCCAGCTTTATTGCAGCATCGATGTCTTCCGAGTGACGCAGATTCTTGATGTTGTTGCTCCTTCGCTACTTGAGACAGACGGGTAAACTCTAAGCCCTCAAACTAAAAGACACTCTACACGCCGTATGTAGAGATACCTACTTGTCCAGTATCACGGGGAACTGCAGACCTATAGGGATTGTAGTACCCGAAAAAATGTTAAAGGTTACCTACACTACTATTCGAGGTATAGACTTAGAGAACGCAAGGAGCCGAGGAGTCGACAAACCGAAGCACTTACCTGTAATAGCTTTGCGGAGTTTAGGGCTTCAGGGGTTAGGGTTTAGGGTTTAGGGTTTTGGGTTTTGGGTCCAAGGCTTAGGGTTTAGGGGTTTAGGGTTTAGAGCTTCAGGGGTTAGGGTTTAGAGCTTAGGGTCCAGGGCCTTAGGGTGTAGGACATGGGGATTACATTGTGTTCTTACTTTAGGACCCTGGCCATACACTGGTTTCAGCAAGATTATTTGCTACATTGTTAGGTCCATGTAAGCTGTGAACCTCTCAACTTCAGCATTCCCTTCGAACTCAGTATTGGGGAATGTCCCAAAGAATCCTTGATAACTGAGCAGCAAACGATTGGTATCAGGCTTAGGCTTAGAATCAAGTGCTTGAGATGGCCCTGACAACCGACAGATACCGAACCAGCAAGAAAACACACAACTCACGAATGTAACGTATCGTAAGTCACAGCCCCAGACAGCCAGTGTCAAGAGCCGTGCAAGTCAAAGCTGGACTTCCCTAAACGCTTTAAAAAAGGGGCCTTAATAATTAGAAAAGGGTTTTGGTGCCCATTATACCCAAAAATATAATGAGGAACCCCCCAAAATAGTGTTGGTATTTAGGCCCCTACTATATAGAAGCCTATTATAGATCCCGTATAGAACCCTTTAAGGATCCATTTAAAGGAAACCTATAATTATGTAGGCCCCTTCAGAAAACGCCTAACCCTGCTCCACTCCAAAGCCAAACCCAGCGCTAGGGCACCAGCACCAGCAGCAACTTGGGACTAGAAGTTCTCTAAGTCCCAAACCATAAGGGTTCCTTTAAGGGATCTATAAGGGTTCTATAAGGGATTGAAATATAAGGGTCCATGTTCCCAAATAGTATGTACTTTGGCCCCCAAAGTACCTGTATAGGGACTACTTTAAGGCCAAAGTATATACTATTTCGGTACATGGACCCTCAGGGTAAGTCCTGGCTCAAACCCAACAAATCAAAACAATTCGACCAGTAGCCACCCCAGGGAATCGACGTTTCATTTCTGAGGACGCAAAGTCCGCATATCAAACTGCGACTTGATCTCTCGTAAATCAGATGGTTCCCTTACTATGGTAGCCTAAACTACGTTCCGAAACTTCCGAAACATGAACCCTGTTTAGCTCCTTCTCCAGCTGCTGGAAGTGCATATACTATCACCAGAACATGTGCCACGAACACTCCTAGCCCTCATGCTGCAAGCCTGAACTTTAACCCCTTAGCCCGCAACCTCCAGCACCTGAAATCTAAAGCTGCTCGATGGAGAAAAGAAGCACATCGGAAAGTTTTTTGCGATCAGGACCCACAAGTACCCGTAGGCTCCATAGTAGCTCCTTTTTGGGATTACCTTAAAGGGTTCTAAATATGAACCACAAAAAGGAACTACTATGCAGCCTCTAGGTAAGGCACCAAGAATTCTAAGAAGCCCTTGGTCTTACTTCGAAAGTCTATTGAGCTCTCGTGGTCAGATCTTGCAATACCTGTTAACCATGTTAAGCCTCCCGGAGTCTGCTGTCTAGAGAATTAATTATAGGGGACCCTAATATAGTACCCTAAATAGTGGGATCCTTATTATAAGGATCCCGACATAAGGTACCCTAAACCCTCAGTGTATGAAAAAGCTAGCCGAAGAATTAAGAAGAAGCTAGCCCTGGCCCCAGCAGTGAGACAAGAAGCAGGTCTAGCTTCTTCTTGAACTTCGCCACAGCCACTGCAGCCTCTCCGATGTTGAATCGTAGTACCCAGAGACCCCAATATCCCTTGCTTAAGGAATATACCTTAAGTCATATTAGGGATCCTACTAAAATTTAAGGGGTATTCCTTAACTAATTAAGGGATATTGGAGTCTCCGGGTAGTCTGTCACGGTGTACAATTGGAGGTTGGGCATCCGCCCTTTACAGGCGCCCTTATATTAAGAAACGTCGGCCTAACCTGGCCCCTATGACATCCTGAATCCAAAAAACCGAACTGCAGGGCCTTCAGGTTTGGCACAGCAGGACCGCCCGATGCTTGGGAGTCCTGCGCAAGGCAAGAAGTGTTGATGGTTTCACCGCTCGCAACTCGGACAATCCAGGCGAGGCATATGCGTTTAGGGTTTAGGGCTTTAGCTGCATGAGCGGGTTGATTAGACTTTTTTGCGAGAGCCTTCTCCAAACCCGCAGCAGAGCCCATTTTCGAGCGTAGTTAAATACAGAAGTATAAGGTGCACTGTAAGCCTGAAAAAAAGAGAGTACTGCAACTCCCCAGTATTTCTTATCATATACCCATACAGGCTCCATAGTAGTTCCTTTTTGGGATTACCTGCAAGGATTCTAAATACGAACCACCAAAAGGAGCTACTAGGGAGCCTCTAGGTAACTTATAGCTGACCCTTACTTGGGAGGGCTTCGGGCTTCGGAACGGGAGCTCCCAACATTCATTTCCCAAAACCCACAAAAGAGGTTTAGGGTTTAGGGTTTTGGGTTTTGGGTTTAGGGAAAACACGAACTCCGGAAAAGGTTAAAACAACAAAAACATGATCCCTGACTGGCTTTGGGTTTAAGGGTTTAGTTTAGGAGCTGACGGTCTTTTGCTTGAAGTGTACCTTCTTTAACCCAAATCCTTAGACGTGCATGAAGTTGCATTTACAACCCTGCCCTGAGTCTACAATGTACATATACCTGTGGATCCAAAAACCTACCGTTTTAAGGGTTAGACCCTCTAATTTAGGGGTCATAGCCTACTATTGTGTAGGGTTCGGGGATACAGGTACATGTAAATGCCTGTGTGTTGGCCCTCTAGTCGCCACATGGAAACCGCTTTACGGCCCACGTGTATAAAGTGTTCGTGCATATACCGTGCATGCAGGAAAATCTGAAAACCCGATGCCCACCTGGGACTGGCGACGCCGACCTTCAAACGGCATCTTCTGCACAAGTCCTGAGACATCTGGGTTCGAAGGCTTTGGGGTTTTGAGAAACCCTAAACCCTAAACCCCGGGGTTTGTAAACCCTAAACCCTAAACCCTACTGCAAACTTGCCCAAGCTGCCGGGCGGTTCTCCATGACTGCTACAACCCCTTGCAGCGTGGAAAGGTAGCTCCAACCCGGCTGCTGCAGCCAACGGTCTAGAATTTTTGCTTAAGGTCTACACTGGACTTCTTGTGGGCTACACACTATAAGAGTCAGGATCGGCTTTGTAACTGTTAAGGTCAGTCAAAACCCCGTCACCAAATTTCATGCATGCTGACTGACCCCCAAATGCTAAGTTCTATCACCCCTAAACCCTCCAACACCGCCGAAACCCAGCTCGAAAGACTCACTCGTGCATTCTTTGGGTGCACGGAAACAACACGAGCACAATATGAGTTTCGTATCTTGAACCCCCGCCGATAAACCTATATACATATGTACAGGAAATCGCCAGATGACGTGATGCGTGAAAACGCTGTACAGGACGGGTCAATACTGACGGGAGCTGTAGCAGTGAACACCAGTTGCCAAATGATATCGAAACTGAAGCCACCACAAATCGAAAGCGAGATTAACATAGCAAGCACCAGTATAATAGCCTGAAAACAAAACAACGAACCATAATATCTAGAGGGCGAGGAAGAAAGCTTAGGTGTGCGTGTGCATGTGTATGTGCTTGTGGCATTCGCCAGCCCTAAACCCTAAACAGGAAATTTCGCTTGCTGGTCCCTAGGGCACAGGTCATGTTAGGGATCATATGCGGCATCCAATTGTAATTTAAGGTATATTCCGTAATTTACCCCCTGGAGCTCTAGGGGTTTTTGGTGGAACCTTGAAAGGCGAGGCGCCGTAGCCGCTCCGTAGCTGTGGATGCAGCTGGGCTAGCTCCTGTTGCGAGTACTTATTTTGGGGCCTTAATAGTGACAAAAGGGTTCCTTTAATTAAAAGGTCTATAAGGATTGTTATAAGGGGTATTACGGGGGGGCTTTATTCTAGGGGACTTAATTGTTAGAATAGGGCTTCATAGGGTATAGGGGCCTTAATAATTAATTTGAATAGGGTTCCTTCAATGGGGTCTATAAGGGCTACTATAAGGGATCTACAAGGGTACTATGATGTAGGGGCCTTAACAATCAAAATAGGGTTTTGGCGCCCATCATACTAGGATTATAATAAGGAAACCAAAACAGTATTGTTACTTATTGAAGCCCCTATATGAGTGTAATTCGCTCGTAATTAATGTTTCTAAAGGGAATATATTCGAACATGCTCTTAAACACGTGAGCTCTGCACTCCAAGGCCTTAAACCCTACTAAAGTTTCAAACCCGGAATCTGACCTCGAACACCGCGAAACTTTGGATAACGTGGTGGTCTAAAAATCAGTTATAGTATCCCCTTGTGGTTTCTGTCTACACACACACGTCCTTATACATGGGTATAGAAATACACACACGCACACACACACACACAAAACTCGACTACAGTATTACACCCTAAACCCTTCTTGTAAACGTATAGTCGGCAACTTCTTCTTAGGGCCTGCCTGGCCTCAGCTGGTTGAAGGTTAAACTGAAAGGGGTACTTTGTTTAGGAGTCCTTAAAGGAAGCAATGTTCTAGGTAGGGTGTGCTGTAGGTCACCTGACTTTTCGAAAAACTCCGAAATCATTCGGCTAGGATCTTGGCACTTTATCGGCCTTCTACCATACTCGCGAACTGCAAGGAGGCGTTCAACACTCGGAGTTGTTGACTATAAATTATCGTAAAAATGAACTCTTCTCGAAGTAACGACTGGCAGGGGCCATGTTCAGGCTTCTGGAATCTTAAAAGTCCCAATCAATTCTTCAAGGCTCAATCCAGGGGCTTAGGTACTAGGTTTGGGAATTAGCAGCTTTGGAGTGAGCAGTGATGGATGCAGCATCTTCTGCTTTCGGAAGATTCCGATGTTTCGGGTTGAAGGTTTAGGGACCCAGAACTCCCCGTGCGGGATGGTGTCTACTGTCTCTTACTAAACTCAAATTACAATATACACCCCATATTGTTGGGACTTGCGTCTATAGCTATTGCTGACGGTTTAGGGCTTCGGGTTCAGACTCTGTGACCTCCTCAGCTGTTCCCTGCAATCACCGTAGCAATGTATGTGCTTCCAAACGGTTTAGGGTTTAGGGCTGTCGGTTTCGTCGTCACTGTTGCAAATCTGATGTGCATGTGTGGGCCTTCGAAAACCATGGGCCTTGAAATGCCAAAGCCCTCTAGCACCCGTGTATAAGCCTGAAAGGAACCCTTGGGCCCTCCGGGATCGTTCCCAACGACAGGTTCCAGGAGGCCTGCGTGAGCTCTGCTCGAATGTCAAGCTTCGCGGCATTTTGCTTCCGCACCTGCAATCATGCTGGAAACGGGGCCAACATTTACTTGACAATACTATTATTTTGGGATTTTTGATATGATTATCGTATAATGGATCGCAAAGCCTATTCCGATAATTTGCATCCATATAGGTGGATACTCACACCACACGCTCGAGCACAAATCCCAAACCAGGTCCAATTCCCAGCGGCCTGCAAATTCTTCCGGAATTCGAGAAGCCTTTCCAGAAGTTCTTTGATGGAATCTTCCTGACTTTGGCAGAGGGCATCGGGGTGTAAGTAAGGTCTCGGCTTGGGGCTAGGAGCACATCATCGTACGTACTGTATATGCTGGTGAGGTTACCCGCCTTTCTGAAACTTCGAGGCTACAGCCGGGACAAAGCCCCGTTCCACAGGCATCATCCAAAGTCACTTGCCGCACGTGTGGGAAGGACTTGGATTACCAAATCTGTCCATTCATGGCAAACCCAGCGGCTTGGCTGAGGTATGCCTGCGGCGGCTAACCTCTTAAATGTTAAGCCTTGTAGCCCTAGGCCCCAAGCCCTGAACCTTATCTGGTTCAACACACCCTAGTACCCTGTCCTAAAGCTCTGAATTCCCTGTTTGTTGGATTTCGGGGTCTACCTGGACCCCCAAAATATGTAGAATAATGGACCTTTATAGGTTTTGGACCATTATTTAACTTACTTTTGGTGGTTTAGGCAAGGCTTTCCCGGCTGCTTTTTGTGGCGAGCTGCAGAGATGAATTGCCACGCTTCCTCGCTCTGAATCGCCTGGCTCTTCCTCCTCCTCGTGAACGACTTCTGGGACTTGTGGGGAACTGGGGTTTAGGGCAAAGTTCAGGGGTTAGGGGTTTAGGTTTGGGTTTAGGGTTTAGGGTACAGGGCTTTAGGGTTTAGGTTACAGGGGTACAAGCCCTTGAAGGCCTTAGCCCTTGCGGTTTAGGGTATAGGATTCCGTTTTGTGCAACAGGGCCTTCGTTGAAGTTGTGTTGGTCTTGGTGGCATGGGAGGTCTTGAGCTTCTTAGTAGACGGTGTTCTTGTTCAGGAGTTTAATTTAAGTTATCATAATAGGGATCTATCTGCATAAATTCCTTGACAAGAACCCAGTAGACGACGGAGCGAAGCCTAGGTTTTGTTAAGAAATTTAGCTTAAGTTACCAAAATATATAGGGATCTAAAGTAGACAATACGGCTTCTGTCTTATGTGGTATATAACTTGAATTAGATTCCTTAACAGAAAGCCAGAAGCCGCCTCACTGACTGAATATGCCCAACTTCTAGACAGCACTGGACAAGATTCACAATTTCAGGCTCAACTCTACACAATCGAAACTTACAGCTCTTTCTAAAGGAGCCCCAAAGCCCACAGACATTCCAAAGTTAAACTTGCAGAAGAATACAACTTGCAAAACTCACAAATCTTGAAGGTACGTACTTGAGAACAAGTAGTGGTGAACATGAAGCCAAGACGCCCGCCCTCGATCTTCATCTGAGACCTTACCGACCTCATGGACCGCAACCTCAGCAGGATAGGGCCGAAGTACTCGACCTATATGGCCCCCAAGCCCTAACCCTAAAACCTGGACCCCTAAGCCCTAAACCCTAAAACCTGGACCCCTAAGCCCTAAACCCTAAAACCTGGACCCCTAAGCCCTAAACCCTAAAACCTGTACCCCCAAGCCCTAAACCCTAAAAACCTGGACCCCTAAACCCGAAGGAGTCTTTTTGGGCTTTTCGGGCTCAAGGCTGAGGCCTTTCGGGCCTGGGGCTTCGACCTTTTAGCTTCACTTACACGAACCGCCCGCCGGATGGGGGGTTTAGGGTTTAGGGTTCAGGGCTTAAGGGTTTAGGGTAGTTTAGGGTTTATGCTTTCAGGTTTTCTGTCCTGAAGTTTGGATCCTGCAAAACGCTGCTTTTGTCTTCGGGGTCCACACACTTCCAAAAGCATCACACCGGGAGACCTTAAAACCTTTGATTGGATAGGCCTAGAGGCTCCATAGTAGTCCTTTACAGGACCCCTTAAAGGAACCCTATTCTAATTATTAAGGCCCCCACATTATAGTACCCTTATAGATCCCATAGTAGTTCCTTTTTGTGATTCATACTTAGAATCCTTTAAGGTAATCCGAAAAAGGAACTACTATGGAGCCTATGGGTAGGCCTACACCTCAAACCTTCAAGCCCTGAAACTTGGAAAAGCAGCGAAAAGACCTTGAGTCGTTTGAGAAAGCAAGTGAATCATATTGTACGATTTACAATAGGATGGCAATCTGAGGGTGATAAATATAGGCGGGTGCTACTTAAAAATTATTCAGCACCTTATGTCAAATAACCCGCTGCCTCTCTTGATGAAACCTTTCCTTCTAAAGCCTTTCTAGCACCCTGAAATGCAATCAACAAAAATGGGGTTTCGGGCTTCTATAACCCGGAAGCCTACATGTTAGGGTTTAAAACTCGGTTTTGCTACAACCCTAAACATTGCAGTCCTACGGTTTAGTGTTTAGGTCTCACACGAAAAATGGGGTTTGGGGCTCAGGGTTTCTAGAACCCAAAACCCTACACCCTAGGGTTTAGGGTTCAGGGCTTTCTTTGACCCTACACCGTGAACCTTAGGGGTGGCGGCTCAGGGTTTCTATACCTAAACCTCATAAATCAGCCGTGCATCATGTCCTGCAAGACACCCGCGTCGTTGCGGGAGAGGAACCAACGGCCGCTTTCCCCCAAGCTTTTCATCTCCTGTCTCTTTGTTCAGGATTTGTTTACTTGCTTTAAGGTTTGAGCTTGGTTTTTTAAGCTTTAGCACACCTTATAGAGTTGAGGGGTGAAGAGATAGGGGGCTTGGGGGTTTAGGGTTTTGAATTGCTATCACACCTGACATGGGTGCATGCGGTTTCGGGCTTGTAGCTCATCCCCTGGGCCTAGGGGCCTAGGTTGTGGCCGATCGGGCTCATGCGCGTGCCAGAGCTTCATGGATATTTAGGGGTGATAATGCGTTATGGGATATGGGCTATAGAGACTTGAAAATTTGAAAACTTTAGATCTCCTAGCGAAGTCGGGTTCGCAGAGTGTGCAGCGATTACTACAAGGGCTACAATAAGGGTTCACAAAGTCTTGGGAATTCTAGAATATAGGGCGTATTAGGTGTATGGGGATTTCGTAGGGCATACTCAATACAAGCATGGCTGATGTGGCGGCCCGTTTAGTAGGGCCCCCCCAACCAAAACTTTTGGCTTGAATTGTCTGGTGTCACTGACCCTTCGGACCGGGGAGGGGGGTTTGGGTGGCCCTGATTAAGTTAGAGGGGAATTGCGGGGTTCCGGGGTTTGGTGGGTGGCTCAGGGTCTGGGTGGCTTTGATTAAGTTAGAAGGCAATTGTCCCGGGGTTTTCGGCGCAGGGTTCTGTAGGTTTCGGGAGCTTTGGGGTGGTTTGCTTTGGTTTTAAATCGCGGGGCAGGGCTTTCAGGGCGTTTGGAGGAGGGTTTTATTTCAGGGAGGGGTCGAGGGTTTGGGGTTAAGGGGTTAAGATTAGGCTCAAGGGTGATTTAAGGTTTAGGCTTAAGCAGGTGGGGTTCCGGGTTTGGGGAGAGTTTACGAGCACAGGACCAAGGTTTTAGGGCGAGGGGTCGGCTGAAGCAGGTGGGGTTCCGGGTTTAGGGAAAGCTTCGGGCTTGGGGGTTTAGGGTCGTGGGTGCCTTAAGATTGACCATCAGCAGACAGGCGCAAACCCACCAAACAAATCCCCCAGCCCAAACAAAAAACATGAATTAGGCCGCCCATGTGTTTGGTATCGGCTCGAATAAGGAAAAAACGCATTAAATAGGCCCACTTTATTAAAAGGGCCGCCACATTACATATTTGGGGAAACAGAGTGTTTTGTTGGCCACCCGGGTTTGTGCGGAAAAAGGTCTAGTGGATTGATAGGGGTTGGGCGTTGTAGGGGTTATTGGGTTTATATGAGATGAGGCAGGACAGCTTCTGGATCAAAGTTCGCTGGTAGTGGGGCTGCAAGCCTAATTGTATGCCTTTGAAGTTATCGATGAGTGTTGGGCTGGCTACTTCCGGCTTCCAGACTATTCACGGGAAAAGCACGTCGCAGGATGTTAACCCTACGCCCTAAACCACTTAGGGTTTAGGGTTTAGGGTTCCTAAACCCTACCCTAATGATTGAACAAGTCTCATGCTTTCCTCTGATGTCTGAGGCTCGCCGATCAAAGCATCTACCATTTGCCCAATTACCCTGGTGTGGGGCGTTATTTCTGCGACTGTATCTTCATTCAAGAGTCCAACGCGGAATGAACATCGTAACAGTTTCAGGGTAATTATGCCGTATACCCTCAGTTTCGCAGCCCCGAAAAATCGATGCTGCAAGCGCTCCATCAAAGGGGCTAGTTGTAATTTGCAGCAGGCCCGCAGGAAATGAATAATACTCTCGTCGAACCATCCCTAATCTTAAAGGCTGCATCATTCTGCATTCAGCCCCGCAGTTGAGCCCTAAACCCGAAACCCTACCAGGACCCCCCAAGGGCCCTTTAATAGAGGCCTTATGGTCCTTAATAGTGGGCATTTGGGGTATAATACAGGGTAGTTGGGGGTCTTGGTACACACAACCCTAAACCCCTAACCCCTGCAACCCTTAAACCTTAAACCGGGCGAACTCTCAGAGACAGCTCCTTCTCCATCTCTGGCACGAGGAACCTCAAATGGTAGGCTTGCTGACAGCGGTGTGGGGCTTATAAGGTTTAAGGGTTAGGGTTTCTTGCTTTTGTGGGTGCCTGCGCTTCGAAGCCCAAGAACTGGGCAGGCTACAATCCACACTGTAGGTTTAAAGGTTTAGGGTTTCTGTGCGGTCTGTGGGTTGTCTTCTGATCTTCTAAACCCTGATAGCAAGGTCGCCTGACACCGAAATACCACCCTTCCCAAAACAAACAGCTACTTCAGCTTTTAAAGATCCCGATGGAGTAAATTGTAACCAAAATAAGGACCTTTAACCCTGAATCCTAAATCCGATAGTCTCCATTGTAGTCCCTTTTTGGGGGTTACCTTATAGGAGCCTACATATAAAACTGGTTAAACCAAAAAATGGAACTACCATGGAGACCAAAGGTATACCCTGACCGAAATCCCTGAAACCTTCTCCCTGAACCCGGAAACCCCAAGACTGAACGGTTTCGGGTTTAGGGTTTAGGGTTTAGGGTAAGCCCTGAACCCTACTCCTATAAACCTTAAACACCTACTACAGGGGCCTTGATAAGTAGAATAGCGTTTTGGGGCCCATTATACTATAATTATAATAAGGAACCCCTAGAATTGTATAGGTAATTATTAAGGCCCCTATATAGCACCCTAAACCTTCTTGCTTCTGGACTCAAGTCTAGCCAGTCTACGAGCTGCAATCATCTTGACAGAGGCCGGCACGCAGCACCCATACCCAAGCCGCTAACCCTAAACCCTAAAGCCTAAATCCTAAACCCTAAACCCAAGCCGCTAACCCCAAACCCTCAGCGGCTCCACTGTAACCAAGGTGCCCCCAGGGATTCAGATTCGAATGAGCCTTCAACTCAGGGCCCGAGTAGACCCAAGATTCAGCGCCAAACTTCTCCTGAAAACGCTTTTTGTTTAGGGTTTACCCATAAAGCCATATAGGCTCCATAGTAGTTGCTTTTGGGGATTACCTTATAAGTTACTTATAAGATTCGAAATATGAATTACAAACGCGTTGCTTTCGCTTTTGAGTTAAAAAACACTGTTGTTTGTGGTTTAAGGCCTGTTTGTGTTTTTGTTTGCTTAAAGGGCTCTTCTAAGGTGTTTTTTTAAAGGGGCTCTTTTTAAAGGGATAAGAGCTTCAAGAGCTTCGGATTTCCCATGACCTTCCAAAGTCTCTCAGTTGGGTTTATAGAAATTGTTAAGGGTTTGGGTGCCAAAAACGTTTTGACCGAAAGTTTTTTTTTGGAACCATGTTTTGAATTTGGTGGGCCGGGGCTGGGCTGGGCTGGGCTGGGCTGGGCTGC
>BGNK01000852.1:92174-134663 GCA_003297005.1 Symbiodinium sp. clade A Y106
GGGCTGGGGCTGGCGGGTTGGGGGCTGGGCTGGTGGCTGGGCTGGGGGCTGGGCTGGTGGCTGGGCTGGGCTGGGGTGGGAGCTGGGGTGTGCGGCTGGGGCGATCTAGTGCGTTTGAAACGCAGCCTGGTTTGTTGGAAAATGGAGAGGTTGTGTCCTGGGCTTGGAGCTGGGCTGTGGGGCTGGGCTGGGCGCGATCTAGTGGGTTTGAAACGGAAATTGGTTTATTAGAAAATGGAGAGGTTGTGTCCCGACCTGAAAAAAAAGGTTTCCAGATGGCCAACAGCAACAAGCAATTTCTATTTATTTCTTTCTTGAGGGTTTAGGGTTTAGGGGTTTAGGAGTTTAGGGTTTAGGGTAGCATTAGAAAGGTTTTGGGCTTTGGGTTTAGGGTCTATGGGGGTTTGGGGTTTAGGGGCTTTGGGTTTAGGGTCAACCTGGACCCCAAAGGTATGTAGAGTAATAGCCCTTTATAGGTTTGGGGCCGTTATTAAACCTACTTTTGGGGTTTAGGGAATCATCACTTGAGAAAGAAAAGGCGAAGCAGTCACAAATTTCGAAAGCACAGAGAGACGTGTCAATTCGACATCAAGAGTGAGGTAGGGGCTTGCGGTTTAGGGTTTAGGGTTTAGGGAAACAGGCTGAGCGGATCTGGGTCCTTTTGGCACTCGCAACTCGGCAGGACCAGGTCAGGCTTCAAGTAGCTATCCGTAAAACCTTAAACCCTAAACATTAAACCCTAGACCTTAAACCCTAAACCTTAAACCCTCAACCCTAAACCCTCAACCTTAAATCCTAAACCCTAAACGGTAGCTCCCTCCAAAGCATATCTAAGTTTAGGGCTTTGAGGTGTTAGGGGTACTGGGGCTCGTGCTGATTACTACTACTACCACTACCACTACTACTACTGCTACTACTACTACTACGACGACGACGACTGCTACGACTACTACGACTACTACTACTACTACTACTACTACTACTACTACCACTGCTACTACTACTAAACATAACAATAATACTACCATCCCTTCGACGACGACCACTGCTACCACCCTCTGCTTCTGCTACAACGACGAGTACTACTGCTAAATTTGTACTGCCTTCTAAACGACTGACAGCATTAACTGCTTGTAACAGCGATAAACGGAAACTCATGCATCATTGTTCATGATGAAGATAGACCGCACCACACCCAACATACGGAATAGAGTTCTGCAGCTTCCCCATCGCAGTCAGGAGAAGCCTCTCACAAATGATGGGATCTGTAAGGCCTGCAAAGATGGCAAACCCAAACCTGCCCATGCGGCACGACTTGATCGTAACAGCCTACATCCCGGATCCCCCGAAAAGCATGAGAATCGGAAATCAGGCAAGGGTTTAGGGTTTAGGGTTTTAAGGTTTAAGGTTTAGGCAAAACAAGCAAAGCGGCCTGAAGCGAAGAGACGAGTCCTATTGGCGCTGAGGGTTTCAGGTACAGAGGCTTTCTGGGCCTTTTGGAATTACGGCCTTGCGGCTAAACCCAAAACCCTCCTAAACCCACCCAGTACCTCAACATTCTAGAAGCCTCGTTCTTTCGAACTCCTATAGACTTATAGCCCTAAAACCTCACATAACCGTTTAGACCCCCTCTCTCGGGCGCTACGCATTCGAAACGTCAAGTCTGTCTTTCACGCCCAAACCCAAAACCCACAACCTTACAGCTTCGGACACTGGACCAAAGCCGTTTTCGGGTTGGAGGGGGTGATTAAAGGGTTCTTGGGGGTTGTGGGGTTGAGGATCATGGGGTTTGGAATGTCCAGAGTTTGGGGTTTAGGGTTTTGGGCTAGGGGGAGCTTTGCGGCTGCGATAGCTAAACTAAGACGAAGGAGCCCTGAGCAACAGTATTGATACCTATTCAGGCTTCAATACCCCAATGTGAACCCTAAACCCCTACACCAATGAACCCTAAACTCCAAACCCTAAACTCCTACACCCCCAAACACCTAAACCCTAAACCCCTTCTCCTTAAACCTCAATCCCCTGAAGAACTCCTACCGTAGTGCCTGGTCCGCTCTTCTAGCAAGGCTTGGCTCGGCTGTTCATTGCATGTGACTCACGGATGGGCGGCTAAGGGGTTTCTGGGTTGAGGGTTTAGGCTTTATGGGTTTAGGGTTTATGGGTTTAGGGTAGGGCTTGTCTTCTGCTAGATACAGAAAGCACGGAACCCTAATGTATAACACGGTTTCGGAAAAAAAAAAACTTCTTCGTTGCCGCGCCAACAAAGACCCATAGTCCTAGACCTTGAACTCGCTCCTAAACCTTTTGTTGACTTTGTTCCCAGCAGGGAAATCTCGAACCTACGGACATCAGCCTTGCCACAATTTGGGCTGTTTAAACTAGCTCTTCCGGGAATGGAGTGGGTCGGGTCGCACGGTACCCGGAGTGTAGTATCTGTGCCAGAGTTTAGCGTTTACGCTCTCGCACCTCGGACTTGCCAGACGAGGTCTCGGATTCGAAGTACTTTGACTGGTCGGCAGCGCTTCAGGTTACCAGCCCTTGCGACGCCTCGAGCCCTAAACTCGGAAGGACCTGCAGCCCAAACCACTACCTTTATGCTGAATTCTATAAACAAAAAACTACCGATACACAAGGAGCCCGAAAAGTGCTGACCCTAGATCTTAGTTTCTATACACCCTGAACCTGAAAACATGCAAACATGCTGACGCCGGTAAGCCCTAGGCACTATATTCTCAGAGACGTCAAGGGTCTGAACCGAAGCGCTCAGAGTGCAGGCTTAAGGATTTCGAGTTAGGGCTTGGGCGACACAAGTAAATGTCGGAGCCCCGATCTCAGGTAGATGCATCTCGCTGGAACCCTGCTGCAGGCCCCGACGACAGCAAAGGGGCAACTCAAAATCCGGTGGCTTGTCCAACCCTAAGGGTCCCGTACCCAAATGGTATATACTTTGGCCTTAAAGTACTCCCTATATAGGTACATTGGGAACAAAGTATATCCAATTTGGTACATGGACCCTTGGGACCTTAGGGCTACAAACGGATCCGAAAGCCTGAACACCGAACCTGCAGGCATGGGAGCCGAGATATAGTTCTGACAACATGAGGATTTGGGGTTCAGGATAAAGGTTTGCTGATGTTTGGTTTGGGGGACACCCGGACCCAGCGGCGCAAGGCCCTGATCCTGAGCTATCCCCAAACCTCGAAACAGAAATGCCGAAACCGCACAACGGTTTAACCCTAAACCCGAAACCCTAAAAACCCTAAACACACTTCAAACCTCTGCCAACCCAAATCCTTGGAGCACGTTGCGGAGATCGCGAAGCCGTTCGGTACGACGCACAGCGGCATCACCTCGGTTCTTTTCGGGATTAAGGGTTACTATAAGGGATCTATAAGGGTACTATAACAGGGGCCTTCAGAATTGCCTATATTTTTAATTCCTTGTAGGGGATAGGCGTCGAGTTCCTGCACCTTTAAATCTCTAGGTCCTGTAGAACCCCTCTAGAAGCCTGATATGAACAGCTTTGGCAAGCTATAGTTACACCAACTCGCCAACCCTAAAAATTAAACCCAAGAACTCTTATAGAATCAGAGCGCTTGCAAGAGTTGCGAGTTTACGGTACCGGTTTTTAGAATTAGGTTTAGGGCGGTTTAGGGCCTAGGGTTTAAGACAGAGTCTGCAAGATCGCGACGGAAGGTTTCGGATGTAGGGCTCGAGCCACAAGGTTTACAAGGCTTGAAACTTGAAACTTTCAACCTTAACCTAGTCGGGGTCAAATTTTGGTGCACAAGGGCCTTACGAATTTCCAGGCGGTCGAGGGGATTGTGGAGATTAGCGAAATGATTGGGCTTATGATGTCGCTTGCTGCAGGTGTCGGAATGTGTCGGACGAATTAATAACAGCATCCCCCGAAGGTCCCTAGATAACTAGACTGCGATACACCCCAAAATCCTCTTCTGCTGATTAGGCTTCTGCATTCATCCTGCGGGGTGCATGACATTGGACCCCAAAACCCAGACCCCTAAATCACTAAACCCTTGAACTCCAGAACCCTAATCCCTAAAAGATCCCTGAACAAACTGAAGCCGCGGAGCTCAGCAGCAGTTGGACATCCACCACAGAGAAGTTCCTCCGTCGCTCGTTCTTATCTGGGGACGGACAGCACGAACCAGAACAGGGTCTTTAAAAACAGGGGTTTATGGTTTAGGGTTTTTAAAAACCCTCTTGTTTTAACACCCTCTTCTGGTTTTAAAAACCCTAAGTTTGCGGGTTCCGTGTTAAATTATAAACCTTCGAGGACAAGGAAACCCCAACCACAACACGCAAAAAGGATCCCCAACGACTATGCCTCCCAAACAAATTGGGGCTAGGGTTTCTCCACCTAACCAGGGATCCAATAGCCTACTGACTCTTGTGGTCAGCCCGAAAATAGAAAGCAGGTATAGCACGGAAGTGAAATCGCAAAGCCGCGAACCCTGCTTTGAAACCATGTCAGTGGGCAGTAGTTAGTGTGAGCCTTTAAATTTCTGAGTTTGCTTAGACGATGAAAACGCAACAATCAAACCTTGTGGACACCAAATAAACCGTGGAACTCTTCAACAAACAAACGCAACGCCCACTACTTCCGCAAGCCTCCCTTTACCCAGGGTGAAAAGCCATCGGGACTACAAAGTCCAACTCTAACAAAAAGCCGGCTTAAGGACTACACATAGTCTCCATTGTAGTCCCTTTTTGGGGGTTACCTTATAGGATCCTACATGTAAAATAGGTTAAACCCAAAAAAGGAACTACAATGGAGACCATAGGTAAACTCCTAAACCCCCCCCCACCCCCCCTTCTCTCTCTCTCTCTCTCCCTGTCTCTCTCTCTCTCTCTGTCCTAAACCCTAAACTTCTAAACCCTATTGGTTCGAGGATGAAATGTTAGGAGCGGCCCGGCAGCCCTCGCAGAACTCCTTACAAAACCCCCAGTCGGCCCCGTGATCACAAATCCCGCCGCAATAAACTCTACGCGCTAGATTTTCTGTAGGAGCCCTTTTCGGAACCCTTAACATATCCTTGCAGCAACCGTTTAAACAAGCCTTGTAGGAGCCCCTAAACCAAACCCAAGATCCTTAAACCCTTAACTCTTAAACCCCTAACCCCTAAACCCAAGATCCTTACACCCATAAACCCTTAAAACCCCTAAATTCTAAACTCCTAAACCCTAAATTTCAGATCCTTAATGCCAAAGCTCGGTGGGAAGTTCATCAGCTCGTCATCATCCTCCACGGGCTCCGCAGGAATTTATCAAAAAGGTTTCGGGTTTTACCTATACCCCCTATAGAATCATGACAAACACACTGTGTTTAATAGTCTCTTGAGTTTCATATGAACAAGACTGCAAACCAAACCACACCCTAAGGTCCTACCCATAGGCCCCATAGTAGTTCCTTTTTGGGATTGCCTTATAGGATTCTACATATGCACCCCAAAAAGGAACTACTTTGGGGCCTATGGGTAAGGATACTATGCATAGTTACAGGGTCTATAGAGCGTGGCGCCTGTGGTGTTTGGAAGGGCCATGGGTTTAGGGGTTAGGTAATATATGAGTCCTTAGATTCCCAGGGGTTTAGGGTTTAGGGGCTTCCTATTATATACCTATAGTCTCCATTGTAGTTCCGTTTTGGGGGTTGCCTTAGGCTAGTCAACGATGGGCCCCTATCAATTCTCCAGTTTTGATGCCTTGGGGGTAAGGCTTAGTGAGGTCACCTTATTTTGGGTTTGATGAGATGTGTAGATATTTTCTCCGAGGTTATTGTGAATTCGTTTGTCAGTCGAAACGGTTTTCTGGGGTTTCAGGGCTTTGTGTTTTGGCGTTTTGGCACTCGCAGTCGTAATGTGCCTGCGTGCAATAGCTTCGTTGCTAATATCCACCATAACGCCCTGGCAGCACACTCAGCAATATTCTAAGTATCCCTCATGTGCACTCACCAAAGCCGGAATACGACTCCTGTTTCAAGTAAGGATCCCTTTGGAGTTGTTTTCAAGGTTGCTTTACGGCTTTAACGGCTGGTTTGCTTGAAGGGTTCCTAGAGCGGTGCTGTAAGGCATTGTTGGTGGTTAATGGTTTGGGGCTTTCTTTTCAGGTTAGGGTCGCGTTACTCAAGGCGTCGTAATTCGGCACCAGAAATCCCAAAGGCCCCCTTGTAAGCTGTCGTTACATTGGCTAGTTGACGTCCAGCTTTGCGATTTCGGATCTAGAACACGGGGACGAGTACTTCGGATGTAGTTCTTTTGGAGCCAACAAGCTGGCCTTCAGGCTTTCTAACCCAGAGCCTTATCATCCTTACTTGGTTTTCGGGCTAAGGCAGAGGCCCCAAACCGGGGCCTAGCTAGATTTCAGCTCGGCGACTTAAGCTTCGGAGCTTTTCGTCCCCTTGTGTCTTCAGCCGATTTGAGATTTGCGGGAAACTGTAGTGAAACAGACAACACGAAGTATCACAAAGTCCTTTCTCGCATAAAATTCCTATACCCGCAAAAAAATCACCTGCTACACAGCCTCCAGAAACCCTGAACCCCAAAACCCTATAGACCCAAGTAGCTCCTCCAGACACCATTAGCAGTTGAAGGGCAATGCGAAACTGCAAATGGAGCCACTGCAATACTATATATAGGCCCTAATAATTAGAATAGGGTTTTGGGGGTATGTTGTACTATAATTATAATATAAGGAACCCCCAAAATAGTATAGGTAGTTTTTGAGGCCCCTATACTAACTCCAGTCGAATGCCCGAACGAAGCAGCCATTCCCTTGCTTCACATAATACCTTGAGGCTCCACAGCAGTTCCTTTTGTGGTTCATATCTAGACTTCTATAAGGTAATCCCAAAAGGAACTACTATGGAGCCTATGGGTAGTGAGATTCCATCACGGGGACAAGCCCTAGTATAGTACGAGTATATTCAAGTATATGCTTTCCTTCAATTGAGATGGGGCTCCCCACCAGAAAACCCGTGGATCCTCCACTCCTTCCAACACCTTATAGACTTCTGTAGCACCCGTAGGAAGCCCTCTCAATGCAAGTCCGCAAATAACGCTACAATCCTGCAAACCTCAAACCCTGAGTTCTAAGCTGTAAGACTGTGGGGAGTCTCAAAGCAGGCCCAGAGGAAAAGTCTGGAACTCGAGGAATATTCCGTAACTTGATGGAAGGGTGTCATATGCTACACCCCCAGAATTGAAGGAATGTTCTTCAATTCATGGTACAATCAAGAACCTTGAACTCCTTAACCCTGTTTAGGAGTACATTGAGCTCTCTCTCTCTCTGCGGGTGCCTCCTCCAGCTCCTCGGCCTCTTGCCTTGCTGCCTCCTGGCATTTTTCAGAGGGCGTCTGTGGGGCCCTCGAATTACGTGGCGTTTGTCGTTTTCTCTGCCTGTGGATGTGGGGACTTCGTTCTAGCATCCCTGAGTTCAGGGTTTAGTACCGACTGCTCAGGACAGTATACTTTGCGTTTAGGGAGGCTTGGGATTGGGAATTGAGTAGGGCGTTCAAGTAGAGACGTGGTTTCAAGATCCTCTGTCCTGCACGTTTCAATATCCTATGTCCTGCGCGTTTCAATATCCTATGTCCGGCCCGTTCTTTTGAGGGCCAAATCCTCAACCCTGCCTTCGAATTCACCTCAAAGCCGAAAGAGATTTTGTCAACCCCCATGCCCTGGGTATCCCTATACCGTATACTATACCCCAAGACCCTACAAACCCTAAACCTTTAAACGCTACATCGCACAGGTTCCAGACTTCAGGGGACGTGTAATTGTACCGATGACGTACATGAATCCCTGCACAGTAGCTGTTAGGGTATGGGGGGGAGCGGTCTCACGCAGGCTGGATTTCGCGTGTAACGTTCTTCGGGCTTTGTGCACAACAGCTTTTCGAACCAGCAACAAATTCCATGACAGCGCCGAGCATGTACTTAGCATACTTTTGAGGGTTTGGGAACTGGACCCCCCCAAACACTAACGACTGTTATTCCAAAGGCCGAACCTCTGAACCGAAGACAAACCAATCTAGCCCTCAAATAGCTGTTGTGCTTTAAACTATCCCCAAAACCGTCGTTTTCTAAGATCAACATAGTCTCCTCTGCAGCTCTCTGCTGTTCCAGCTCCAGCGCCCTTTGCTTCTCCTTGACTCTCTGATCCTGGCATGTGCATGAGAGATGAAGAGCTTTGGGGTCTAGCTAAAAGGACGCCAGGCGATTACATACTATATGGGTGGTTGTCAAAATTAAGGCCCCTTACTTTTGGGTCCCTAACATAATACGGCACCTACTATTTAGGGTACCCAAAAAGGGACCCTAATTTTGACAACCACCCATATAGCTATGCTTTGGTAAGCAAACAGGATGGCGACACATTCCAAGGTCGCATCGGGAGGCATGGACCAAGACTGTGGCAAACATGAACAATACTTAGACTTAGGCTTTGGGGCTAGGTACCGCTGACTTGCACCCCTAAACGAGTAAACTATGCAAACCAAATCCCGCCGCCAAGGTGAAGATAGGAACACTACATCACCCTGAAGCTTTCTCAGAAGCCCATAAGCCCTTAGGTTCTACCTGTATCCCCAAACCCTACAAAACAGTAGGTCATGACCCCTTAATTAGAGGGGCTAGCCCCTAAAACAGTAGGTTTGTGAGTCCCCAAACCAGCCCGAACTGAGCTCAGAGGAAGCCTTGCGGCCTGAATCCTCTGGGTCGGATGCAGCCCTGGGCCCTGAGCCCTGTAGAACCCTTCGGACACCATTGAAGGAACCTGAGAATCCGTATAGAACCCTTAAAGGACATCCTTTTTCGGAACTTACCGAACTCGTTGTGGGCTTAGGGTTTAGGGCTTCCTGAGGCTCAACCATGCCGTCCCTCAGAACGCTGTCGGAGACCCGTATTGAGTTTAGGCTGGAAGGGAGATAAACCCTAAATCCCAAACCCTAGAAACTTAGAATGCTGGAGCTCTCGCCGCCCCTAGACCCTGAAGTCTAGAATCTAGGACCCCGGAGCGCTAAACCCTACAGGGAAACCGTAAATCCTAGGACCGAGTCCCACCCAAGTCTCAAAAAAAACCTAAACCCTAAACCCTGACCCTGCTAAATTTGCCTCACCTCGACTTGTTTCCTCAACTCGGCCTTGTCGTACAGCTTGGGTTTAGGACTTAGTCTTGCGTTTAGGATTTAAAGTTTCGGGCTTAGGGCTCCGTTCATACTAGAAGGGTGCAACGGTCTTGCGGGCACCATGATTGGCTGCTTTTACGTGATCTTGACGAGGTTTCTTTCAGGAAGGTGCATGAAGGGCTACCGAAGCGGTTCTCATCGGGGTTTAAATTTTTGCGGCCATGGATCCTGTAGAGTGTCACTTCAGAAAGTGCGGCCCTGTGATAAGCGGATTCTATGATGCAGCACTTGTCTAGTACTAACACTCACCATCAAGCCGAAATTGTACGTTCAGCGGCAATGCTGAGGTGCCCTACATACACTCACAAGACCCGATCCAGTGCATGGTGGTTTCAGCGAGGCCAGCCGGTCTAACTACGTACTTGAGTCCCGCAGACAAACAAACTCTAAACCCTAAACCCTAAACCCTAACTTCAATTTCTCCAAAGTTTAGGGTTTCGGGGTTGTAAGTCCGCAATCTAAATTGAAGAACAACTGCCCCAACCCCGTAACCGCTGAGCCCCGACCAAACTAGGCCCCAAAAAGCACTTAAGCCCTATGTCCTAACCTCATAACCAAAACCCCGAAATCCGAACCCGATGTCAAGAGCTCCTAACTCTTTGCCCTTGGACTCTCTTTGCCCCCGTTAGCCCCTCAGGGTTTACGGGCTTAGAGTTTATTTGGACCCTGAAGAACCCACCGTTTTAGGGTTCCTCATTATGATTTCCTTATATCAGTCCTTAAACAGGTAGGTTTGTCAGGGTCCATGTAGGGTTCAAAAAGCCAAAGGCCACTCTGTTGGTAGGACCTTTTGCTTCGGCCCCACCTCGTGAGCTTCAGAACATGATCGAACCTCAAATTGACCCGGAATGAACAGAATACTGTAGGGGCCTTAATAATTAGAATAGGTTTTGGGGCCCATTATAGGAAAATTATAATAAGGAGGCCCCCAAAATAGTATAGGTAATTATTTAGGCTCCTATAGTACGGCCCCTATTCGGTGAAGAAGCCTCTGGAAACCGCCCGTGAGACCCCGCAGTGGCAAGATAGTTATGTCTCCAAGTTCGAGCTTTTCGAATTACTCGAACTATTGAGCCGGCACCCGCCTCGTGTTCAGCTTGGATGGCCTGGCCAGCAGATTGAAAGAAGAACAAGTCTCGAATGCGAGGCCGAGGCAGGAAGCCGTATCTCAGGTTCTGCGCTCTGGCTTACTCAGCTTAGTCAAGGAAAGGAACAACTCGCTCTCTCTTCCCTTATTAACTGCTGCTGCTTCTGATCCATAAACTCTCCTTCTGGTCCGAGTGATGTTTCTTTCAACGGGACTCGTGCAACTGCTTGTGTGCTCATGCTCCTGGGAACCAATGAAGACGGCCTCGCAAGCACCAATGTCATCGTCGTTCTTGTGGTAACACAATTGCTCTTGCCACCACCACACCGGTCATATTTTTCATCACAATCTTGATCAACAAAGCCTCGATGACAGCAACAAACTCGACGGCTGTCAATGCGACCATTGTTTCTCCACTTCTCTGCTTAGTCACTGACATACCTACATAAACATTGCAGAGTTTTGGGACATCGTCATGCTCGAGCAAGCTGCTTGCGGACCTCGTCAACGCCACCGTTCCACTCGCTCCGAACGTCACCATGTTCTCTACAACTCAGTAGCAGGCACGGCTGAGTGCAGCCGGTGCTATGATTACCATCTCCCTTCACTCACCGTCCACCGTCGACGCTGAAATCCTACTTCAAGAACCAGGCAACTCAGCAAGCGTGGTTATAAGTCCCACAATTCAGGATGAAATTTATAGCAGCATCAATGTAGGTACCCTATGTCCCTCGATCCTTAATTAAGTCACCTCCACAACAAACACAAATGCCTGCATCGCTAGGATTGTGCTGGCGGCGATGGCCGTCTGACGGCCCTTTTGCTTGAAGAGTGCGCCTGCACAGGGAAATACGGTTTTGGGTTTCAGAAAGGGTTTTTGCACATTGTTCCCCTGTACAGCGTTTTTTTGCTAGGATGATCTAGGTTCCTGAGTAGCCCCTTGATCATAATAAGGGTACCCTGTTTCAAAAGGGTACTACTCAGGAACCGCTTCCCCGACTGTGATTTTGGACGGAGCCGGGGAAGTCCCGAACATTGCCCCGGACAAGGCCGTGCCTGGACTTTCCGGCGTCGCGGCCTTGCCAAGGTTAGGGGTTTAGGTTTGAAGGCTTAGGGTTTAGGGGTTTAGGGGTTTGGGGGTTTCTGGTTTAGGGGTTTAGGGGTCAGGGTTTAGGGGTGTAGGGTTTCGGGGTTTTGGTTTTAGGGGTTGTTTCGCAGAGTTTGGGGCATGGGAAGGCGGGTAATGTCCTGTTTTGGTATACCGGCTTTCAACCTGTGGGCTCATACCCTACCCCTTTTTCTGGGCTTTTAAGTAACCAGGGGGAAAAAAGCATAAACTTGTGAAATAATGGTTCCCTTTAAGGAAAAAAGTATTAAAGCATGGTACTCCAAAGCCCAGTTTTTAGGATACCTAGTTTTATGGTTAGGACCTGCTATATAGAGGAACCAAAAACAAGGGGTAGGGTATGAGCCTCTAGGAAGGCCTTCGAAGGGACCCTGGGGGTTAACTCTGAGGCCCCTATGCCCGGGATTGGGGTTAAGGAACCCTAGGGATCTAAGGACTCATATATTAAGGCTTTTGGGCCCAAAGACCATACTATGTAAGGCTTTTGGGCTATTTTGATCCCCAGGGGAAGCTTGTGAAACAAGGACATCTACTCAAAGACTCCAATATCCCTTACTCCAGGAATATACCTTAAATCATGGTCGGATCCCTAATTTAATATGACAAGGACATCTACTCAAAGACTCCAATCCCTTACCGAAGGAATATACCTTAAATCATGGTCGGATCCCTAATTTAATATGATTTATATAGTCCTTAGCTAATTGGGCAATATACCTTCAGTTATCGTAGGATCCCTAATATGATTTAAAGTATATTCCTTAAATGATTAGGGGATATTGGAGTCTCTGGGTACCCAGACATCCAAAAGGATCCCAAAAATGAATCCTTCAATGGGTTCCTGTAGAGTACCCTTTAGTAGTTAGGGTCCCGCATTAGGGGATCTACTTTCTGGTGGGTTGCAGCCGTGGTCAGGACCGACACAAGATCGCAGTGGGTTTATGTCCAGCTCCGCTACAGTGCTAAACCCGACCCTGGACTTGAAGATTTAAGTTGGTAGGGACATGCTCTGCTCATTGACTGGGGTCTGCATCACCATGCACTCAACCCTACACCCCAAAAATCGAAGGTCCCAAAGCCCAACTTCTGTAGCTTAGATCTTGCGATTCTAAACCAAGGTCCTGAGTCCATCAACCCCCAAACCTATGTAACGTAGGACCGTTAATGATTAGACTAGGGTTTATAGATGTAAACATAATAGAGAACCCCAAGGAACATAATTTAGGCTTCTGCAGTACACGGACAGAAAAACAGCAGCAGGCTAAGGTCTGAGATACTTGCCGGCCCCTATGATGCTCCGAAGGCTGCTGTAGGAACTACAGTAATGTTTAGGGTTTAGGGGTTTAGGGGTTTAGGGTTTAGGGTTAAGAAACCCTGATCCGCTCGGAAAGTCGAAGATATTTTCAAAGCCCCCATCTCCACACCCACTGCAAACCTTGCTGGGACGCTGCAACTTATGCCCCCCCCCCGCGCGTGCCCCGTCCACAGCTCAGATTCCCTGACACATCGGGCCGCTTTGGCCTACACCCTGAAACTCCAAACCCTCTATGGAATGTGAGGGCCTCTGTAATTGGAATGGGTCTGGGGAGGCATATTAAAAATGTAAGGACAAATGGAAGATCCTCTGGGTGATTTCAAAGCTTTAAAGGGCAAAACTGAAAGCCACGAGGAGCAGTTGGGTTTGGAATGCCCATCCAATCTAATCCCGGTAAGGGGTAACCCAAAAACCGGACAAAATCTATGTACAACATCAGGAACACTTTCTGAAACCCTAAACCCTAAACCCCAACAAACACATACGGCGCTCCAATCACTGAGCTTGCTGGCGACAGCTTCTTTCTTCTTCTCTTCGGGCGGTGGTTGTGCCTTTGGTTCTGCACTGGGGTGGGGTTCAGAGCTTAGGGCCTTTAGGGCTCAGGGTTTAGGGCTTAGGATTTTGGGTTTAGGTTTTGGCGCTTGGAAACCCTCACAAAAGTCCTTGTGAATAAAGGTTCTCTTACACGATCAGGCAAAGTGGAATCTATCCATCATAAACCCTAAATCCCTAACCCCTATAGTCCTAAACCCGACAAGAGTTGTAAAACAACTGCCTAACGTAGGGGCCTTAAGTCCTTTTGTGGGGATACATATACTTTTTACGTGTCTTATATTTCGGCTACATGAGACCCTGAGAAATAGCAGTGCAAAGTATGCGGGTCCCTAAATTAGCCAGTTCCGGGCCTTGTGGGAGAGCCGGGACAATTGCGGATGACTTATTTTTCTACAAGTGGATTAAAATTAAGGCCATGGGCAGCGAAAAGCTTTGGATTTAGGGCAACGCAGGTTAAATCTGGTGTGTTTCCGCACGGCAGGGTCTTATAGGCTTCGGGGATGTAGGACATAATACTTGCAGGGTTCGCGCTTCAGGTTCGTTTGGGTTTTGGCTGTGGGGGTTTTGGGTTTGTGCTAAGGGCTTGGGTTTGTACTGAAATGATGCTGGAACCCCTGCTTGGATAACCCCGGATCTGACCGCCCCGGTTGCAGAGATCATGCAGAACAAAGTCTAACAGTTTGGTATGGACGGTTCCTTCCGAGCATGTGAACCGGCCTGCTTCTTCGCTTTGGGCTTCTGGTTGTTGGCCTTCATCAAGTATTGTCCCTGACGCCAATCGAGGCATGTATACTGGCGGTATGTGGAGTTTTCGTGGGCAGCTTCTACGTACGTACTTTCGTGCAGGCAACTCCTAGTTGGCCATTCAGGTTCTTGTCTTCAGCGGGCATCCAGAGAGCATGGTGCCCTCCTTTAGTTTACCCACCCTGCAGAAAACTTGCCATTAGCAGCGAAGGATGGTTCGGGCTAGTGTAGGAACCTGATTAAGAAACCCTGGCCTTATAACCCCCACAATAGTAGGAATTATATAAAGAGCCCTAGTAAAGGCCCAAGGTTTCTTAATCAGGTTCCTACATTAGGGCGGAGGGCTCGTTGGGACCCCAGCGTGGAGTTCTCAAACAAGGGCCTGAACCTGTCCAAAGATTTCTAGATTCCCGGCTCAAGTTTCAGACAGGGTGCTCAACGCATGCGGTATAAGGCCCCCCATACTTAGAAGGGTCATTCCGTCCTGATGCGTAGCCAAACTGATGTGGTGTGTGTGTGTGTGTGTTTTGTGTGTGATCGCCTGCCTGTACATGGCACGACTTGTCGCGATCGGTGTAGAGGTCTAGATGCCGTGGTGGTTGAAGAAGGTGAAAATCCTAAAGCATCTGCTCTACGTGGTGGTGCCATGATGGATCCTTCTATGGTGCAACTCTGGTGTCGAGATGCAGGATGAAAGCACCCGTGGGATAACTGGGGGCTTCATGGAAATGCCGAGCCGAAGCAGCGATTGAAGTCGAGGCCTCGTCTACGTAATTACCCCCCCAAACCCTACAAAATCGTCGTCTTATTCTTCTTATTGTGATTCTTCTTCTCTTTATGTTGAGGAGCTCTTACGACTGGTATTGGTGTTTTTCGGAAGTTGCGGTCCACGAAGACAGGATCTGTGCACGGCCTCCACGCCAGTCCAAATGTGGTTCAACTCCACATTTACCTTGGCGATTACGAGAAAAGCAACAATACACGGAGTTTCGAACTAAGCCAATAACATCCAAAACCCTAAACCCTAAACCCTAAATCCTTGATGCCAGATTTCGAGCTTACGCCATCCACCAAGCCTCGCTAGGTCAGAAACCGATCAGCATGCGTCTAATATAGGAACCTGATCAAGAAACCTTGGGTCTTTATTAGGGTTCCTTAATTAAGTGAATCCTACTCTTTCGGGGTTATATAGGCCCAGGGTTTCATTAATCAGGTTCCTACATTGGGGGCATCGAGCCTAGCACAAACACGCATATCCAAAACGCGAAATCCTGAAATGCTCACCTACAAGAATCAGAAGCGGAAACGTGAAGCTACTAGCCGGGAACATCACGAAACAGAAAAGAACCAGAGCCCTAAACTGCTAAACCTTGGACGCTGATGCTCTAGACCCTATAAACCCCACGCCCGAGAGCCTAAACCATAAAACCCTCTACATTACCCTATACCCCTAAACCCCCACACCCCAAAGCCTCAAACTCAACAATGCCGCCCGGGCACCGTCAAAGCGTTCAACTCCCGACAAATGGCGACCTGCTCAAGAACAAATCCTAAAGGCCTTGAAACCAGAACAGCCTTACAATAGGGGCCTTGATAATTACCTATACTATTTTGGAGGGTTCCTTGTTACAATTATGGCATAATGGGCCCCAACTGGGTTCTTGTTAAGGGATTAACTGGGTTCTTGTTACCCGTAGGCTCATACCCTACCCCTTTTTTAGGATACCTGGTTGTATGGCTAGCATCTGTTAGACAAATATTAGGTACCTTAAAAATGGGGTAGGGATATGAGCCTCTAGGTAAGGGATTGAGTTTACTAATAAGGAAACCATAATATCTGCTGTCGATCCCTGATATGGTGCCTTAAATTAAACTCCTTAACAAGAACCCGGTAGAGGCCTTGAAACCCCAAAAAGCCTTGTACACCCCAGAACCTATTAGTCCTAAACCCTAAACACGGTATGAACCCTAAAAGCCCCAATCTTCAACGAAAGCCCGAATAACTCCAAAAGCTCGCATTCCCTGAAAGCCCTAAAACCCTCATACACCCTAACCCCCACAAGGCCTAAACATCTTGAAAACCTGATAAACCCTTGACCTTAGTAGCCCTAAGCCCTAAACCCAAAGCCCTGGTCGGCATTAGCCATAACTTAGGGTTTACGGTTTAGGTTAACTTGGCGGACTTCTGAACTCCTCCTAAAAGTTAAACTTTTAGCCTCCGTATTAAAGTTCATAAAGAAACCCCAACGAGTTAACGTCCTAAGCGCCAACCAGAAGAACCCTGATTCACGTTAACAGCTTATAAACCCGAAACCCTATAAGCCGCGAAAGCCCTTAACACCTTACAAACCCTCAGCCCTGCTAGCCCAGAAAACCTTCCGGAACCCACATAAACCTTATAAAACCTAAAATTCCCTGAAAACAAAACTTAATCCCTAAACCCAAAACCCCTTTACAGAACCCTTATAGATCCCTTTAAGAAACCCTTATGGATCCCTTTAAAGGGAAAACCCCCCCCCTAAGCATAGGGGGCGACCTGCTGCAGCAGGTGGCTGCTCACGTTGAAGTCCTTCAGGAACTTAGGGGCTCCCAGTACTCCTAGGCCCCCCAAAAGGTTTAGGGTTTTGGGGGGTTTAGGGTCTAGGGTTTAGGGTTTAGGGGTTTTCTTCCCTCCTACCTAGCAAGGACGAGCCCGCATTGCAGGGTAACTTCGCAGTTTAGGGGTTTAGGGTTTAGGGGTTTAGGGTTTAGGGTTTGGGGGTTTAGGGTTTGGGTTTTTTACGGTCCAAGGGACCCAATAATTAGGTACTCGGGTTTGCGATAGTCGTTATGTAGGTTACTATTTTTGAGAGTATATGATAATTGGGTACTTGGACCCTTATAGTTAGGGTTTTTTTACACTGTGCTGGTTGGACTCTCTCGAGTGCACTCCACATGCAGACTGAGCAACCCGAAACAACTAAGAAGGGGAATCTAAGCATGCCTGCCAAACTGCAGGAAGGGACTCAACCCTAGGGTTTCGACGCTCACACTCGCAGCAGGCAAGGCTCCAACCCTAGGGTTTAGGGTTCAGGGTAGGTACTGTTGTGGGGGATACTTCCCCCAAATGATAATAGTAAATCCGAGCATCGAAACCCTACATTCTATTCTATAGGTACTTTGGAGCCTTTGGGCAGGGGCTCCTAGGACCCCAAACCCCCCAAAAGGGCTCCTTTGAGGGATCTATAAGGATACTAGAAGGGTTCTTTTGGATCTACAAGGATACTATAAGGTTTTTTGCATCTAAAAAGATACTGCAAGGTTGTTTTTGGGCGGTACAATCACTCTGAGCTCAAAGCCTGTGCACCTCCACATCCCTACTCAGTCGGCAAGCTTAGGGTTTAGAGTTTTCTTAGGGCCCCAAGAGTTCTTTAAGGGGCTCCTTTCTGAAGGTACCTTAGGGTTCCTTTAAAGGGTGACTAAGCATACCTATAAGGGTTCCTTGAACCTACCTTGGGTTAGTAGGGAATGGAAGAATGGTAGTAATAGTAGTTATAATTGTACCCCATTCCTCCATTCCCTACTAACCAAAGGTAAGTGAAAGGGCTCTATAAACTACAACTGAGGTGCGGCTAGGACCCTAGGCCTCAAGGGCTTTTTAAGGGGCTCGGGGGCTCCTTTAAGGGCCGGAGTGCCCCCTAGGGCCCCCAAAAAGGGCGGTCTGGGGGTTCCTTCAAAGGGATCCATAAGGGTTCCTTAAAGGGATCTATGAGGCCCCCCAAAAGGGGGTTTAGGGTTTAGGGTGTAAGGTTTAGGGTTAACCTTTTCAACTATGGTAGGGTTAAATAACCCCCCCCCCCCCAAAGGTTAAAGGTTACCTACCCAGCTACTAAGTCAACAAGGCTTTCGGACGTCGGCTTGGGGTGTAGCTTAAGCTTTAAAGGGTTTGGGGTTTAGAGTTTAGGGTGTTTTAGGGTTGAGGGGCTTAGGCTCATGAGGGTTTAGGGTTTAGGCGTTTAGAGTTTGGTGTCTTTTTAAGGTTTAGGGGCTTAGGGCTTATCGGCTTCATTGTAGGGTTCAACGTTCAAGTCTTTGCGTTTTTCACTCTTACCTTTGGCTGAGGGTTTAGGCTTTTAGGCTTAGGGTTGATGTTGAGGGCTTAGGGCGTCGGCTTGGTGTTCAGTTTGGGTTTTTTAGGGCTTGAGGCTTGGAGGGCTTATACGAGGTTAGGTTTGGCTTTCAGGCTTTTAGGGTTTAGTTGAAATCCTTGAAAGGCTTTACTTAGTAGGTTTAGGGTTCACAGCCGTAGGAACATAAGCGTTTAGACCGAAGTCCTCCAACATCTGAAGTGTTCCCTAGACTTGAAGGGTCACTATAAGACAAAGCAAGTTGGGGCCTATTGCGGCTGAACTTTCAGATTGGGGCTCGCCCAAAACATCGCGGCAAAAACGCCTGAAGGCTAAAGCAAGCTTGCCAGCCCTAAGGGTTCATGTACCCAAACAGTATATACTTCGGCCTTATAAAGTAGTCTCTATATATGTACTTTGGGGCCAACGTATCTACTATATTTGTACATGGACCCTTAGGGAAGGTAAAGATTGTAGAAGTAAGCATGTGATATAGGGACTCAACAGTCAGAATGGGTTTGGGGAGGTATTTTATCGTAGAGTCTTAATAAGGAACCGCGAGGTACCATTACTTATTACTTAGCCCGACCTCCATAGTAGAACAAACTCCTAAACTACCCTTTTTGCACGAGGTCTCTCTGAACTACCCTAAACCCTAACTCCCAAACCCTACATTCATAAAACAAGGCTAAAGGGCGCAAACTTAACCTCGGAGGGGTCCTCATGCTGATGCCGCTTCTTGTGGGCGTACAAAGCGGCCTGCATCGTCAGTTCGAGATGCCCAGGCTACTGGGTTTAGGGTGCAAGGTTTAGGGTTTAGGGTGGTTAATCTAGGGGGTGCCTTGACGAACAGAATAGGCTTTTGGAGCATATTCTGATATGAAACTACAACAAGAAACCCCAATGACTACTACTACTACTACTACGACGAGTTTTACATTACTGCCCCTTCAGGCTTCTCTCCTAACCAAACCCAAGCCTCCCCCGACCGAAAAGGGCCCGTGAAAAAGGGTTAGCAGAATTGAATCCAATATCCCTTGAAGCCGGTGAAATGCACCCAACAAGTTATATAAAGTCTTGGGACGGACCGCTTCGTCGGATCCACTCAAGGGAGCGAACTAGTGTTTTCCGCGGTTTCGCCGGGGTTTGTACGATGGGTTTTGCACATGTCTTCTCTGAGTTGTGATACAATCCATCTGGGCGCACATTGGATCAGTGCTCAAATTTTAAACCTGCTCAAACCGACTCAAACCTACACGGTGTCATCAATCTTTACTTCAATCCTGAACCATCCTAGACTCGTAACTCCCTGAAACCGTCAACGCCTGAGCCCAAAACGCAAGGATCCGAAAGCGACGAAAAAACCTTGTAAGGATGCCTTTGATGCTTTTCTCTACTGGACTCAAGTCCTGAACCCTAAAACCCTCAAGCGCCATGCGAACAGTTTTGCAACAAGAACTTTCTGACACCATGTAGAAAACTCAGAAACTTTCGATGCAACGCTGTCTTAATTAAGCAACTAGTATACCACACAAAACCTTACCAACGAATTCATACAAACGCCTATGAAACCCTCGTAACACCCATGACACCCCAACAAAACAACCCGTGAAAGCAAGAACACAGAAACTGATGTGTTGCCGTAACCTTTTTGCATCCAGGCCTATTGCGACTGCCGGGTACCCTAGTCCTAAACCCTGAACCCTAAAACCTAATAATGTAGGAACCTGATGAAGAAACCTTGGGCCTTTATTGGGGTTCCTTAAAAAAGCCTACTATTTTGGGGTTATAGGCCCAGGGTACCTTAATCAGATTCCTACATTAAACCCTAAACCCTTAAAACCCCTTAAACCTAAAACCTAGTAAACCGACTGTTGCCGGGCTCCGGGCAGATCTCCCAGGCATCACGCTTTCGAAGGCGGAGGAGCCGAAGGTGCTGGAGCCCTTTGGGGGTGCAGGGGTGCTGGGAGGGTTTAGGGTTTAGGGTCGGTTTTTGCAGTATTTGGGGTTTTCAATCTCGGTTTAGGGTCAGGGAGCGAGTTGACCCGGAGATTGAGCCAAAAGGATTCTGAGTTTCCTTTGGCGGGTCTACACGTTTGTCCTTTGTTGAAAGGAGACCTCCCTGATGTTTCAGGGATTGAAGATTATAGTAGAAGCCAGAAAGTTGGAACATCCTCATCCTCATGCCCTTGAAGGGAATCCCAGCACTAGTCATCCTAAACCCATGTTCCAACTTTCTGGGGTTCACTGTATAGGGTTTTAGTGCATGAGCTTATGTTGGCAGGGTTCCTTAAACCGGATCTGGGTTCCGTGACATCTACCAGGCTTGCCATGACTTTTGTGTGGCCGTTTTGGGGGTCCTCGAAAACCCTAAGCCCTAAACCCAGCCACACTTTGCCTGTTGTTGTTAAGTTGGGTCCCTGGGATCTGCCAGGCTTCAAGAAAACAGATTTCAAAATGGCTTTCTACAAGGGTGGGGGTGGGTATATTGGTTCTACAGGGTTTAAGGTTTGAGTGCTAGAGATTTATGCAAAGGTCTACGCTGCAACACCTTTCTTTGCTTACCATGTTTCCTCAATAATGGACCCTCAGCATAGAAGATGTTCATCAACATCGAAACTACAACGGAGGCCATATGCACCGCGCTGTTCAACCATTTGTAGTTTCTTGCTTTAGGTTGAAGGTTTAGGTGTGTTTGTGTGTGAGCGCGAGCGTTCGTGTTGTGTGGTTGCTGCAGTCGGGCGGTAAGGGTGGCCTGCAAGGACAAACGATGTTAAAAAGACTAAGGCGTACATGATAACTGCAAACGCACTATCAGGGAAAAACTACTTCGTATCCGGGTCCCTGTATTGCCAATCGGGTTATTTGAAATACACCTATAAAAGGACCACAAGGGGATAACTACTAAGTATTCAGGTTCCTATGGTGTACATATATGAGTGGTTGTCAAACTTATGGTCCCTTGTTGGGTCCCTAATATAATACGGCACCACCTATTGTTTAGAAACCCAAAAAGGGACCCTATTTTGACAACTACCCATATGTATATGCAAATATACATCTCTCGGCTCTTTTCGCAGGTCCTTCGCGGCTGCGCGAAGCTTCTTTCTCTCCATGGCGAGCTGCTTGAAGTGTAACTTCAAAAGCACGTCCTTGGTTACGCTAAAGGTTTCTCTGGGGCCTGCAGGGCTACACTAAAGACGTCCATGAGGATTGGACAAGGTTTACGGTTTTGTTTTTTCCTGCTTTTGGGGTGTTTAAGATTTGGGGTTTGGCTTGTTCGGTTGGCAAAGAGGGTTGATACCGAACAGCTTGAAGCTGCGTTGTTCAAGGTCTTGGGTCAAGAGTTCTAGACCAGGGACTGCGAGCAAAGCTTCGCTGTGTCCTCTCCGGCGTCAAAACAGCTACTCAACCTTTTGAACTCCTGGTTTGGTATACTGTGCAGCCGGGAATGTACGGTTACAGTGGAGGTGGAAGTAGGGTTGAAGCTTTGCAGCTAGTCACAAGGGCTTGGGGCCCTGAGTACGAAACTGGGCTCAAGACCCAAATGGCCTAAATGCAACATAAAGTAGGGGCCTTAATAAATACAATGAATTGGGTTTGGGGGCCCATTATACTATATGTATAGCAAGGAAGCCCCAGAATAGTATAGGTAATTATTAAGGCCCCTATGGTAAACCAACTCCTCAAATAGCGGAACCGCCGAGTTTCGAGCGCCTTAATCTCAAAGCTGTACACTCCAAACCTCAACCCACAACCCCTCAAGGTCCTGGGGGCTATACACTCTAAGTTTTCTAAACCCTAAAGTCCCCCTAACCCCCTGAACCCAAACCCAAAACACTAAACCAAAACCCTCGAAACCCTAAACCCTCTATAAACCCCTAAACCCCTTGCAGCCAGAAAGACCTTGGCCCGACCCTCCTTCTCGTTCTTCTCCTCCCAAAGTGTCCCTAAAGCCCAGATACAGATACAGGGTTTAGGGGTCTATGGGGCTTAGGGTTTATAGGGTTTAGGGGAATTCGGGTCTAGAGGGCCCTAAAGAACAGAAACAGTACCTGTATGAGTATGGGTAGTTATTTAAGTTAGGGTACCTTTTAGGGTCCTTTTTATAAGAGTGCCGTACTCTGTTTCGAGAACTACCTATATGACGGGCTAACGACTACAACCAAACCCTAAACTCGAAACCCGAACACTGAAAGACAAAAGTGCGCGTCTCCGATTTCGGGGTAGAGAGGTGAGGATCTAGCGTTCGTTGCGCGAGGGCTTTCAGGATGAAGTTTTGGGGTTGCAGGTGCTGGGATTAGGGCTTAGGGTTTAGGGTTGGGGCTTATTTGGGCTTTTGGTAGGGTTGGTAATGCTCGAGTTTATGCTTCTGGTATGGTGCTGGCGAAAAAAAGCTTGGCGCCCTGATGACACACCATGTAGAGCTTGCGGTTTAGTGATGGTTTAGTGCTTCGACTCGTGGAAACGACCGAGAAGGGTGTGGCTTGGCGTCTTGGGTCATGTTGGGCCTCACCAGCCCTGGCTTGTGCGGCCCCTTCTAAGCAGCAGGGCTTCTCCAAGCAACTTGAAAAGTACCTAGATCCTGAACCCTGTACAACCTGAGCCCTGAACCCCCAATACCTCACCTTAAACTCTAAACCCTAAAACCATCTCCTGAACCAAGAGGGACAGCTCGTCCAAATGGTGTCGTGCATTCTGGATGTAGTTGAAGATTTGCTCCTCCATATGGCCTCAGGATTGCTTTAACGTTTACAGTTTGGAGGTTTAGGGATATGTAGGGTTTATGGGTTTCGGGCTTCGGGCTTAGGAATGTTTAGCGATGATGGTTTAAGTTTGAGGATTTAAGGGCGGTTTCGTGTAGACTCGACCCCACAGCTACTCTCCGATAACAGCTTGAGAAAGGATTGTCATACCTGTGAGTTCCTTGTAAAACCCGTGGTTGGGGCCGAGGGCTTGGACAGGGTTTAAACCCTGGAGCCCGAATCGTCAAAGTCTTTGACGTGTCGCCGCTGGCCAAAGACCGGATGTACTGCATGCGACATTCTAAGTACCCGGACGATCCAGCAGGATTCAACGTTTGTGGACCACAGGTATAGAGAGATTCGTGTGCTGCGCACATCCTCCTGTTGAGGCTTCTGCATGCTAGAAGTTGCCACAGTTCTCTCGGAGGAGCCTACGCCCTTAACTTTTGTAAGACCCTCCCTAGAAACCAAACTGCCCAATCCTGTAATATGATAGTGTGCAATGGCTATTTCAGGATGCTACGTTTCCCTTGGCTATATCGAGGCGGAACTACGCCACACCCAGCGGCTGAACCACTCAGCTGAACCTAAACCACCAACCAAAACACCGAATGAACCATCCTAGAGGGGAAACCTAAGAACCTAAGCACCAAAGGTTGCATTTATTGCCACCCGATGCGGCACTACAAGTTGTAGTACTAGCAATTGTCATAGTCGTAGTAGCAGTAGTTTGTATCAACATACTGTTGTCGTAGTCGCCATCGGGGTGCAGCAGCTGCAGTGGTAGCAGGTTTTGGGGGCCCCTAAGCGCCCAAACATAAGCCCGTGCGTGTGTCCAAGTGCCCGACTGCTCCTCTTGCTCGCCAGGGAGGAGCGGCGTGCAGTGGATGTGTCCCCGGTGGTTTTTCCTTGCGGATGGAAGCAGAGGGCTTCAAAACGCAGCTGGGGGTTTCACGGGCTTGCCTCGTCTAGAAAGAGAGCTGTACCTCGTGTCGTGGCTTCTACAGAGGCCTCGCAAACCCTCTAAGAACCTAAACCCTCTAAGGGCGTAAAACCCCAAACCAAAAAACTGCTGTTGGAGTCTCTGCGAACGCCCCCTAAAGCCTGATCCCTAAACGGAGCCCAAACTCATTTTCGCATGGAAAAACCGAACCCCCCAGAAACCCTTAAACAAACGCCATGAAATAGAAACCCTTAAATGGACACCCTTGGGCACAAATCCTTGCAGAACCCGGAGCCCTCGATTTTCGTGCCAGGATTCGCTTCCGCGAGCGTTTGTGATGCTCGAAAGCCGCACCTCGACCAAGCGGTAATAGCAAAACACGGGTGAAGGGTTCATTTAAAAGGGAGCTACAAACCAAGGACTTTTGGGTTCCTCTACAGCGGTCCGTGGGGTTACTAGAAGAAGGATTGCTCAAAATACTATACGTTAAGGATCCCAGGAATTTAAGGTTCATGTGGGGCGTCGAAAAAATACTTAAGGCATCAAGCACTCCTTGCTTTTGGATGCTTCGGGATCAGAACCAGAAACCATCAGCAAGAACTATTAATAACATACTTGGAGCCTGAGGCTATGGCTTCAGAAAAAGTAGGTTGCATAAGGCCCCAAGGGTACAGAAAACGACTCACGGGTTTAGCCTGCTTGAAGGTTGGCTTCAGAGGCTTATAAAACTTTGGTTGGCTTGAGGTTCTAGGAACAAGAAAAGAGGGTTACAGGGTTTAGGGCCTGCTTTGATTGGGTTATACAGACTGTTGCAAGGTATAGGGCTCAGGCTTTCAGAGGGTTGTAGCCCTAAGGGTCCATGTTCTAATGTGTACATACATAGGAATTACAGTAGTACTATATAGGTAGTTTAAGGCCAACGTATATGCTTTATGGGTACATGGACCCTTAAAGGGTTAGGCAAGCTTTCGGGCTTCAGGCTCAGCGAAGTAACGGGCGTTTGGGGCTCAACGTTTCAGACTTCGGAAGACCACAGGCTGTCGGTAGGGTTTAGCCTTCACGTCCCTACAAAGCAGAACAGCGATAGCACTGATAATCAAAAGAGCAATGTCAAAATACATGGTAATATTAATGCAAGCCTCTTTATATAACACTCCCAGATGTTCCCATCATGCCATACAGGCTCGACAGGCTCTGCAGGTGTTGCATTCCATGACCTCGTACTGCATCGCAGATTACGTGAAGATCGGACAAGAAAAGTCAAAATTAAATGAACCCCAACTTGCCCTAGGCCCTAAGCCTTAGGCCCTCTTAGCCCTAAAAGCCGTGTATCTGCAAATTACTACTACCCATAGGCTCCTTAGTAGTCCTTTTTTGGTTGGGATTACCTTATAGGATCCTAACTATGAGCCACAAGGAACTACAATGGAGCCTACGGGTAGCAGTAAGGAAGATCTCGAGTTGCTGTGTTGCAGTGGCTCCTCCCAGGGCGGTGGATGATTTCCCCACTGGTCCGTACCATAAGGATCCCATCTTGTTACACTTTAGGGCCTTTATGTAGACCTGGACCTAGATGCTGCGGTTTATGCAATGTAGCCCCGAGCCCTGAACCGAAACCCTAAAGACGGAGATTTCGGATGCAGGCGCTCTCGTCCCTTTCCATGTCCTGCCTGTCACTCAACCTGCAATCGGCAAGCACATGGATGGGATCGCTTTTGAGGGGTTCCATAATTCGCCCAAAGTTCCGTAAGGGCACCACAAAGGTTCTGGATGGGCTCTTGGTTACTAAGCGTCAGAACATCGGGCTTCGATCCTCTTGGTCGGAAGCTGCCAGTGCCAAGGCTTAAGGCAAGAGACCCGGAGCCTCCAGAGATTTCATTGACAGCAAGTCGAGTCCCGTACTAAGGAACTTTTGCACAGTTTGAGGCCTAGGGCAAAGGGATGATCAACAAGGGAAAAGTCGAACCGCCTCAGCCCTAAACCCTAAAACCCCAAAGCCATCAACCCGATCCGCCTCAGCTCCACCTGGGCATCGAGACGCCGGTTGTGATTGGAGGTCGCCTCGCGGTGCGCGCGGGGTCAGGGGACGGGGAAGCGAGTATACCCCCACACCCGACTAATAATTAGAATAGGGTTTCGCGGTATCTTATACTAAATTTAAGGAACCCCCAAGCTAGTATAGGTATTTAATGCGGCCCCGATACTATACTACTATACTATACTGCTCGGGCCCATGTCCGATCTCTCCCTTCCAAAGGAAGGGGAATCGGAGCTTAAAGCAGGTTTCACGGTTCTTGAACATTGCATACGAACATGACGAGATTGGCCCAAGCCCTCAGCTCTAAACCGCAATGAATCTCTAAGCCCAAAAATTCGACGTCCTACAATCTGGACCACAAGCCATACAAACCTTAAACTCGTAACCCTGAAAGCTCAGCCAGAAGCAACGCTGAGCCCATAAACCCTAATACCCTGTGTCCAGGAAACTCCATATCCTCTGAGTCTAAATACGAGACCATGAGCTCATACTGTGTATGTGCCTTCGCATGTGCATGCATATATATATATATATATATATATATATTATATAACTAATAATATATGTGCGTGGTCTCGGGTCCCAGGCTGCCACCACCCCCCACCCCCCCATGGTATCTTGACTCCCAGGGCTTTCTGTGACAACAGTCACAGGGATCGTGCTGTTTGGGGCCACGGTCCTCACGACGGTCCCTGGTTTCGGAGGATGGGATCGACATCTCGATATCAAACCGTCAAAAGCCGCTGGGATTGGACTTTTTGTTGTCACGTTCTCCCTGACTCTCGCAAGTATTCGACATGCAGGGCGACTTCCCATCTCAAACATGGCATAGGTAGCTGGCACGTACTGGTCATCGTGATGCGCATGATTGTCTTTGAGTTTGTGGAGGCAGGTTGCGGAAAACGGTTCGCACCCGAACAGAACCCACTACCCAAACCCCAGCGGAGAAGAGGGTAGTAACAATCGCAATAAGGACGACAATACAACTACAAACAAATAGCTGCAAACCTGCTGCAAGCATACCTCTGTAGCTCTGTAGTTGCTCAGAAGCCAAACCATCGAATTATAACATGCACAGCATGCGACGAGTCAGCCAAGATGGCGGTTTCTGCTTGGTGGCATGCTGGCGCAAACACAACACTTGGATTGGGCCGGTGTTCCCGCCTACCTCAACAAATAGCGAACACCACAGGCTCCACCCAAGCAACACCACAGGCACGACACCACAGGCAGGGCGGGGAGGGGGGCGGGATACCACGGGGTGAGGTGGGGAGGGGGGCGGGGCGCTGAGGCACGGTGATATGTGTGTGCGTGTGTACGTATACATATATATATACACATGCTTGTGCGTCTGGTTTTTGGTATTTGCATGTATACGTATGTCTATACGTATGCGTATGTGTATGCACATGCATATGAATATACAAATGCGTACGTGTATGTGTGTAAATGAATGTAAAGGTGTGCTTACGTACGTATATATGTATGTGTATGCATGTATGTATGAATGTACGTATGGATGTATGTCTGAATGCATGAATGTTTGTGTATGAATGCATGGCTGTATGAATGTATGAATGAATGTCAGTAACTATTCGTGTACATGTGTATGCATACAAGTGATCGTGACATGACCTTTAATTTACATATATTCAGCAAAACCACAACAACACACACCCTGTTTTTGCCGCTTGTCTCCAAGAAGAGCTAACGGAAAGGGTCGGGGTTTAGCAACTGGAACTTGGTGACTGCCAGAAGACATGCACCCAAGGGCATCTGCAGCAGCAGCTTCTGGATGTGGGGACATTGCCACCGACAAGATGACGGTATGAGCCGAACTAGACGTGGAAAGCATAAAGCACGTTCTAAACCCTAAATTCCCCCAAATCGCAAATTCCGACTGACCTTGCCTGCTTCTTCAAGGCCTCCCGGATTTCGTGCATTCTTGTTGAGGTCCTCGGGACCACTTGAGAACAGGTCCAGTTCAACGTATACTTGAGTAGGCCTTAAGATAGGTAGGCCCCAATAATCAGAACAGGGTCTCGGGCTATGATGTAGTATTCTTTTATTATAGGGAACATCGGGGGTAGTATGAGTAGCTACTCTAGGGGACGCTGGGAAATTGAGGATACACGGATCCCCAACAAACGACGCCTGATGACAAGAAACCGTGTTCACATCAGAAAGGTCGGGGGCTCTGGTTCGTTAAGGTCGATTCTACTATCTAGGTACTTAGGACCCTTCACGGGAAGAGACTCTTGGCCCAAATAACTGTGCTTTAAGCCCTTGGAGGGGCAAAGCTTAGTTCATGCCAGGTTTTCGTTCTGTTCTGTTCTAGGGTTTAGGGTTTCGGGCTTAGGGAAGAAAACCAGCTGCAGCCTGCACAGTTTACTTCTCTTAGGGGCTGAGTACCCTAGCCCAACAAAGCTTGACCCTTTCAATGGGTAGAATTATACAAACCCTAAAAGTTAAAGGTTACCTACTCAGCTACTAAATTCAAAGCCTGTATCAATTGGTTCCCTGGCCCGAAACGAGTTGGCGATTAAGTGTGTGAGGGTGGTAAGGTCAGCGGTTATACAGCCCCAACTAAGGCCCAACTAACACGGTGCGCACACACACACACCCACCCACATTGGATGTGACATTCTGCAAACATGTTGGACGCTGTCAACAATTCGGGAACATGTGACACGCCACTGCGGGGAACATGTGATAATCTAAACCCCCAAAAGAGGTTAAACAATGGCCCAAAGCCTATAAAGGGCTATGATTCTACATACTAAACCCTAAACCCAAAGCCCTGAGCATCACAGCTGGTTTGAAGCGAAAGCTGATTCGGACCCTCAAACCGATGACGTCACCCTGTCTGCTCTGCACCCTGAGCCCTCAACCCCCCCTCTGCCCCGAACTCCGAAATCCTGAACCCCGAATTCCTAAACCCCAAAACACCCTGATCCCCTTCGACCTCAACGGCCCCAAACCGCATCGAAGTGCTCTTTCCGCAGGCGAGAATGGAGTAGGAAACGATCCCTGGCCAGCATTCGATCCGGTGCACCTGTCTGGCCCAGACAAGAAAACCGAGACGACAAGTTCCAGACCTCTACGATGCCGCAAAGATTTATGGTCCTAACCAGGCTATGAGAGGAGAATGATGAAATTTCGCCTCGAAGGAATCTTCAAGTTTAGGGCGATACAGGGAGGGCAACACGTGTCCAGACTGAGGACATTGCACTGAAAGGGATATCGATTCGATGCTATCTGCATGGTTGGTGTCATACCTGCTCCATGATGGAGAGCCATATGCTTGCGATTGTCGGAAGGGCAGGTTTCGGGATAGGGTTTTCAAGTGCACGTAAATGCTCGCGAGGCCCGCGCCGATGCGGTCAGAGGTTCCCACAAACACCCCCTATCCCCCTCTTTCTTAATCCCCCTACAACCCTGCCGCCACCCCCACACGCCTTACCCGCGCCACGGCATGTCTGTAAAATTTCACTCGGTGCCTTTGCGGGCCCTGCCGAGGTGTCATTCTACAAAGCTTAAGCCTCGACTCCAGGAGTTGGGGTGGTCGACGGATTTTAGGGTTTGGGGAGTGATGGTTTCCCTTCACTGAAAGGGAACCCCACTATTAAGGACTATCTGACCTCTCTTAGGGATGCCTTCTTGGGTCCTGGAGACTACCCATAAGCTCCATAGTAGTTCCGTTTTGGGTTTACCTTATAGGATTCTAAAGATGAACCACAAAAGGAACTGCTATGAAGCCTCTAGGTATAGACTTACAAAGATCTGAACGTTCAGGGGCCGATTGCAATCAAGTGCGAGCCTGGGCCGTCTATCGCAAATCCTGTGGTGCAAACGCTTGAACCTCAAACACCTCCATACAGAGGAAACAGAAAGCTTGAATACCTCCAGCCTATATCTCCGGAATCTTGGAAACCCGGAAAATTTCGGATCCTACAAAACGTTCAGCTCGGAAGCCGGAACACACAATCTTTTGAACTACTTCACAGCTCAGACTCCAGACATCTTAAGACCACAAGCTCAAATCAACGCAAAACATATCGAAGTCCTCTGAATGGGCGAGGAGATGATAACCCGAAACTCCGAAACCCAAACTACTATAGTTACTATAGGAGTATTAGAAACGCAGTTCTAAGGAATTTGCGGAACCCTAAGGAACATTATTGGGAATTATTCAGGCTTCTGTATTACGTGCTGAACACAGCTACGCGCCTCGCATCATCCGCTGCTTGGCCACGAAATCCTCTGTCTACTGCTCCGTCTTTATCTATCTAAGTATACATATATGGATGTATACATATGTGCATGTATACATATATTAGATATGTATCCCCGTAGAGTAGTCATAAAGAGTGAGTTGGTGCCAAAGAGCCCGAATTCACAGCACCAAACTCTGAACCCCTCTCCTCGAACTCATCGGCGAGCTTACGCATCTTCTCGAACCACCTCATGGGGTGCCCAAGGAGCAGAATAGATTCAGAATGCGTCCCAGTTGGGCTCAAGGCTTGGGTGGGGTAAAGGATGCATGCTTAATTAGGAGGGTGCCAGCACTCGCAACTGGGACGAGCGAGGATTCTGATGCCAACGGCTGCAGGGAGTTTGGGATGCGAAAATCCAAACCATGTACCGTCTTTGCCCTGTGCTACTACGTAAAACACCAACCTCCATACTTCGATAAACCCTGGAACCCGCAAAAATCAAATCCCAAACACTAAAACCTCAACCTTAGATCTTCAAACGTAGTACCCCAGAATCAACAAGACAGAAGCCCTATAAACCCAAAAGCCTAAGTTCTTGCTAATTCTGCAAGCATTTCGAGAGCCATAAGGGATTACATTAGTTTTCCGTTTTTGAACGTCCAGTGTATTGATTGGGTAGGGTTTGGAATTTTGGGCTTGGGGTTGAGGGTGTAGGTGTTTTCGGGTTTGGGGTTGGAGCCCCGCCCCTCCACTCAAAGGTGCTTACAGTGCTCGAAGATCCTAGATCATTCGTTCAGGATGGTTAAGATCAAGGATCATGTTCCAGAAAGATTCTGGCAGCTACAAGAAAGTTTGGGGTCAATGCTGCAGACTGAGCTGCTTGGCGAAGTTCGTCGCAGCGATAAGGAGCCTGCTGTTCAGGAACTCACTGGCCTGGCCGTCGGAAACGCACTGAGATGCACATGCTTTGCAGTTTGCAACTTGAGGGTCCTTCTTAGAGGGTCTTTGGCATAAGAGTGGTGCACTCCTTCGTGGGTCCGAAAGAGCTGCTAAAGCTGCAGAAAATACCTCAGCGTCCCAAAGATCGATCCTACAAGATAAGATCCTGGACAAAAGGACACCCACAAAAAGCAGAAACCGCGTGCTCAGAGAAGGAAATGTCGAAACAGGCAAGAAGGGCATCGACTTCTGACCAGTTGCTACGGCAGCCCTTTGCCGAATACTCAAGACACTAAACACAAACCCTGAAAGGCAACCGCCCAGAAAACATTAACCATGTTAAACCCTAAGTACCCACAGGGTGTTACATAGTAGCGAGTAGGGTTTCTATAATGGAAATTCATATTATGGTTCCGGTAAGCGCCCCATTTAGGTCCTTAGGACCCTTTGGGCTAGAACACTTATGGTGCCAGTAAAGGAACCATCAACGGCGTCTCGCAGTCCAAGATCTTAAGGGCCTCGTCATGCAAGCCTGCAGAATCGGAGGAATACCTACACCCGTTTTCAGATGTAAATGAGAGCCTTCGTAAAAAAAAATAGAAATGCGCTTGAGATATATTAGATGACATTATTTTATATCATGGGTATATTGCGGACCATAATGGGGCACGATCACTATCCTGACCTCTATATTACACCTGAAGGGTTCCGTGTATGCTCTCATCAGAATCAGTCTGTCCGTTAAAACGGTAGGATTGCAAGGGAGCTTCAGCTAACCCCAAGACTCCCGATACTGTAAACCGGAGGAGACTAGTTCATGCTTGGGCAAGGATTAAAATGTACATTTTATTCCTTATTGGGATTCAGTACCCATAAAAATGTAAAAAGTTACCCAACTATGACAAAGGAGAGGCTGGTAATACAGGACCCATACATCGACTATGAGGGGCCAGATGTTCAATACTATGCTATTGATGGTTCTTCAGGCTTGTGGAATCATAACCCCTGGCCCTAAACCCTAAACCCTAAACCCCCAAACCCCTAAATCCTGAACCCCTAAAACCCCTACACCCCAAACCCTAAACCCTGAACCTGCAGGCCTCAATCGAATTGATCATGAGCATCTTCCGGATTTCGTGCTTCTGCTCCTTGAACTCCTTCACGGACGTGCGTTGAACATGTGCGTGGTTCGAGGCTTTAAGGCTTTGGGTTTACAGTGGGGTTTAGGCGTTTAGGGTTTAGGGCTTAGGGTACCCTAAGCCCTTTAAGGCTTAGGGATTTGGGTTGCTGGTGTGGATTTCGAGTTTGGAAAGGCGCTGAGCTTTGAGCACAGCGCTTGTGAGCATTGAGCATTGGGATTGCAGCTAGGGGTCTTCGGCGCAAGTTGCCGACAGGATCCGGAGGTTGCAATACTTATACCATGCAATTACTTAGAGCCCAAATAAAGGTACTTACGACCACACTGTAACCACACTGGCTATAATGGCTCGCTGGTAGAGTTTGGGGTGCTCCGAAAGCACCTGAGCCAAGGTATGCGAATGAAGCTTCTGTCCGGGGTGTCCCCCCTGACAACCCTAGGCCCTTATAAACCCCAAGCCCTGAACCCCCTAAACCCTAAACCCCTAAACCCATAAACCCTAAACCCCTAAACCCCTAAACCCCAAACCCTAACCCCTAAACCCTAAACCCTAAGCCCTAGAAGCCGTGGGTCCTAAACCCTAAATCCTAACCCTAAACCCTAGAAGCCCTCGGCCCTAATCCTTCGACCTTCGGTGTTTAGAGTCTGGAGTTGTGGGCTCAGCTTTCGTGGTCTCGGCTTTCACTTCAAAGAGCTTCGCATTTGAGGTTTGGGATCTTCCCCAATATATTTAGTGTGCTCTGCTCCCTCGAACAAATTTGGGAGTTTCCGAAAAGAGTGGACCCTAATATAGAAACCTAAATAGTATAGGATCCTGGTTTTGAGGACAAATAAGGTACCCCTAATTTTTGGAAACTCCCGTTTGAATAAACCCTGAATCCACTTTTTAGCATGGTGGCAGCGGCGCCTGGACCAACTCTTCCATGTAGTCGTTGTTGTCCCGCACGACGACCAGCCACGAATCCTTAGCCATGCAGGGACCTTAAAAAGTCAGGACAGGCTTTGGGGGCTACACATTTTAGTATGCATATTAGAAGCCCCTTACAGGTGGGTAGTTCTTCTTCCATAGTACTCCCATAAGACCCCCTTTACCTTTTTGGAGTGGTATGGGAGGCTTATGGGAAACTACCCACCTAAGAACTACCCACCTGTAAATGGCTTAGACATATGGTTTAGGGTTTAGGGTTTAGGGCTTAGGGTTATGTATGTGTGCCCTTCAATCCAAGGGCCACGAAAGCTCTGTGTACTCCTTATTACACACCAAAACGCAGAATTTTGACTAATCAGTTTAGGGTTTAGGGTTTAGGGATCAGGCATTTGGAGCCAAGGACAGAACACCAAGACCACAAAACCGAACTCTGCACCCGAAGCCAAACCCTAAATCTCAACTTCTCGAGCCTCTATGTCCTAAAGCCGAACCCCACAACCAAACCGTAAACCCTCTGTGCTTGGCTCCAAACCGCACTCCACGACGAGAAATCCTCGAAACGAACCGTAAACCCATGATCCTTCTCAAGCAATAAACCCCAAGGGTCCAAGTACCTAATAATCATATACACTACAAAATCCTAACCTACATAACTACTATCCTAAAGCCGAGTACCTAATTATTGGGTCCTTTGGGTTTTGGGGAAACGCACAAACCTGCAAAACAAAAACCGAAATCCGGCATCGGGAACCCTGGCTGAGCCACAAAGGCCTGTAGTACTTATTATTAAGTAGTGAAGCGTATGGGGAGACGCCATGCAGATTTTCCATCTTAAGAGGAGAGGGTTGGAAATCCAGGAAACCTTTGATTGATAATTTCGTTCTCCCATTTTGGGGGATTAAACCTCAGCTCTGTTGTAGGCTCCCCCCTAAACTTTAAACCCTAAACCCTAAGCCAAGCTTCGTAGTCGAAGCGATTGGCTTCGGAACTCAAGGCCTCGTCGCTTGAAGCAGCGGCATGGCTCCAGGGTGTTTGGTTTCAATTGGCGGAGAGTTAAACCCTAGGGTTTAGTTGAGGGACCCTAAACCCTAAACCCTACCGATGAATATCGCCTTGGGCATACTGGGTGCAAGCTTCGTGGCATCTCAGCACGGTCCAACACCCCGAACCCACCCTTTCAGAAGACCCATCCTTCCAAAAGCCCTAATGTTTAAGGTTGGCGGCCAGAGAAAAAGAAGCACCCTCTTTGGGCTCTATAAGTGTTTGCTCTAAAGGGTTTATCTGGGCTCTGTAATATAATAGTGTAGGGCTATGTAAGGGGTTCAGGTTTGGGGTCTTCTGCAGGATCAGGTGACTGGGTAACAGGTCTTTTGTTCACCCCACGAAAGATACCTCTAACCATACTGTTACCTAGCCACGAACCTTTAAGTGCCAAAGATGTCCGCCCAAGGTTCTCCAAGCTTCCTTTCTTTTTCGCGAGGAACGCAAGAATCTTGCAGTGCCCACATAGTGACTTGAGAACATTGTGAGATTGTGCTTCCAATGATGAGCAACCACCCAATGGCACGGCTGGCAGCAGTTCATGAAAGTGACATCATCAAACAGCTATCGTCATCGCCGCCATCACCAACACATCGGCATCATCAGCATTACACTAGCACGTTAGTATGTTCGGCAACGTCTAGGTCACCATCATGGTCATCACTGTCGCTATGATTTACATATGAGCAGCAACCGGCAGCCCAGGCACGGTGAGCAGTTCGACGACTCTTTCCATCGTAATGTTCACCTTGCTTTCCTTGGGCAGGCTGTGAGGTTGGGGGTTAGGGTTTCGGGTACCAGGAATCTACCCATGGGCTTCATAGTAGCTCCTTTTTGGGATTCTAAATACGAACCACAAACAGGAACTACTATGGAGTGTCTAGGTAGGGCCTAAGGATTGAGTCAGGGTTTTTTCGCAATAGAACAGCCCTCAACAGAGGAAGCTGACTGCTCAAAGCTGCAGAAATCCAATTCTGGAAAGCGAAGGGGGGACTATAGGGGCCTAAATCATTACCAAAACTATTTTGGTGGCTCCTTATTAAAACTATGTTGTAACGGCTCCAAAACCTAAATCAATTATTAAGGTCCGCGTCTTACGAAGGGGTGGTACAGAAACTGGGGCACTCTTTGGCACATGCCCCGGCCCAAGGGCTTGAATACGAGACCCCAACCCCGAAAACCATAAAGCCTACCAGAAATCCTTCAAGCCCGTAGCCAAGCGGCATCTTGATTTTTGAGCTCTGTTCCAATGGCTTTGCCAGTGAGGACATCCAACCCATGGCCTGAGAATTGCGGAAGTTTCCTGTCTCATCGCCTACCCTAGGGCTCCGGTTACCTGAATAGTAGGTTACTGGGGTACATAATATAGGGTTAGTAACCTACTATTTAGGTAACTGGAGCCCTAGGGCTAAGTACCTAAACTGTTGCTTAATCTCCACTTTGGGGGGCGGTCTTACATGTACCCAATCCCGAAAAGCGACGCCCAACACCCCAAATTATCAAGAGTGATGGGAACCCGGAAGCCTCTTAAGGCGCACGCTTACATCTCGCGGCGGCTCCAGGGGAATAGGGGGGCCTTACTGATTAGAATGGGTTGTATCATGGTGTAGAGATCCAATTAGGGACTATCTAGGTGATTATTTCGACCCCTGTGGTAGGGCTTAGGTTTCAGGTCTAGGGTTCACGCGACGCAGGCTCCGATGCTAAGTTCAGGGTGAAGCAGAAGAGTCTGAACGCTGCAACTCTAGACCCGCCCCAGAAGCCTGAAGCCCTACAGTCTTCTCGAGACTAAAGCGCCCGTGCCGCGAAACCCAGATCCCGAACCCGATGCTCCGGCAAGCTGGGATGGAAGATCTTGGGGTGGAGGGCCGTGGGCAAACCTAGAAGACCTACTAGTACGTTACATACATGTTTAGTAGTTTTCCTGACTATGAACCCGCTGCATAACACCGAACGAAATAAAGTGGGCCGTTCGAATTACTTTAGGGCTTCTGGCTTTCAGGCTTCGGGGCTTGGTAGCGAGGCTTGCGGGTTTAAGCTTTCGCTTTGCTGTGGCCGAGCGGCCCATGGCATCTTCATTCCTCAGCTGACATTCCTTTGGGACCGTGTACCCAAAGCAATATTGTATGGATATTGGCCTGGATAATTCGATTCGGGAGTTTGAAGGTATCCTCCAACCACCCCCAACCCTAAACCCTAAACTCTGTGGCATGCACTCACTAGTCCGGGCCGCAAGGCCTCTCTGAAGCTCATCTTGGAGTGTCCTGGACTCCGACCCTAAACTTTGAACCCTGGCTTCTACCCTCCGCCTAAGCCCCAACTCTGGGTAAGGGTTTAGGGTTTAAGGTTTAGGGCTTAGGGTTTAGGGGGTGAACCTCAATATTCATTGGAGAGATGGGGGGGCTCCTGGCAGCAGCTCCAGAATTTGGCATTTAGAAAAAAGACCCGCAATCGAACTCTGCGGCACGAAGGGCAATGTGTCGAGAACCTCAGCTAAGAGAATCTCCATCTGGCACCTTAGATACTCAATTTCGACCTAAAGTCTCCGCTGAAGTTCGCTTTAAACTCAGTTTAACCAACTACATGCTTAAGATCCTTTAAGGTAACCCAGAACAGGAACTACAATGGAGACTATAAGGAGTTCCGATTCCGTTTAGGCTTAGGGCCCAGGGTCGAAGAATTAAGGTCTGCGGTTTCACGCGACTCCTACCCTTGATGCAAGGCCACCTATCACATATACCGAGCACCTAAGCCCGTCCAACTAAGCCGCACTTTAGATCCTACCTCTTGTCTCCATTGTGATTCTTTTTGGGAGCCACAAAGAAGACTACAGATAGCACGACGAGGCTACAGCAACTGAAGAGGGAATTGCGGGGGCGGGGCCGGGGTTCGACACGACGCTTCTACCCTAAGACCCAAGCCTACAAATAGGGACTTTAAATTGGGCTCCAAGTCTGTAAATAATACCTACGTTGGGTTTAGGTTTAGGGTTTCTACAGTCCGTAAATACCACCTTCTTTGGGCTGATTGGAGCGCCAGATTAAGAATCAAGAGCTTGCGCGTGCAGGATAGTCCGAGCCCTGCCAAGAAGAGTACTAAGCTCTGGACGGCGTCGGTATTTGTATGTGTGTAGACGTATGCCATAGGTGTATGTATGTATGTTTGTCTATCTATCTATCCCTCCATCTATCTATCTGCCTATCCATCGGTCCATCGATCTATCTATGTATCGACATATACGTAGACATATATATATATATATATAGATATATGTGTCTACATGTCTTTATGGGCATATATACATATGTATATACTTGCATGTCTACAAATACTTACCTTCATATTTCTTTATGTTTAAGTTACGTCTCGCTTATGTCGGCTTTCCTAAACAACAATACAACCCCTAAAGCCTCTCTTCAGCGCAGGTGAGCATGTACCATCGACCGCAGTGTAACAGCGCTGCAAAGCTCGAGTTCGTGTAAGGGCTTCACTCGCAAGGTCTACTGCAGTGGCTACTGTAAATGCTACTGGGCGAGCTAAAGTTCTGGGTTCGGGATCCGAGGGTTGGGTTCAGGCTCAAGCCTCATCCTGATATCAAGGACCGTGCGCCTTGTGGTAAAGGTACCTTGGAGGGTTCTGGTGAAGGTTTCTCGCCTGGTCATGCCTGGTCCATGCACCTGTAAGCTGGCCACATCCGGACCCTCAAGCAAGCCGAAGCCCTTTGACGAAGCTCATGGCTGAAACCTCTAGACTCTACAACGCTAGAACTCCCTCAACACGACCCCCAACCCTCAACCCTAAACCCGAAACCTCAACCCTAAATTCAGAGACCCGCTCTGAATCGCCAGGCTAAGGGTTTAAGCTTCTGGCGTTCATGCAATCCGCTGATGACTGATAACTCTGCGACCCCTTTCCTTAGAGATATCGCTCAGAAATTCGGATGAGGGGTTGAACCCACTGCCTACATACCTTGAAGTATCAGGGGACACGCAAATATTGGTATAGAAGTACCGCAGCTGGTGATAGCGGTACTAATACGCGGAGGTACCCTAATCGGAAACCGAATCACCAAGTGTCCACTGATCCTTTCAGTACCGGAACACAGGACGACTCGCACGTATATCATGCTAGGCCAGAAGTACTGCAAGCCTAACCCCTGTACCCTAAACCTTAAACCCCTTATCCCCCTAAACTCTCTACCCTAAACCTTAATTCCCTAATCCCCTCTGTCCCCTAAATCTAAAGACTAAAGACCTCGATCTTCAGCCCAGCTGCACGATGTTCTCCATCCTGCCATGGATGGTGTACGCCGACATCGCCTCCTGGAAGGTGGCGTCCTCGATGGGGTCTTCCTCCACATCCTTCAGCGAATTTGTTCAAGGGATCCTAGGGTTTGGGGTTTAGGGGTTTAGGGTTTATAGGGGTCTTAGGGTTTAGGGGTTTAGGGGTTTTAGGGTTTAGTAGCGTTTAGGGGTTTGGGTCGTAGGGTTGTTTTTTAAAGGGTCTGAAGTACATGAACTTATAGGGTTCCGAGTGTAAGGGTCTCGGGTTTCGGGACCTGCATGTTTTGTGAATAGGATGCATAGAACCCAAACCCTTTACGGGACTTCGCGGGTGCTGAGATAAAGCAACTCTCCAAACCAGCACCCCCGAAGCCGCCAAGGTCCTCGAACCTTGCGACTGCGAACAAGCTACCTTCCTCCGCAACAAACCACACCCCAATGAACATCGTTTTGGTTAAAACCCCTTGGGGTTGTATCTAAAGAAACAAGAACCATAATTTGCAAGGAGGGCTCAACAGAACCCGACCCGCTCAAAGGTGAGAACACCCTCAAACCACAAACCCAAAAGCTAAAAGCGTAGCCTAATCCCTCAAGAGAAAGCCATTTCAAAGCTCAAGCAAAAAAACCTTGAAACCACAAACAACTTAAAACCTCAAAGCCCTAGCACCTCCCCAAACCTCAAACAATAAGCCCCAAACCCTTTATTCTACAAAGTCGTGCTGATTTGCAGACAGCACTCAGAGCCCTCACTGACGCTCTGCTCCGCCTGTGACAAGCCGGCTCTACCCTGGACTCCTGGACCCTGTAGCTTGTTGCAGGTTTGTGCTGAGGGAACCCTCAAGCCTAAATCCTCCAACTTACTCGCGAAAAACCAGCTGAAGGCACGATCAAACCTGAAAGCTAGACCATACTGCTGATGGACAAAATCCTGCATGACCCTAATGACCCTAAACTATGGGAATTATGGTATATTCCTTATAATGGGTAATGCAGGATTTTGTCCATCAGCCGCAAGTAAAGCCCAAAACAACTAGAACTTAACGGCCTTATAGCCCCCAAGCCCCAACTTATGCAACGGCCGTGGGGGTTGTCGTCTAACACCCTTTCTCAGCCATTGGGGTTTCAAGGTAAGGGCCAATGGGATTCCAAGTTTGGCGTTTAGAGTTTAGTATTCCCCTAAACCCTAAACCCTAAGCCCTAAACCTCAGCTAGCTAGCTAAATAGAAAGATAAGTAGCTAGATAGGCATGTAGATAGATGTCCAGCTAGTTCAACAACCGTACGAAATCTGTTCCCCTAAGGGTCCATGTACCCAAATAGTGTATACTTTGGCCTTAAAGTACTCCCATTGGGCCCAATGTATATACTATTTGGGTACATGGACCCTTAGGGTTCGATACCCAGAAGCTCTCAAGCTATTCCTACGGGCCTTCAGGGGATCGGTTTATGGGTTTAATGTTTATCGGATTTCGTGGTTTGAGGTTGGTTTAGGGTTTGGGGTTTAGGGTTTTGGGTTTAGGGTTTTGGGGTCGAGGGGTTGGAGGTTCCAGTAGCCATGCCAGCCTTTCAAGAGCTATTTGCACGCATTTCGCAGTTTGACTGGTGTTCCCGTAGACCAAATTAACCCTACACAGCCAAAAGTTGGGAAATCCTTAGCTGAGGGGCTCTTGGGACGGAGTAATTAAGTATGGCTCTAAGTCCTGTTAAACAGGGGTATACGAACTTAGAAAGGTTGCTATCCCTTCCTCGACCCCTAAACAAACCCTAAGCCCAAAGCCCTTTAAACCCTGAACCCTTAACCCTGAGCCCTGTAAACACTGATTTCTTAACCCTAAGCCTGTAACCCTGGGCATCAAAACAGCATATAAGTTATATAGTATGGTCTTTGGGCCCAAAAGCCTTAATATATGAGTCCTTAGATTCCTAGGATAAGCCATAGTAGCCCTAAGAACCCCAAACCCTGGCTCGGCTTTACATAGACTTAGGGGCTGAAGTACCGTAGCCCAAAAAAGGTTAACCTTTTCAACCATGCCAGGAATATATAAACGCCAAAAGGCTAAAGGTTATACCCCTAAACCCTTATAGACCCTTATAGACCCCTTAAAGGAACCACCTTCAAAAAAGGTTACACTCAGCTACTAAGATTTAAGTGGCCCTGGCACCTTGCTCATGGAGCTCAGGGCACCTTCGAAGCGCCGCGCTACGTTCCTGGGCTTAGGGCTTTGTGCGGACTTTCGGGTTGAAGGGTTACTCTAAGACTTCAAGAGCTACTATAAGACTTCTCATAAGGGCTACTAGAAAGGTGGCTTTAGGGGTTTTGGGGGCTTAGGCGCCTACGGGATAGGGTTTAGGTGTTTAGCTAGAGGTCTCAACATCAGGCACTTGGAACAACAACCTGGAGCCTGCACCCCAAATCGTTTTGCAATTGTTGGTGGGGTTGAGGGTTCAGGTTGTGCTGCTTTGGTGATTCGGACTTCGGAATAAGGGTTCGGACTGTTTAGGGTGCAGCTCGATCGATGACTATTCATATTATGTTTCATATGGTTTCGACACGCTCGCACGAGGCAGGCACGGCTTAAAGAGGGACCAGTTTGGGGTTTAGGTTCAGGGCATATGGTCCAGGGCAGGGTATGGGGCTTGAGACCCGTTTGCAACATCCTTTGGACTCGAGCCCTTCATCTACTCTTGTTGCCTTGAGGTTCCCGCATGCTCTGCCGCACTTAAGCTGCTCGCAACAAAGGCAACGTCCCTCAAGGAGCTGATGGAGGCCCTGCCTATAGTCTCCCTTGTAGTTCCTGTTTTCGCTTACACCAGTTTTATGGTTAGGATCCTATTATAAGGTGAGCCAGAAAAGGAACTACAATGGAGACTATATGTAATGTATTACTCCGGATAATGGCGAGGCTGCCAGACATGTAGCAGCGGCTCTGGCATGGGGCCGGGCGATATCTGCGGGCGTCTCCGGCTTACTACTGCGACTCTTACAATACCCATGTAGAACCCTTCTGAAACCATGAAAACCCTTGTAAGACATTAAGACCGTCTACAAGCCAAGGATGTAAAACCTTATCTGAAACGTCATACAAAAACAACTTAGAAAACCTTGGACACCCTTATAAACAGGAGCTTGTAAGACACCGCCTTTACATAAGGACCCGATGACTTCCAGCACTCGAGCCCCGGGCCGCCCTTTTGAAGCAGAGGGTCTCCACCATAATTGTGCTAACACCCACCTGCATGCGGGTTTAGGGTACCTTTAAAAGGATCCATAAGGGTTCCTTAAAGGGATCTATAAGGGTTCTATAAAGGGTTTGGGGTTGAGAGTTTCCGAAAGTAAGGGCCACCCCTTATTTGGGGTTCTGCCTTAAAGCTTAAGTACGGTTTCAGGCCTACTTGTGCTCCGAGGCTTACTTAGTGTTAAAAGCTGAATTACACTTTCCGGCTTAGCTGATGTTTAGAGCTTACTTCTAGTCTAAGGCTTAGGGCCTTGAGGCTTTCAGGCTACATGTCCACGGTTTAAGGCTTAAGTAGGGTTTGAGGCTTACTTAAAGTTTACAGTTTATCTACGGTCTGAGGCTTAAGTAGGGTCGAAGGCTTAATTACGGTTTAAGGTTTAACTAGAGTTCAGAGCTTACCTAGAATCTAAACCTGTTGAGGCCAAGACGTCCGACCGTCTAGTGAAGCAGGAGGAGCGCTCTGCCTAAGATATGCACATTCCAGTATGTAAACGACCAAAGTCCTGCGATGCTGAGCTCCGGACGTCTTGTTTCCGCGGGGCTTTCCATGTACTTGCCCCTGCAAGCCACGCTCGCGAAGTCGGACTAACTTCGCAAGTCCACTGAGTGCTGCGCAAGCGCTCCCCGCAGTGGGTAGGGTACACCTGAATCCTTAGAACAACGGCGAGTTCTGGCGCTGACGCGACTACCGACCGAGGTCCAGACGGATGTACACGCATGTGACCCGCCACCCACTCTATCTGCCTCACAGTAACAATCGACTACAGGTCCTCAGAGATTCTGTAGTGCCCTGCCTTAAACGGTACTCCGCCACGGCGTGCCAGCCGTGGTCATGGCACCGCCCT
>BGNK01000852.1:134973-194455 GCA_003297005.1 Symbiodinium sp. clade A Y106
CAGGTCCTGAAAGAACCAGGGCCAATGCAACCTCACGGATCTAAACAACCAAGCTGAGTCCCTTGCCGGCAGGGGTGGCCACATAAGTGACACCTAAGCGACGACAAAAAGCGAAGCCGCCCGGTAGAGAAGACCCGAACCAACAGCAGCCAAGTCCAGTGCTGTCTATACTAATAAGGATCCTACTATTTAGGATACTACATTCGGGTCCCTTATTTTCGGAAACCCCATGTGTCGGGTCTAGGGTTCGGGTTCAGGGTTAAGATGTGGGTAGTTGTCAAAATCAGGGTCCCTTCTTGGATACCCAAAATATTAGGTGCCGTCTTATAATAGGGACCCAAAAAGGAACCATAATTTTGACAACCACCCATGTAGGGTTCGGCGTTGGAATGTTAGGGTTGACGGTTTACTGAGCGCTACAGGGCAAACTTTAGGGGTTCAGGGTTCAGGCTTTACCAATACGATCTTCGAGCAGGCCCTTTACTTGGAGAGACTCCGGAATAACACATCGCAGCTGCCAATGGTGTGAAGTTGCAGTGTGCATAGAGGTCGGGGGGTTTGTCGTGGCAAGAAGGGCTTAGCGTTTAGGGTTACTACGTAGATCCTAATGTATGATTTGGTCGCTACCTTGTTTCCCTTCTAGTTACGGGGGCCTCGCCACCATGAAACAAACAATCCAGAGAACGGCTACTACAAGTGTCAGCTTCGACTGTACCCTACACCTTGAGAATATATATCTATATATATATATGTACTTATATATATATATATATATATATTGTCGATCTGACTAGCGGTCTACCTGGAATGCAGGACCTGTTGTCACATTGTTGGGAGGGGATTGGCTGGGTCGCAACAAAACGGTCTAGCACTTTCAGCAGACCCAGAATATGCAACATTCCAGAAAGAAACAGGAGTCAGGAATCTCAGCTACCCACAAACGTTTTCCACAGCGCCCTCTCAAATAGGCATATACGCAAAGGACATCATCATCGAAATCGACATGCTAGGCTGCAGTCAGGATTAGCGCAAAGGGAAACCCTGTGCTTAGGTTTAGGGGTTCAGGGACGGTGTGCATATGGGTGGTTGTCAAAATTATGGTCCCTTTTGGGTCCCTATTATAAGACGGCACCTATTATTTAGAGTACCCCAAAAGGGACCATAATTTTGACGACTACCCATTTGTTGAAGTCGTCGTTGCTTGAATCCACAGGAGAAGCCTGAAATCCCCATCAACCTGGAAACCCCATCAACCTGGAATTCCATCTTAGCTTCGACGCCCATAAAGATGAGCTTTAAAGGGCCATAAGCGTGTTCTTTATTTAAAGGGGCCATGAACTTGTTCTCTGAAGTGGCCATAAACTTGCTCTTTAAAAGGCCCCTGATTCTAAAATCGCAAGCCTTATCGAGGTCTAAAGGTGAGTTGGCTCGTGTTTGCGTTTGATTTGTGCACCCTAAACCCTAAAGCCTAAACCCCTAAACCCTAATACCCCTAAAGCCCTAAACATCTAAAGCCCTTAACCCTCGTGTTTGCGTTTCAGGTGTGTGGCAATCCTGCCGACCTCGGCCAGCTGGACGGAAGCAGTGTAGATATCTTGCAACCTGAGATCGTAGGGGATTTAGGGGTTTAGGGTATAGGGTCTAGGCTTTAGGCTTTACACTCTCGCAACTCGGACTTGCCAGACGAGGTCTGGGGTTCGAAGCACTTCGAATGGTCGGCACTAGGAATTTTAGGGTTTAGGGTTGGCCTTGAAGGATCAGGGGAAGTTGTGGGTAGAGTGCCCTGTCTGCAAACATGCAGCCAGGATGGGCAGCAAGGAACGCCACTGAGGAAATTGCACGGCCGAACGGCTGTGATGTTGGTTGGACGTGGTGATGTGTCAGGCCTCCATTGCTGTAGGGTTCCCGGGAGTGGAGGTTTCGTTGCTGACCCGCATCTCGGAAAATGAAAGCAGTCCCACCCCTCCACCCCGCCCCCTACCACTGATATTCATCGGAAGTCGCTTGGAATTCTAGTGCGAACCACAGTCATGCACCGACGGGCAGAGAACACATCTTTGGAGCACCTCGATTCAGGCACCATGTTGGAAACAGTAGTCACGGGGCATGACTCGCCTTAAATGGAAAACGTCTTTTGCGCAACTTACACTGCCACGGTACTTTCTCTCGACGTAGGATGGAGAATCCTCAGATGCAAGCACAGTTCGAAGAAGGTCCAGATAAACAGTATCCTACCGTTGCAACTACTATCACATGGAGCCGCGAACACTGCACCCAAGATGTTCTAAGAAACAAGAACACCTCAACTCTACGGCGGCCTTGTAGCATCATGGTGGAGTATTGCTTTTCAACATCGAGCATCCAGGTTTTCAGATATCCAAAGCTCCAGGTCCATGAGTTAACAGGCCCTGAAAAAGGCGTCTTTCCGAGCAAGATCGATTCCTTAAGTCTAGTAGGCCCATGGCTCTTACGAAGTCATTCAAGGATGCCCAAGTCGCTGGTTGGCAGGCTTCCCTGATGGCAGTTTCTTAGGGGCTGAGTGACCTTTGCAATTTCGGTAGTAGAATTCTACAAACCCCAAGCGGCTAAAGGTTACCTACCCGGCTACTACGAAGCAAGTGGCCAACCCACAGAGTGACATTCGATGGAAAACTCGTTCGGCTCGGGCCTCGTCTTGACCCACGTGCAGCAGACCGAACTAACCTGCCCGAGTCTGCCCCGACGACTGATTTGTTTGTGCAGTTCTTCAAACTAAACTGCCCATGAAACTGTCAGCGAGTACAGTAAGAGGTACGCTTCGAAGGGTGCAGGCAACCTTGAGCCGAACAGACGAAGCTTGGATCCTAAAGCCCTAAGCCAATTGTGAGAACTTCAAACGGCAACAGCTGCAAACTCCAACCGCTCTTGCGGCTCCCAGCGGCCCCTTGAAAGTCCATGTCAAAGTCGATATTTTGTGTCATGAACCTGGGATGAAGTTACAGGGGCAGCTACGCTTATAGGGATTTGGGGGCTTCAGGGATCCATCTGGGGAGGGTTTAGGGTTTAGGGCTTAAAGTTTAGAGTTTTGGGTTTGGGGTTTTGAGTTTAAGACCAGGGAAGTTGGAAAGAGTGTGGTGAAGGCTTGGAAACGTTCTCGTGTTAGGGTGCTGCCGGTATTGCATGAGTTGATACTACAGTACTGATGTGTCGAGGTTTCTCGCATCTTCCAGCAAGGACCACACACGCAATCAGTACCTCCAAACTCTAGCTTCTGAGCCTGAAGCTGACCCAAACTGTTGCAAAGCTGTTGCACTCAAGACATGCAGCCTCTTCTAGCAGGGAACAAATCTACGGTGGCCTGAATTCGGCCGTAAGGGGCGTCAAAGGAAGATCGTAGCCAACTGCCTCATACTTGTCGGCACCATCCTGCAAGCGATCGTGTCAACCTAGTCGAGTCAACCGAGCTGTAACACTTGAAGTCGGCACTACTCCTACAAACCCTAAACTCTAAACCCCAAGCCCTGCAAGACGCATCTTGAGGGAGCTCCTGTTTGAAAACAAAACCAACCACCCCCAGCGCACGTCTCCTGCTTGCCGCAGGACCAGTCTTGAATCCTTGGAGAAAACGAGTGTACCGCGGAAGCAACGCTTATCCGGAGATTTTTCTGCAGTCACTCTGTAAGCTACAGTATAGTACAGTAACCCGCTATCCTGGTATATAAGGAAGCCATAATAAGGAGCCCCAAAAAGCTTTGGGTCCAGGTAGATCCTAAACACTGGTTCTCATAAACCCTAGACCCTACGACCTGATCCTCAAACCCTAATATCGGGGCCTTGGCAAGTTAGAGTAGGGTTTCGGTGTATATTGTGTATAAGAAGGAGTCGCATGGAATAATCCGTGGAATAATTCAGCCTCGACTCCTGATCCCTATAGTGAGCCCCAGCAAATTGGGACATGGATAACAGGGATGATTAGTGCTGTCGTGTACCCTAAGCGTATGAGAATACTTATTGTCTTCCAACTTTCTGGCTTCGACTGTAAGGCTCAAAAAACTAATACAGTCTGTACTTCTAGTTGCACGTCCTCGTCACACGGATATGACTACTTCTAGCTAGGGTTTGAGGACTAGGGTGCACGGTATATACAATTAAACGAACCACTAGTTAGGGTTTGGGGCATAGGCTTTAGAGTATATATTTGTAAAGCATGGCAAAACACAAATACAATTGCATTTTTGCCTGTGAGGAATACCTTGAGGAGGTCCTCACACCAGCAACCTTCTCGAGTATTCTGCAGTTGGTGTGTCATACCGGAAACAGAAGGTGCCTCGGAGTTGCCGTTAGCAGCCGATTCGGGGCAACCCCGGATAGTACTCGGTAGTACAGTCTTTTGGCACTCGCACTCGAAAAGCTCAGGCGAGGGGAGCGCAGGCGTATTCGGTAGTACAGTTACAGGGCCATAAAGGCCACTGTACTTGTCCAAGGTGGCCTGACTCGCTGGAAGAAGCCGCCCGCCCCCCACCAAACAGTGCACGCAACTTCGTCGCATGTATCGCCTCGTTACCTCTTAGTGCATGGACCCCAGCTTGCAACAGCTATGGCTCGCTACGCAACTTCGTCATCTTGCCTCGTGACAGGCCTTGGGGACATGATTGATATAACCCCACCTGAGTCTTAAATCCTGAACTTACGAAGCCAGAACTACCCCCGCAACCCCAAAACCCCCCCCCCCAACTCGAAGCCCTAACCCAGACCGCCGGGAGGATCCAAAAAGTAGANTGAACTTACGAAGCCAGAACTACACCCGTAACCCCAACCCCCCCCCCCCCCCCCCCCACCCACCCCCACCCCCCCCCACCCCCAAATACCAAAAAACACAAATCCCACACCCTCCCCAACCCCCCTCACACCCTCAACCCTAAACGTATAAACCCTAAAATGCCCCAAATCCGACTCCCCCACTGCATCAACCCCACTCCACTGCTTCCAAGAGTCGTCCTTGTCTGCCGGGCCAAGCAAGCATCCTCGAGCGGGACTGGTAAGAGCACTCACAACTGGGACAAGGCCGAAGCATTTGGGTTTAGGATTTACGGGCTACGTACAGGTTTAGGGTTTAGGGTTAGCTTTTGAAGTTTAGAGATATTTGGGGCCTCATCGGATGTTCAGATTTTCTGTAGTAACAGGTTTTGCCTTTAAGGCTACAAGCTGCACATGTTTCGGTTTCGAAAGTAGGACTTCTAGGTTCGAAAGTTTTACATAGTTTTACCTTGGAGTTTCTGGAACCTGCCGTGCAAGCTGTATGAGCCTGCCGAGGCGGTCGCAAGAAGACCTGATCCCCAAACCCGAAGCGCCTAGCCAGCTAAACCCTGCCCTAAACCCCTAAACCCCTCGAAGCGCCTTTTTCCCCAGAACAAAAACCACCCTAAACCTTGTGCAAACTCTAAACCCAGAAAAAGCCTGTCCCAAAAGGGCAAAGATCCTGCGTACCAGGTTCTCAGGAGTTGGGGGGATCATGGGAGGTCATAAACACTATGTTCGTTTCGTGTTTCGTGTTCCTCACCTAATTAGGTCATAAGCCCACCTCACAACCAAACCCTAAACCCTAAACCCTACCCATGGCGTATGCTCATCCTACAAAACTAGGGGAATCCTTGTGAACTTCCGCGTGGAACTCCCTTAATTAAGCCCTCGACCTACCTGTACCCTGAAGAACCTACCCTGAAGAACCTACCTGCTTAGGGTTCCCTATTGTGATTTCCTTATAAGAGTCCTTAGGAAGGTAGGTTATTTATTGGGGTTAAGGTAGACCCTAAGAGCCCTAAACCGTCGATGTCACCAGCTTAGCATCGGATCCTAATGGGCAGACTTCTAGCTGCCTGCAAAGTGTTGCGTCCGTGCCAAGCACAGACTACTGTCACAGTTCGACTGTCCCATTTGACCCTATGGCTCAGCACAACGAACATGCCTTGTGTGACTCTAAAGCCTTTAACCTGTGGGCTCTGAAGCAGAACTGGTAAGGGCCTTACGGCTAAGAAATAGACGGTGCTATTGGGGGTCGATGTTAGCAACAAAGTCTCCTCTTCATCGCTGCTGTCGCCAAGGGAATCAGACAAGCACGGAGTGCGCACCTCCACAGCGGTTTTGGTGGGAATTCTGCAAATCGGGGATCCCTTGCTTAGCAGTCCTGTTCGGGGTCTGTCTATCCCATTCTATATCGATCTATCTAGCGATCTATCTATCTATAACTGTCTTGCTTTCAGTACTTCTATCGCTCGATGTATCTACCGACCTATCTACCTACCTTATGTCTGTCTATCTTGTATCAGGATAGAAACCTCTGTTTCGGGAAACGCCTGTTTCGTCAATTTTGGGGCTTCGCGTAAACCCTCAACGCGAACCCCACGTGCCAACTCAAATCCAGACAAGACGCGACGTAGAATAAGGGACCTAAATAATGAGACCAGAGTTTGGGCGGTGTGGTAATATCTGATACTGTTTATTGAACATCCGTGCAAACCACAAAAAACACAATTTTGAAAATCTGCATACATTCTTGCCTTGCAATATAAAACCCCTCAACATCTTACTAAACCCTCTAAGACAGAATTCTACCGAACCCTATAAGACCTTACACTGTTTGAAAGGACTCTGCTTTCACCTGCAATGACTGGATACCCTAGCTCTCAACCCCCAACCCTGCAAGAAAGCTTAAACCCTAAATCCCCCAAACCCTAAACCTTAATCTTGAACCCTGAAACCCTAAACCCCAGGCCCCTAAACCCCAAAAACCCACAACGGCAAAACCCTAAACCCAAGCACTAAACCCCTAGTGCTTGGAAAGGTTTTCGGGGAGCTTCGTGTTTCGGCTGCCTGGGTGCTCCTGGGTCGCGCAGACAGACGTGAGGAGGCCCGGTCTGTGCAACCTCGGCGTCTGAAAGCTGTTGCTGTTGCTGCCTCTTTTGATGTTGCTGATGGTCTTGCTCTTGCTGTCCTTGTTTCGATGTGATTTGTTGTTGTTGTTGTTGTTGATGTTGCTGCTGCTGTTGTTGCTGTTGTTGCTGTTTACTGTTGCTGCTATTGTTTTTGCTGCTGCTGATGCTTCCGCTGTTGCTGTTGCTGTTGTTGCTGGTGCTGGTGCTGGTGCGGGTGCTGGCGGCGCTGTTGGCGCTGTTGGTGCTATTGGAGCTGTTGGTGCTTTTGTTGTTACTGCTGCTGCTGTTGGTGTTGCTGCTGCTGCTGCTGTTGCTGCTTCTGCCGCGGTTGCTGTTGCCGTTGCGGCTGTTGCTGTTGATGGTGCTGTTGCTGTTATTGTTGCTGCTGTTGTTGTTGTTGCTGTTGCTGTTGTTGCTGTTGTTGCTGTTGATGCTGTTGTTGTTGGTGGTGTTGCTGTTGGGTCTGGTTGGCTTGAAGCTCAGAAGCCTTGTTGCAACAATCACCTAAAGTCCCGTGACAACCATCATGGGCTCAGTAAAAAATGCTTTCAGCCACAACCGGTAGTCCGTAAACGAGAAAACCAAAAGCCGCAAGCGCATCCCGACACAACGCAAGTCCTGCTCAGTGGACCAAATCCTCGTGAAGCCTGATCCGACAAGTTCTTGCTTGAACCCCAACCCAACACCGGAAAATGTACATCCCACATATCTGAACTCTATGCCCTAAGGCCCCACATCCTACCCCAAACCCTGTACCGCAAAGCCCTTGCTTAAACCCCAAACCCTCAAGCCCCTCGTGTCCTCCTCACCCTCAAGGGTCCTATCGTCCGACTACCTGCGGATCACTCCTACATTCCTACTATCCTACAGCCAGATACCTAGACTATTGGCCCCCCCTAAAACTCTATAACCCCCCGGCTGCAAAAGCCCGCCTCGAACGAACCCCTAAATCTTAAATTGTTGGGATGCTTCGGCCGAGGGACGGGTGGAGCACCGGGAGGGGGCACCGAATGGAGATCTCCTTCCGAATCCCGGCGTCGACCTGAGGATCGAAGATACTTTTTCAGTTCCCCCGACTTTGAGGGCGGTTTAGGTTTTAGGGAGCTTCTGGGTTTAGGGTTTAGGGAGCTTCTGGGTTTAGGGAAGTTTTCTGATTTGTGGATTCTGTGCTGTTTGTTTAGTAAGTGTAGAAGCTGAGGGGCAGGGGTCTAGTCGTACATTCTTCCCAGCCCGGGTTAACAGGTCCGGCGGACAAACCTTTAGCATCAAGCTCAGGGCACACCAGGCTTCTTTAACTTTGAGTCTTATGACTTGGGTGTACGGCAGGGAGTACGTGGATGCTCCCACGACAGAATTCGTCGTCGCAGTTCTGATAGAGGGACTTGAGGGTGATGACATGGTCAAGACTTTCCAGAAACCCCAGCACTAATGCTGGACGTGCCGTGCCAGGCACCATGTTGAATACACTAACCCTGAAAACTTACTAAACCCCTGCGAGTTCGAAACAAGTCCAACAAGAGTACCAAGCCTTCAAGGATCTTGTGCATTCCTACATAAAAAACAGCCTCCAGTCTGAGTCCAGAACCATGACGCTCTTAATCCCATGTAAGCCAGCCATGTTGACTCTTCACCCGCTAGCCCTTCTCACTCGGACGCCACGACATTGCAGCGGGAGCATCCGCAAAGTAGGACTGAGGCACACACGGTGTGCATGCCCGAATAGGAACCTGCAAGGTTTCGGCACAAAACCTAAACCGTAAACTCCCAACCCTAAGCATCACTGCAACCTAGACTTTAAGCCGTCTACCAGACTCACAAGCTGAAACGTGAAGATAGGTTCCGGAACTGAACTCGAAAGTTCTCATGGGAAAGAAAGCCCTCGGTGACTGTCTCATACCACCCTCTACAATATACAATTAAGGCCGCCCTCCTTTAAGGCTTTACCATAGGATCCCGAATACAAGCCTTATTCCAGGAAGGAGGCTGAGTTGTCCGGGGTCAACATTACAAGAGACCGTGGTAGCAGTCTCTTGGCTTAGTACTACCGGGGCCTCCACAAGTAGAAATCGGGTTTCTACAAAGCTTCTTTAGAGGGTCACGAAAGGGATAGCTAATAGAAACAGGGCTTCTGTAAGGCTTCTTTAGAGGGTCATGCCACGGACACACGGTAGAAATAGGGTTTCTATAAGGCTATTGAAAGGGTCACATAAGAGTCATGTAAGAGATAGTTACAGCAGTAGATGTTAGTAGAAACAAGGTCTGCATAAGGGCACTTTGCAGGTTCTTAGGGTGTAGCGAACTCGAAGCAATAACCAAAACGATAGGACAATCGGTGCACCTTTTTTCGGGTACTCCCTGGTATTTCTGATCTGGATCCTGTCTTTAGGAGCTCAATTCTCAAAGTTCTCAAATTTCTCCTTTGTTGACCTTGCGACGATCTCTAAGTTTCGTCACGCAAAAGTTCCTAAACTCGCAGGACCCTACTGGGAGCCACGTTGGCACCACATTGTTGACAGTAAGAGGACGACTCAAGATTGAGTTAACGACATGAGTCGAAAAGACAGCTAATAATTATACTATGACTCGTTACATTACCGAATGATATTGCACAATAAGATATGACATCAAAATGTAGAGTACAGTATAATGAGCCTTCGCATCCCTGGGCCGTCAAGCTCCATACAGTTTTGACTCCCGTACCCTCTGGACCCTTTCGTAGCCGTCCGGTGCATGGTAAAGAGAAGGGCCTTAAAACGGCAGTTGCACAAACAAACCTCCAAACCCAGCAAGTTTTGGGCTTGTCAACTCCGCTACAAACCATCCCAAAACCTAAAATTTAGCCTGGGGAAGCCACTACCACAAAACTCCGTTGCGAAACCTGCACACCTGTTACTCTGTTTTCTGCTGCCTGCACCGCCCGGAAACTCAACAACCTACTACTTTAATGGTCAACAACCTACTACTTTAAGGGAACCCTAAACCCATAGGTAACCCTAAACCCTCAAAGGAACCCTAAACCCCCACGAAGGAACCCTAAAACCTTAAAGGAACCCTAAGCCCTTAAGGGATGTACCCCGTAGCTATGGGATCAAGACCAACCATCCTAGAACTATAGAACCTTCCTTAATCTGCTTCCCTAGTATGACTTCCTACTATAAGTCCTTAGAAAGGTAGGTCTTATTGCCCATAAACGCTGAACCGTAAACCCTATAACCCAGAAAAGTGGAGCCCCAAGCACAACTTGAGCCCTCAATCCTCAACACGAGACCTACATACCACAAGCCCAGAACCCAAAACCCCAAACCCCCATATAGAACCCTGGAAGGAACCCTTCGGCCCCTTATATAGAACCCTTGAAGGAACCCTTACGGCCTAATACCGCAAAGTTCGGCCTGAGGGGTTCCACAGCGTGAGCCGCTGGGTTCCCCTGGCCGGCGTGTGCAGTGTTTTTTGTTGGTGTTTTACATGGCTTCCATAGGTGTTCGATAAGCCTTTAGAACGGTTCCGTGAGGGCCACTTTAGGGTTTCCAGCAGTGCTCTTCTATGATTCTACAGGGTTCTATGCGGGGCCATTTGAAGGGTTTTATAGGAATGTCAGCGTAGCCCCCTGGCCAATCCCTCTCTTTGAAGGCTTTGATGACAAGATATCTATTAAACTCCCCGTCAATGGAGAGGAATACTAGTTAGGGGTCTTTATACATTAAGAGATCTGCAGGTGTTGATAAGCCCCACATGCGCATAGTCAAATCTACTTAGTAAGCCCTGAACTCCAAGCCCTGAACCAAAACAGGCAGGCCAGAATTAATGGGTCCAGATGTCTAAGTTTCACGGATGAGCCTCCGAAACCCTCCATGGCTTAAGCTTGCGTTGAGAGCTGTACACTTTACCTGCCGCCGAGTTCCACTATGCCGTGAAACTTCCGGCGTGCTTCTTGAAACCAACTATATCCCGGACAACCCTAAACCCGTCTTAATGCCTGCCTTTCTGAGGGCTTGGTTTCCCCTCTGACTGCCAGATGTATCCAGACCACTGCCTTCGGATCAGCTGGGTGTTTTGCACTTCGCTGAACAGTATTGGCAATTGGCCTTAAAGGGCTGCACATACGGAGAAAACTACTGTGTATATATACATATATATATATATGGAACCCGAAGAAACAATACTACCAGTTTTTTTGCGAATAATTTCGCCCCCTATTTTCCCAGAGTCTTAGCTCCCAAACACTATAAACAAAGGCACCAGCTTTCGAGATGCCCGATTGCCTTGCGACTGGTTTTGAGCAAGCAGGATGCTTCACTTACTGCAGCTGCGCCGGTTATTGCTGATATTAGTCTTCTAATTTCTTTTGTTGGTATTATAGTCGTCCTTACTAGTACTTATGCACCATGATTCATGATCATTGTTATTATTGCTGCTGTTGCCCGGCTTGAACCAAAGTCTTCACTATCTTAGATAGGCTTTAGCGCTAGACACTTGCTATTAGATAGGGATAAAGGCGTGGGGAGAGCTTTCCCGTTAGAAACAATTTAAACCCCATGGAACTGCCAAAGAAGTCCTTTAAACCCTAAACCATCAAACCCTCAATTAGGGTCTTGGGGTTCACCTAGAGGCTCCATAGTAGATCCTTTTTTGTGGTTCATATATAGAATCCATAAGGCAATCCCAAAAGCATCTAATTACTATGGAGCATATGGGAGTTTCCGAAAATCAGGGGTACCTTATTTGGGGTCTTTATAGTAAGGATCCTACTATTTAGGGTACTATATTGGGATGCCCTATTTTCGGCAACCCCCAAATGGGTAGGGTTTTAGGGAACCCTTCCAAGGTTCAGTCAATCGCTGCTTAGTGGCCCTAAAGGCATCTTCGACGGTCCATCTACGGACGATGCATCCTCCTGTCTCGGCTGCAAATGCAGGGTTTTCGTTGTTTGGCTCTTTTCCGACTGCAAGTAGGGTTTCGGGTTTAGGGTCTAGGATTTATACAAGGGTTTATTTTGCCATTGTCTTGGGTTTGTGCATAATTGCATAATGTATGTGGGGTCCGTATGGTGTTTAAAATTGCGATTTGTAAAGGCTTTATGTAGGCTTTGCGAAGGGATTAGGGTTTATTTGGAGCTTTGTCATTCTGAGGTTGAAGAGCTTGGGAGTTTGGGGTTCAAGATCTGTGGCTTTGTAGGGTGTTCTTCAGGTTTGCTGGGTCCTCCTTAAGACCAGCCTAGCTGCGAGGAGTCGGCGTACCGTAATCCGCAGAATCTCTGCAACCGTAAAAGAACCTCAAGGCTCGGCAACCCTCTGCAGCTCTGGACCTTAAGTCCTAGTCACCACCGCGTCCACAGCCTATTCGCCTCTAAATCCAAAGCCCGGAACACCGTGGAAGCCGTGAAATGATTAATATAGCGGCCTTAATAATTAGAATAAGATTTTGGGGTGTATTATACTATACCCCTAAAATAGTGTAGGTAATTATTTACGCCCCTGTAGTAGCAACTCATGGGCACCTGAGCAGTTCTTCTTGCTTGGGTGCCTTATACAGGGTCTCGACTAGATTCCTAGATCAACAAGCGGCACCGACCCCAAAAACCTAAGCCCAAACCCGGCAACCCTAAACCAAAACACACAATACTCAAAACATCATTCTCGAGGCAATGATATTGGCATTCGCGTTGTAGGGGTTATTATAACACAGACTAGGGGAAATACGTATACTCTTATAATACTCTTATATACCCTCCTCTAATCGTGCAGGCCACTATAGCACTGGGACTGACACGGCATCGGTTACGATATATGTATCTGTGTATATGTGTTTATGTGTATATGTATGTGTATAATGTATTTAGTATGTTTGTATGCGTGTATGTATGTATATCACCTCCTGAGCTCTAACCCCCCACAGTCAGACTCCTGGGTCTCAGCACTGTTCCCTTCAGGAAGCACTGCAAGGCCATCGGAACAAATTCGGGCTTTGCCTTACGGGGTGAAGAGTTTAGGGTTTAGGGTTTTTTGGTGGGAAGCTTTTGGTTCTAGCGCTTCAGGGCCCGGTTTTTAGACTTAAGAATCGAAACTCTTCGGTTACTACCCTAAACCCTAAACCCTAAACCGACTAGATTCAGGAATTTTTGGCCGCTGGGGTGAGTGCTCAGCACTTGGATTTGAACCCTTCGTATGTTTCTCAGATTCCCCGGAATGTCTAGGAGGCACCTGTGATGTTGGGTTTCATGGCTTAGGAACATGGTTTACTGTGAGCCAGATGCAGCGCGCGGCCGTGACACGGCTGGAGGTGTGCGATGTTGGGCTGGCTATACCGGTCTATACCTCAACAACACCTGCATACAGTCAGAAACAGTACTTAGCGAGAACCTAAATAGTAAAGACCGTGGCTCCAAATTCAGGGACTTTACTTCAGCCTATAGCCCGCAGTTACTGGTTTTCGTCATAAAGAGACCCTTCGAGTTTCAGTTAACAGCCGGGGTTTCAAGTTCAGTGTGTGGGGATGTTTGGAAACCCAATCGTCGCTCTATTCAGCATGCTCTAGGATGCTTCACCAATTTAGCAGTACTAATAAGATTGTGATTGGTCTTATTTCTGTCGTCTTATTCTGGATGTGACTACTATCATTACTGTTATTACATCAACTATGTTGTATTGAGCAAGAACTCATGAGCCACATAGCCTATAGTCCCTACAAGGCATATCAACATGGTGTGTGAGGCATTCGGTCGTTCAAGAGCTTAAGCACGCTGATTCGTCACACCCAAGGCACGTCACAATGGGCTTGGCGCTTCGGATTGGACCTGGGGTTTGTATGTTTCGGATTTTGGGCTCCGGGAACCCGAAACCCTAAACCCCTAAACATCGAAGACAGTATGCCAAAGACCACTGATAAATGGGCCCCCTGGAATCTCAAGCAGGTGCCGCCACTAGAACCTGGCTGGAATACCTTCTGGCCGAGGTGAAACTGGAAAACCATAGTCCCTAAGCGCACCATCCCATCCTCCTGTCCCTTACTGTCGTGGCTTGAATAGAAGGACTACATTTTCAGGCGGGGGTGATCCTCAGTTTATGTCAGGAAAGCCCAGCAGATAGTTTTCGCGACTATTCGCCAGACCCTAAGCCCTAAGAAAAGGCTCGCCATCCAGCACGAAGATGAAGGCCAAGAAACCTGGTGTCACTCTGGTTGGGGTTTTAAGGCTGACCTTGGGGTTTAGCTCAGGGTTCGCGTTTCTTTTTTGATCTTTGGCTCTTAACCCGAAGCTCAAAGCCTTGGTTGCTCTGCTCTTAGCTCCCGCCTGCACAAACCCGGGGGTTGGGGGTTTAAGGATTTAGGCTTTAGGCCGGTAAGATGGGAAGCTTTGACGCCCTGTAGCTAGGCAGGGTCCCCACGCAGTACGGAAAGCTTCTGGCCTGGTTTTGAGATGTTATAGGGGCCTTAACTGTTAGAATAGGGTTTTGGGGGTATATTATACTATAACTACAAGAAGGAGACCCCAAAAAATGTCGCGGTAATTATTAAGGCCCTACAATATCCTGTCGTTGTGGTCTCTTCTCCGATCCTCTTGCTTGCTGTTGCAGTTTGCAGTCTTTCAGTCGAATGCTCCAAGAAGTAGCAATCGAAGCAGATTTCCTTTGCTTTGCCCCTGGCGTCCAGAGGCAAATGGACAGTTATAAATGATTTCGGCCATTAGGCAAAGTTGTCATGCTTGCAGTACTACTCGCTAAGTCCACTAGCCCTGTGTATGGTCCCGCGAACTTAACAGACCGTGGGACCGACGGTTCTGCATTTGGAAACAGTGTGCTTTATCAACCCTAAACCCCTCATCAAATCTCTCTGACATCAAATCCTTGTAAAAGCATTTATGCAAACCCTAGCCACTAAAAAAACGATACCTATTTGGGATTCGAGATGACCTCCTGAAGGATCTAGGGCTACGGACTCGGCTGCTTCTCAGAGAAGGGAAAACTAAAACAAACCCTGACAGTTTTACTTTAGCCTCAAGTGTTTAGGTGCGAGAGTCTAGGGCCGAAAATGGTTCTGTTCAGGGTTTAGGGGCCCCGTCAAGGCGGCCTTGGAAAAGTCAGGCTTTACGGCTGTGAGGTTTAAGGGCTTCAGCTTAGTTTGAGCTTCAGCGTCGAGCTCTTTAGGCTTCAGGGATTGAGGCCCTTTGGCTTCTGCGCGGGGATCTGCATGTAGGTTCCGCCCGGTTGCGTGCCAGCCAGCCGCAGGCGCAGCAGCAGCACTTGGCCTAGGTCGCTCAGTGACCCGTCGGGTAAAAGAAAACACTTTCTTCATACGTGTGCATAAAATATATACATATATATATAGATACTCACATACACTAGTAACCAAGAAGTGAAACGCAAACAAAAACCCTACTGAGCAGATTGGTTGCACAGAAGTTGGTGCTGCCCTCCGAGTAGTCCGCCAGTCCTCAGAAACGAAGTCGCTTTCCAAAGTCGCTTCTGCTTAGGCCCACAGAAACTCAGAGCCATAACTGGCGGATTGCCTAAGGTTTTCAAGGTTTTCTAGGTGGGGCTTTTAAAGCTATTGAAAAATATTAGTAAATAAGATCCTCTTAAGCCCACTAAGGGAAAATATAAAATGCCCCAAAGCCCTACCTAGTTTTGGCGTTTATGAAGGGTTCCTACCCTAAGGTTTGATAATATAGGGGGCCTTAATGATTCAAATCGGGTTTGGGGGGGCACATTCTACTATAGTCATGATAAGGAATCCGACCATAGTATTGGCACAATATTTCGGCCCGTATATCAGCTAATGAAGGCTCGTTCCTGAATATCTCACTAGTTTAAGTAACGCGGGATGGTTCCTTAAGTCTTATAGTTAGCTGATTCCCTGAAGGGTTGTTCCTTAGTACGAATACCCTCCTTCAACTAGCTCGGGGTCGTTCCTCAAGCTTTAGAGTGCTTCATCGTCCGACCTGAGGAATTAAGTCAGGATTGGCCTCCCTAGGTCGCTTCTTTCCCAATCAGGGGTAGGGACTTTGGGTTTTGGTTTTTGACACTCACACTCGGACAAGCCTGGCAAGGTCTTAGGGTTTCGGGGTTTCAGGTTTTAGGGTGCCGTTCTGGTTTAGGGTAGCCTGGGGAAAGGGACCGACTGCGGAGAACTCTCCAGATGTTCTCAGGCGTAGTTACACTTGCCCCCGGATTCTGATAGCCGCCGGGGGAATCTCCAAAGGACTCGTATTTACTTTGATGCTATCGCATTCGACAGTTGGTTCACCGTGTTCCGGTTGATCATTTGTTGCAGGGCTGACGATTCAGGTATTAAGAGTTCTTTTCAATTTCAGTCTTGAGGCTTAGGGGCTTGCTTCGATGTCCAGGCTTTTGGGTTCAGGCGTTCGGCTCTCAAACAGACCACTTGACATGGCACAATGAAATTTTTGCCCAAAGCAGTTGCAAGTTGGCCCTAAAACTCCACAAAGCAACAGCTTGCACATTCTACCACCCTACACCCAGGTCCCCCCAAAAGCATCGACCACCTACAAACCCCTACAAAACCATTTTACCGTTCAGGCCGATTTTTTCGTTGGTGCTGGACTCCTCTTGCTTGGCCCCCCCAGAATTGATGGGAAGCAAAACTACCGAAGATCCTATTACCCTTTCACTCATCTTCATTCAGGGTTGCAGGCTTGGATCACGATCATATGCCCTCGATGATGCCACACATATTCCTTAAAGAAATAGGCATCGAGCTCTCTGGGTACCCCGCTCCAGCGTTCACCCTCCCGCCCCCCAGCCCCCCCGCATTCAAATCAGAGCAAAAGCTCCGATTATCGAACACCCTAAACAGAAATTGTTAGGTTTGCCATAAACCTTAATTAAATTATTCCCTAAACCCGAAAACCTTAATTAAATCCCAAACCCTAAATCCAAAACCCAAAATCCTAAACCTCTAAACCCTATAAATGCAAAGTCCTAAACATCCCGAAATTCAAAAAGCATCTGGGAAAGCCCGGGCGCGGTAGAGGACGCTCGCCAGAAGTGGAGCGAGAACTTGAGGCACCATGTCAACGAAGGGAGCCACGACCTAAACGGATGGGCTGGGTACCCTAGGCCCCCAAAAAAGGGGTTTAGGGGTTCCTTTAGAGGAATTCATCAGGGTTCCTCTAATGGGTCTATAAGGGCCCCCAAAAAGGGGGTTTCGGGCTCGGGGTTAACCTTTTTAATTAATGGTAGGATTGTATAAGCCCCAAACGGTTAAAGGTTACCTACTCAGCTACTACAGTAAGTAAACATGCTAAAGCGGCTGACTGTTTCGGGTTTGGCCTCTCGCAACTCGGACACAGGGATTTTGGGGTTTGGGGTGTGGGTTGCAGAGGTTCTTGACTGGCTTGGTCGAAGGGGGTTCCAGGTTAAGGTATCAGCTTTCAAAAACGTCGGGTTTCGGTTCCAGGTTTATTTTGTATAGCATGGATGCTAGCGCTCGGCAGCTAGCGACATGAGATGGGAAGCTAACGCGAGGTCTGCCTGCCGATGGCCCCACAACTGAGGCCCACAGAAAATCTTTTGCACAGCCCTAAACCCTAAACCGTGTGAATCCCGCCTGGATGAAACCCTAAAGCCACGGGCTTGGAGCTTCGGGCCCGTCCTCGGCACCTGGCATGTCCTTTGCTGAGCGCCCGGCGAAGGGGCCAACCAACCAGTTGTGAAACAAGCTCTTGCGCGAACCTCTGCATGGCCATTAGACGGGCATTTAAGGCGCTTGCGCGAACCTCTGCATAACCATTATTAAGGCTCTTCCGCGAACCTCTGCATAGCCATTAGGGGTTTAGGGTTTAAGATATTGCGCGAACCTCTGCATAGCAACTAGGGGCGTTTAAGGCTTAACAAAGGTCGCACAAGGTTGCAATTCAAACCATTCCAGGAGCAAATAGTGCTTGATGCAATTTCGGTCATTAGAGCCTGTTGTGGCCATATAGATTCAACGGAACTAGATGCATCTTAGGCTGCATTACGTCATGCAATATGCTGTATCCATATATATATATATATGTATATGTATGCATACTATGTGTTCTATACGCTGCACTAGCTATCTCCTCAACCTCATACTCTTTCCGGACCCCGTCGAAAAGTTTTGCTCACAAGCTGTGCTCAACCGAGCCTCAACCCAAGGCCCTGATCCTTGAACCCTTGGTCCCAATGTCCACAATCCGGAAAGTCTCTGCACGAAAGCCAAGACCTCACAAGGCTGGAACCTCCAAAGGAATCCTTATGGCAAACCCTAGAGGAAGCCATGCAAAAAAAAAACTGTAGGAACTCTCAGAAGCCCTTAACCCTACAACCTAGCTAACATAGGGCTGGGTAACTCCACTCCGGAGATGCAGAACCTGCTATCTAGCACTTTATGAGTTTGCCCTATGCTCATGGCTATGGCATCATGACCTGTGATGCGGGGCTATGCCGCATAATATCGAAGAAGAACCTGCTATTTGGGTAAATCCTGTGGGGCCAAGTGTCTGAATGGCAGCAGCTGGCGGGCACAGCTGAGAGTTCCAGAACAGCAGTATGCATCCTTAGCGGATATTTCACAGGGTCATTGTAGGTTTTTGCAGGCCACCCCGAAACCCTGAAACTTCTTCCTGAACACTAAACCCACCTTGAGCTGCACACACGAAACCTCACGAGCCCCAACTCTCAAATCGATCCCTTGTACCCAGAGACTCCAATACCCCTTAAATAAGGAATATACCTTGCGTAAATTATAGTAGGATCCTTAATCTGATTTAAGGAATATATTCCTTAATTAAGGGGTATTGGAGTCTCTGGGTACCCTGACCCAACCTTCTGTTACACCCACTTTCCCGAAGGGTCTTGGTACCAATACAGTGCATACTTACTTTTCGCGCAAGGTGCAAGGCCATCTTCTATATTGGTACTTGGACCTTTGGGATTTTGGACCCATTTTCCCTGACCCCCTAAACGCTAAACCTGGACAGCAATAAGTTCTGGTGCGTCTGACAAAGTAAGACTCCCAAAACGAGTTGCCTATTCCCTAGGGCTCCAGTTACCTAAATAGTAGGTTACTAACCCTATATTATGTACCCAAGTAACCTACTATTTAGGTAACCGGAGCCCTAGGGTATTTTTAAACCGCCATTTGGAGGAATCCAGGAAGCGCAGCACCCTCTCCGGACTGAGGAGACTTCAGAACGTGAAGGATTTCGTGCGTCGGGTTTAAGGGACTCGGGTGAATCATGGCTTTCCACCTTCTGGCTTTGGGCTGGGAAGTGCGTTGAGGGTTCAGGGTTTAGGGATTTTTCCCAAAGGCTCCATGTACCCATTTAGTAGATACTTAGGCCTTAAAGTACCTACCTAGGGACCCCTTTAAGGCTTAAGTATCTACTATAAAGGTACATGGAGCCTTTAGGTTTGTGGGATTCTCAAACCCTAAGGCTCAAAATGGCCCAAAAGCCTTACATAATATGGTCTTCAGGCCCAAAAGCCATAAAATATGAGTCCTTAGATCCCTAAACCCTATAGATCCCTTTTAAGGACTCCTTATAGATCCCTTTTAAGGACCTAGGGAAAAAGAGGCTCCCAGGCCTTGGGCCCTTTGGCGGTCTCTGCGCTTCAGACTTCAGGGGGGTTACAGGTTTGGGCAGGGCGAGGCTTGGGCCACACGGGGTTTAAAGACTACAGTAGTTTAGGGTTTAGGGGTTTAGGGTTTATATTGGTTTAGGGTTTAGGGGTTATAGGGGTTTAGGGTTTATAGTAGTTTAGGGTTTACAGGGGTTTAGGGTTTAGAGTTCTTGTTTCTGTTGGCTTCAGGATTTTGGTCCTACGGAGCCGCCAAACTGCAGAGACGGGTTTTTGAGGCTCTTCCAGGGTGGCTTTAAGTCTCCTGTTTAGGGCTCTCTATGTCTTGGGATGTAGGGTTTCGAGTTTACCCAGAGAGCCCAATACCCCTTAATTAAGGAATATGCCTTAAATCATAATATTAAGGCCCCGAGAAATTTAGGCATATTCCTTATTTAAGGGGTATTGGGCTCTCTGGGTAGGGGGTTGAGGGAAATGTAGGGTCTCCCTCAGTCAAAAGGTCTATTAATGTAGGAACCTGATCAAGAAACCTTGGGCCTTTATTAGGGTTCCTGATATGAATCCTACTATTTTGGGGTTATAGGCCCAGGGTTTCTTAATCAGGTTCCTACATTACCCTAAACCCTAAACCCTGCAGCTTAAGTGACATCTGAGCTGTCGCAGCCTGCCATAGCGTGGCAGATGTCATAGTCCAGAAATCCGGGACAAACCTGTTGCGCAGCTCTTTCTACGGCAGACTACAAACACAAGACATGGGTAAGGCATATCAGTGTTGATCAATTGTCCCTAACCCTAAGGCTCCATGTACCCATATAGTAGATACTTAGGCCTTCAAGTACCTACATAGGGACCCCTTTAATTAAGGCCTAAGTATCTACTATAAAGGTACATGGAGCCTTTGGGTAAGAGTCCAGATCCTCACGAGTTGAGTTTGCAAGTAAATTTGAATGGGCCAGGCACCTGCTACTACAGCCTGCTACCCATGTACTGCCCCAAAATACTAAACCGCAGCACTAGCATCCTTAACCCAGATATCGAAGTATGGGGTCCGTTGGACCTGTGGAACCCATGCAACCCAAAAAGCCATGACGAATGTACAGCTCGAGAATGAGAAGGCTTTAGCTGCTTTAGCTTCAGGACACTACATGCCCTGACACCTTAACATACCTCTGACGACCCTGCTTCATTAGGGTATGCTTTGCGTGAATCGGGCCCTGACCGAACGGTCAAGCAACAAACCGATAATCAACACTTCACAGGGGTGCAGGGAAGGCGTGGGGACCTTACATATAGGGGTGCTAGTGCGTTCAATTGGGTAGAAGGGGGAAATTTGCTTATATTGAGGGAAGTTGTTACTTCTCATTCAAACCCCCTATTGCTTTCACAATGGATTCTGGGAGGGTCTCTGAACCTAAAACTGAACTTAATCCTCAACCCCAACCCCTCCGGAAACACGAAACCATCAGCTGACATGTCGGTGTGTCGTTTCGTCCCCGTGCCTGGTCCGGTGACTGGTTGGAGCCACCTGGGCGTTCAGAACATTTCCTGTTGTTTGGGGGTTTAATTGTTCTTGGAAACATACAAGCCTAAACCCTAAACCCCAAACTCTAAACCCTGAACCCCAAACTAGAAAAAGCCCAAACGCTAGACCCTGAGCCATAAGTGTAGAGGTACTTTAGTCAGGAGTCCTTCGGGCTTTGGCATTTGCAGAGACCGCCGGCTTGCTTGGACTTTCGGATGTCCGGAATCAAACCTTGAAGCTCCCAAAAATGAATACTATATGGGAGATTCCGAAAATTAGGGGTACCTTATTTGGGGGTCCTTATAACAAGGATCCTACTATTTAGGGTACTATACTAGGGTCGCCTATTTTCGGAAACTCCCATATATCGGCACGGAGTACGTAGATGAGCCACAAAGAGGGCTCTGGGTTGAAGCCACCGAAACTGTAGTTTTCCCATATCAAAACCCCAAACCCAGGGTTTAGACTTTAGTGCTCTGGGATACAACTTAAACTCTTGAAATGTAGGGGGTCTTGGGTTTGTTTGAGAACCGAAGCCCTACAGCAGGCCCTAAAGTCTCAAACTAGGACACTCTGAACTTGCAGAGCTCCCATGCAACCCCGAAGCCGAAACCTCAGTTCTGACTATCGGTTTGCCTCTAGCTTTGCGGGCTTGGGGTTCGGCGTTCAGGGTTTAGGCCTTCAAAACCTGTGCATCCTGACCATGGGCGATTTTTCCGGGGGCGTCCGGGACCACTCAAGTTGCAAAGAAACCTATAAATCCCACATCTACACCAAACCTCCACACGCCGAAGGGTATTGGGGCCACCCTTGGCATCCGAAAAGAAAGGCCCTGTTTGCGACGAACCTCTTCCGTTCTAAACCCTAAACCCTAAATGTGAATTGTTGAGACTTATGCAAGGACTGAAAGGAAAACCTATCACATCGTAACGGCCCAGCTAGGAATTTCAAGGCCCAGCCGCTGAAGCTTGTGTCGTCCCAGTTGGGGAGGAACAAGAAAGCCAGCAAGGTGAACGCCCCAACCTCAAGAGTCTTCAAGGCTTTTGTTTTTGAGGCTCCCGGTCTGTGGAAGGTGAGGGTATTTTCATCCTGGCCTTTCTGGGTCCAAAGTCTAAGCAAGCAATGCATATTTATGTAAGTTAGTTGGGATGAGGTGAGGGTATTTCAACCCTGGGTTTTCCTGACAACCCCAAACCCAAAAACGCTTCATATAGGGCCCTTGTGATCAGCCGTAAAGAACCCATCAAGGAACCCGTCTAAAGGAATCCATAAATCAACCAGACCCTCACAGGAACTTAAGCTGTAACCTTCAGAGAGGTGGCTTTAGCAAGGCTCTCGATGCACAGTGCCACCGTCGTTTGCATCCTCGCTTCGTTTATAAAGTCTTGGATTTAGGGTTTCTAGTTCAGTGGTTGCGACTTTGGGGCGTTTGGGGTGTTAGGGTCTTGGAGTCTTAATTAATCCGGGCCCTCCGAGACCTCTGAACACTGTTGCAAAGCTGCGAGTGCTACACAGACACGCAGGTGCACCTCACTTTAATGCTTCTGGGTCGTTGGTCTGTTTTCCAGGTATCTGTGTCACTCTAGACATATAAATGTTGGCACTGACCTGCGGGGCCAGATCTGGTTGATGAAGACAAGCACATGCTGGACATGGAGCCCCAAAACCTCAATCGTTAGAGCCCCTAAACCCCAAACCCTACACCACAAAACCTCAAATCCTGAGAGTTCGGGGGTTTGCATTTTCAGGGGCTTGCCCGAGACTTCAAGACTTCATGTTCAGTTCACATGCTTATCATGATAAGGGTTTAGGGTCAGGACGCTTAAGGTGATGTCTGCTGTGAAAAATTGCGCTTTCATTTCTCTTGGTATTTGGGATACCAGGTGTGCCATTGTGGTCGTTGCTTGTGAGATGATGATGATGATGATGACAGCGATGGTTTCGACAGTGGTGGTGATGCTGAAGATCAGCGACGATTATCATTGTTGACGGCCCTTAGCCTGAGAATTATGACTTCACAGAAGAGAAGGTATGCCTGGAAGCCTGCATCCAAGCATCAGGTATCTCCGACGCATCAGCCGGAAGTTGAAAAGGCGGGTTAGCCTGGATGTGGCAAGGTATCAGCTTAACTTAAGCTTAACAAGCGTCACAGCGAAATTTGTACATGTCAGAATACGACAAATACCGCTTGTGATGGCCATCCGCGTTCCACTGGCTGGTGGAAGAATGATAGTTCAAAAGTCGTACCCAAATTCTTATACTTTTTTGGGACGACGACGACTGCTACTGCTGCTACTTGCATGCGTTGGTTTTGTTGGGGNTTTAAAGACTGAGTAAAAAAGCCTTTCCCCCAACCAATTTCGAGTTTTCGCTCAAAGCCCTCGCAAAGGCAAAAAGACAACGTAGCAGAGTCCAGAGGTAAGCTTGGCAACTATATAAGTTGGCTGACGTCACGAAAGTACTGCAAATACCGAGTAAAATGCCTCTTCCGGAGATGTTGTTCGGGGTGTCGGCGTAACAATGTCGTCATCATTCTTCCCGCACACCCCCCCACCCCCCCCAAAGCAAGTCCAGAATCGGATGCTGGAGTTTGAAAACTCGCAGGTGAAGTTTGAGGCTTCATAAGATGTTCCTACATGACGAAAGTGCTGTAAATACCGAGTAAAACGGATGTGTCTTANAGGTGAAGTTTGAGGCTTCATAAGATGTTCCTACATGACGAAAGTGCTGTAAATACCGAGTAAAACGGATGTGTCTTAGAAGAGTATGTAAACGAGGTAGTGGGTAGGGGGGGTGGCTACTAGTACTACTGTTGATGGACGAAATCCTGCATCGCTTTTCTTATGTCAGTCATCCGTTCCAAGCCCTGAACCTTAAAGTTGGCCTCCTTACAACACTTGGAAGGGGCATGTGCCCGAATGACCGAAGTTCTGCATCAGCAACCCATTCGGGCAACGTTGAAATTAGAGGGGTGCGGTGAGCTCGACTGCTGACAATGACATGCTTGTCGAATTGGGGGTCATGCAGGATTTTGTCCATCCACCGTAGTACGACTATGTCTACTAATTACTACGACTTCTACCTGCGATGTTTGGCCAGGCGACTGGAACGACAGGGCCTTGCACATCTCCCCCAGCGCCACAATGAAAACCAGCGCCATGGCGACGTCCACCTTAGGGTCATAAGTTCCTTAATTGGGGTGTAGGTATCCATAAATATACCCACATTCACAACCGTAGCTACTGAGTCCCTTCAAGCTTTAGGCTTTCCCTAACCTGAAATTCCAAACCTGACCCTAAACCCTAAACCCACAGAGCCCAATACCCAGCTATGAATGTCGCAGTGTAACCTTACCATGAGTCTAATTATATTATGTTTTGAGGACCAGAATGGGGCCCTTTGGGGACCGGGGTCTTACAACAAGGCGATCCCTGATTTTCTCGGGTTTAGGGTTTAGGGGTTTAGGGGTATACATTTCCGTAAGAACTCCACCCTCGCAGCTGCCATCCATTCCAGTAGCCCCTGAAGAGGATCCGTGAAGAAAACCGGAAGAGTAATGTAGGGGCCGGGCCTTATAATAATTAGAATAGGGTTTTGGGGCGCAGTATACTATAGTTATAATAAGGAACCCCCAAAATAGTATGAGTAATTCTGTAGGCCCCTACAGTAACTTCACCCGGGAATGGGACGCGGAAACCGGCTCGTTTCGCCGAAATTCGTCTTCGTACCGAAGTGTAAATGACCAAACCGTCGCAGAGTCCCAACTCTCCGAAACCCTACACTAAACCCTAAACCCTAAACCAAAAATGACTGAGTCCCGACTCTCCGATGGTGAAAAGAAGAACCTCGCAGTCTAGCAAAGCCAAACTCGCGTGGGAAGCCTCTTTCGGATCAATTCCCAACTTCTCTCCCTCAATCCCCCAAAATGGGGAGTTTCCGAAAATTGAGGATACCTTATTTTGGGGTCCTTATGATAAGGATCCTACTAGTTAGGCTACTATATCAGGGTCGCCTATTTTTGGAAACTACCAAATAACCTGCCTTTTTTTAAAGCTTACATAAGGAGTTCATAATGAGGAGCCCTGAATCGAGGTTTCATAGGGTTCAGGTAAGCCCCCGGCGCCGATGTCGGTCAGCATCGCAAGTCCGCCCCACTTGACTCCAGCATTGTCCTGCTCTCTGCGACGGAAACCGCACTCACGTCTCAAGAAGGCACTACGGTTTGGGTTTCAGGGTTTGGGTTTATAAATCCCGCAGTACCTTAAGGACCCTAAACTTACAGTATATGCCTTTATTCCGTGGGTAATGCAGGATGTCTATCAGCAACCGTATCACCTGCCCTACCCTAATCTGCGTAAGGATGTGTAAGGCCTAAGGGTCTTTGTCGGATCTTCGAGGTTTAGAGCCAACCCTAAACCCTAAACCCTCTAAATCCTAAACCCTGCAAGCCAGGGTAAACCCTCTAAATCCTAAACCCTGAAAGCCAGGGTAAACCCTCTAAATCCTAAACCCTGAAAGCCAGGGCCTGACATACTCGAAGAATCAAAATAGTACCCAGAACGACCAGCCCGGGTTGCCAGATCTGCAAGGCCTGCGACCCGGACTTCGAAGCCTAAAAACCCACAATAAAATAAATTAGTACGGTATGTACAGAGGTAGGTACAGCTACATCTATAGATACAGATATAGAGATGGACATAGATACATTGTATAGTATAGTATACCGCAGTAGAGTAGAGCAGCGTATAGTGGAGAATAGTATACTCTAGTTGTGTATGGCATTGGAAGGGAACAAGCCAACCGGAATCGGAACCCACGTGCAACCCCGGAAGAACTTGTCCGCTGAGCGTCGCATCCCGTCTTCAGGCATTCGCCCCACTCATAGATTAAGAGCCTCAATCTCACATTCCGATGAGGGCGGTTTGGGTTGAGGGGTATAGTCTAGAGTTTTCGGGCTTCCGGGGCTCAAGGTGTATAGTGAATCAGGACTAGGCGTCGCAGGGTTTGGGGATTTAGGTTCGCGCGCAAAATATGTTGGATTTCGGGCTTAGGGCTGTCGGGCGCTGCACTTCAATCCCACTGCGAAGTATTTGCTCTACTTTGTCTTAAATATCAAAACGGGTTCCTGTAGAGTGACTTTGGAAAGTATCTGCTATATGGGCTCATGGACCCTTAGTACTTTGCGACCACTGTGGTTAGTCTTTCTTGGTGTAATACATGGCTCGGAAATTCAACACTGAAGCAGTGAGCGAACTCGTTCGAGCTGGCGGGAACGTGCCGAAGTAGTGTTTTCTCGCATGGGAGTCAATCGGTTCCGTCTTGGAGTAACAAGAACTGAGGTATAGCATTTCAGGACCCTACCTAAAGGCTCATGCCATACCCCTTTCTTAGGATACTTAGTTTTATGGTTGGAATCTATTGTACAGAAAAGTAGGTACCTTAAACAACGGTTATAGGGTATGAGCCTCTAGGTAGACCACCAAAACCCTGGCTAACACCGGAACTCTAAACCACGCGCCCCCAGAATCCTATCTTCCTGCTTTGTGCATTGGGACCTATCTGTCTTGTGAGTCAAACCTGATCGAGCCAACGAACCCCTTGAACAGCCGGCAACTGAGCCAAAACAAATGGAAAACCCAAGGAGTCCGAACCCATCGCCGCTCAGAAAAACTTATGAAACTTTTGTAACTTATATAGCAGCCCTACAGAACCCTATGAACTATATACGAATCAAACAAACAAGCCACGGCACCGTGACAAAACCAACAGGCAAATCCAGTAAAACCTATAGCTCGGCTCAGAGATCACAAATCCCGGACCACAGAAACCGGAAACCTGGCACACCCCAAACCCGTGCCAGCTGTTTCCAGAGTGAGGGGCGACTTCGCCTCCAGGAGAATGCCTTTCCACAGGGAATAAACCCTAGACCCCTTCGAAGCCCAAGAAAGGAGCCACGAAACGGGCTTCTGGATGATTAGAACAGGATTTGCTCTAGGGCTTGAATAATAAGAACAGGCCACTAATACTATTCCACAAATTAAATCAGGAACCCTAAACTCTACTTGATGGAAACCGACTGTTTGTATGAAGCACTTTGTTAAGGGTTCAGGGCTCACAGTATGAACCCTTCTTTGAGGAGGGGCTTGCACATGTAGGGACCCTAAACCCTGAACCCTGCCGTTGGAAGCCTTTGGAGCTTGTTTTCGCAAGCCGTCAAGGGCCTTGTAAACTGTTAAACTTTAGGCTTTAGGACTTTAGGGATCTGGGTGTTCTATGGATGAAGCCCTAGACCCTAAACCCTAAGCCCCGTGTAAGCTGTTGCGAGGCAATTGGGCCGCTAGCTTTGGGCTTGGAGTTTTGGGCTTCGGGTGTCAGTGTTGAAATTAGCGGGGCTGCACTTCACGGCCGCAGCTCCTAGCGTGATGGGACTACACTACACACTACCCTCCATGTTTTGAACCATGAGCTTGCGGCCGTTATTAAAAAAATGCTTCTATACCCTAACCCTGCGACTCGGGGCTGCCTCTCAAGAAATACCACCCCTCAAAATAAGTGGAGATCTAAGTAGGGTTCCTTCAAAGACATCTATAAGGGCTTAGGATTTAGGCCTTTAGGTCTTAGGGTAGTTCTAAGTGGAGTTATAAGTAGGGTAACTACAGATATAACCCATGTTAGGGGACTTATAACCCCACTTATAACCTCCAGGTAGACACTTGCACTTTAGGACCCGTGCTTAAAGACAACAATCCAAACAACTCTTCAGTTCAAAGACCAAAAACTCTCAAAACCCTCATGTTTGAAACACCCTAAACCCGAAACCCTTTTTTTTGAAAACCAAAATCTTACAGATGGACATCCGATGCGTGCAGGAGGCAAAGAACGCCCCCGGCTACTGTGAGGAAAAGAAGCCTGAGATGTCCCGAATGCCCACTACTTGGGGGCTGCGCTCAGTTTGGGGTCAGTGTGGGTTTAGTGTTTAGGACAAGGTACTTGGTCATACCACAATTTTTAAGGGGAATCCAGGGAGGGCTTCAGGCAGCAAGCCGCGTACATGATTTCGTTCGTCTTTTGAATTTTGGCGGCCAGTGATCGAGCTTACTTCGGAGCATCCAAATAACCGGAATTGACGGCTTCTGGTCCAAAAACAACTGCTAAAACCCAGCAAGGAGTACATGGACGGTCGCAGCAAGCTCAAACGCCTCAGTCGAGACTCTGCCTGAAAGACTCCTTTAATTACTGCACGCGCAGCACCATACCCAGGGAAGACGATGAGAATGATGACTGTTTTGGTGGGGGGTGGTCATCAGTCTGATGGTGATGATGATAGTGATTAGCCCGGCAATGGGAAAACATCATCGTCCGAAGCTAGGCAGGTGCTTTAGCCAACTCTGATTATCCCACACCTTTAAGCAACCCAGACCTGGATCCTAAACCCTTGGCGACAACAAACACATGCGGACCCGATGGCGTAGTGTAGCGACCTTGATGATTCGAATGGTGTTCGATGAGGGATCTCTAGTCGGGATTCGGGGAGGGACTGTGTAGGGTTCGTGTCTGTTTATTTATCAGGTTCTTTAAGGAGCCTTGCCAATTCTGAACGCGGGCATATTCATTCAACATGTTTAAGTATTGAGCTCTCGAGGATTTAAGAGAACAAGGCCTACGGTTTGGTTTCGATATCCGGCCTCGTGTCTATGTCGCCCCACTCTGCAAGCCAAGCTAGCTCCAGCCCGACTGAGGCCACCCGTACAATAAGCCGGAATAATAGATAGAACCGATGTTTGGGGTATGGTGTAGAATAAAAGTTGCAGCAAAAGACCGGGCCCTTGTGTTTCTGTGAGAGGTGTCGTGAGACTGAAGTTACAGTGGCTCAGGCATCTGCACCCTAAAAGGGTTTAGGGTAACCTCATAAATAGAAACTCGCAGAAACCTCATCCCGAAAAGTGACAGCCCGACAGCCTCCCTGAACACTCCATCCAGGCAGCAGCGTGATGACGGTGATCACCGTGGCCACCACGCGCTGCCTGCAAGGATTCGAGTTTTGGAGGTTAGAAGCAAGGAGTTCTTCAAGACGCGACGACTGCCGAGATCCGCTTTCTGTGCGTGTGTCATGGGAAGCTTGAAATGGGATCGTGTAGTTCTTAGATCTACTGTGGTGGGCCCCAGAGCCGTAACAGACTCTTACGCCTCAACCTATGTTCCAAGATGTAGGTCCCTAAACCCTCTCTCTCTCTCTCTCACAGGCACTCGAAGCGTCAGGCCTGGTCGAAGGGCAACATCTAAACCCTAAAACCCTATATAATCCTTAGCCTATGTCCCAAGACCCAAGATGTAGGTCCCTTTTGCAGCAGGCTTGCGACTTCGCCCGGAAGTTGGACCCTGTCCCTTTTTTAAGCACGGACTTGGAGTGTAAACCCTAAACCCTAAAAACCCTAATCCCATGACCGTGAACCCTAAACCCGAGACCCTACCCTGAAGCCTCGAAGCTCCCCCTCAAAACCTCAAAAGCCTGAGGAGGCCGGAGATCTAAGCGAACGGACCCGTCATGCACGCAACAGTGGGATTACGGCTTGGGCCTTAAGTCTACTGCCCTGAGGAATCGAGAAAGTCAATCCATGACTGCAAGTTACTGACGCGGATTAAATGACAAAGGAGAACCAAGTAAGGAGAAACACAAAAGCCCTTAACTCCAGCCCACAAACCCTCAAAGACTGTGATGCACAGCAAATGGCTCAGTGAATGCAAAACAGCACGGACCTCCCCAGACCCTTAATCTCACTAGATTTTACAGGGACCCTAGCCAAAGAATACGTTTCTCGGCAGTGCTGCAATCTAAGTCCTTCCAGGTTACAAATTCCATAATTCAACAAGGTTTCTATACAAGTTCAGAGCCAAACAGCAATTAAAGCCCACCTGGGTACCTGTGCTGATGAGAGACCGATACTATATCCACTGGCCCATAACTTAACGACCAGAGCCAACCCAAAACCCTAAACCCTAATGTCGCTTCTCTAACGCCATCCTGGACCCGACTTGTCAAGCATCGGGTGGGGAGCTTCCCACAATGCAGAAACCAGAAACCAGAAAACAACACCAAGGAAGCTCAGCTTGGATAGAGAGACGACACTGAAGCTTCCTGTCGTCACGCCCGCCATGGTGACAACGACGAACTCTTCATGCAAACATCCGAAGACGAGATTCTAAACAGTCCGAAGTCTTAAGTCCATTTATACACCGAAGCACAAACAGCACAGAGCAGGACCTGGAAGAAGGTAGACCCGATCTGGCACCCTGAGGTTCCAAACACGTGCACAGTATTTGGCCCGCATAAAGCAGCTGTGTGGGAGCCCGAACCCTGAACCCTAAACCCTAAACCCAAACCCTAAACCCGAAACCCTAAACCCTAACCGCCGGCCTGATGACATTTTTATTCGGCTGATACTCTGGATTTATCCGGAAGTCAGGCATGTGCTCCTGGCAAGATTGTGGGATGAGGCCATCGGGACTCTGCACGTAGCACGTCAGTCGTTGCTCAGAGCTCACTGTTTCAGGCTTAAGGCTTCGGGTCTTTCAGGCTTAAGGCTTCGGGTCTGAGGGTGCATCCGATCTCTGCATGTGGCATCCCATCTTTCAGGAGCTGAGAGCTCGCGGCTACAGGCTTCCAGCCCAGGGTCTGAGACGCAATTCGGACTGTGTCGTCAACGCAGGTCTAGCCTGTAATTTCGGGGGTAGTATTTTTGGGGAAGGGGTTTGGAAAGAAGATTGCCAAGACATCTACCAGCACAAATCGTTCCCAGACCACCCCGCGCCTTTGAGTGCGTATTGACTTATGAGGGCTTAAGCTGTCAAGCCACAGACTCAGCCAAACCAGCTCAGGGTTGATAACCCTAAACCCTAAACCGCTTTGTCGTCTGGGGCTTTGGTGTCTCGTGTACTTGGACTTACATGGTTACTGAGGCCATATAATACCGATATAAGCATACCCACGTTTCCTGTGTAAGAGCTTTGAGGGCTAGATCCTACTATCTGGGCCTGTTTAGGGCCCGATGCTTCTTTAGCTGGTTTCTGCGCCTCTGGCGCCAAGTGCCTGTCTTCCGTGAAGCCGGGACAAGCTGAACATCTGAAACTCTGAATCTGCATCCAACTAAAACTCAGGGCCGTGATCCCTCAACCCTAAATGTGCAGCCCGAAACATAAAGAGACACACAGAATGTGTAATGACGATTGCCGACGATGTCCGAATACTCGGTTATGACGCCCAGGCCCTAAACCTTAAACCCTAAACCCAAAGCCCGTCCAGAGCTTGAAGCCCCCCCTTCAAAACAAAGCATAAGCACTGAAAGCCGGACAACCCTGTATGTGCAAAGTGTTCGTCGACCTCGGTGGTTTATGCTTAACAAGATCCTGAGCTCCTATACCCTACCTTAACCTACCAAAACCTACAAAAAAGTAGGGTCCCTATAAATTCCATATTAGGGTTTATATTAAGAACCTACAAAAAAGTAGGGTTTGGTAGGTTAAGGTAGTGCTTAGGGCTTAACCAAAGCCCAAACACCCAGCATTTCAAATCCCAAACCCTCTAACCCCTGCCGTCTTCCCCGGGTCCTGCTTGGCTCGTGGCCCTGCATGCCCGGCCTCAAAGAAGAGAGAGCGTAAGGTTCAGGAGTTGTTTGGTGGGGTCTCTGTTTCGGTAGGTTTTACGGCGAGGATTTAGTTTAAGTACTTCCGGGCCTAGTATTCTAAGTTTCGCGGCATAGGTCCAGTAGTTCTCTAAATCTACTTACCACTATTTATACCGGCCAGCTGTGACGTAACACTTTAATACTCACTCACAGCCACTACTAGATGCTAGCTGCCAGCCCCCAAGGAGCTGCAACTTTAACTACCTCTACTTCCTTAGACCCTTCTTCTAATACACTCCATTAAACCCTAGATTGGGATCATATACCCCTATTTGAGGGTACAAGGAGGGTTCCTGGTCTACTTCTGCTCCAGGTGCTGCTGCTACTGCTAAGATGATATTGCTACGGCTACTGGCAGTGCCACTGCTAGTGCTACTACTGCTAGAGAGAGAAAGAGAGAGAGAGAGAGAGAGAGAGAGAGACAGAGAGAGAGAGAGACGGACGGACGAACGGACGGATGGACGGACAGACAGGCAGACAGACAGAGGGAGAGAGCAAGAGAGAGTGAGAGAGAGAGGGAGAGATAGAGACATAGAGAGAAAGAGAGGGACAAAGCGAGAGGGAAACACAACATATATAGACATGACATCAAAATCAAAAGCTGAAAGTTGGCCAGTTTCCCCTGAGTTTTCTTGCCCCTATTCAGCCCGGCCCAAAATCACAGGGTAAAAGGTAATTATACTGCTCGAGGGCCCATATACACACAGACACACACACACAGAGACAGATGACACAGATACATACATATATATATAATTATATATATATATATACAAATATAATTATATAAATACATACATACATTGTAAGGAGTTGTGAGGTATGGAGGCTTCCATGTCCACAAGCTCCCCGCAGCCGTGCCAGCACATGATAACGTGAACGAAAAACTGCAACAAACTGGAGACACATCCTGAAACCCGAACCTCAAAGCCCTAAACCATTGCTGAACACCGAAACTGTTAGGAAGGGTTGCATACGTTTAATTGAGGGATGAGTTTTCCCCGGGCATTCGAAGAAGGAGTTTCCGGCCATGAGGACATCGGCTGTGAGATTCCGGTGTAGGCATTCGGAGCTAGCGGTCTGAGGGCAATGCAAAGACGGCTTCCACTTTCTTTGTGTCCACGGCTTTGCGTGCCTTCTTCTCCTTACGAAGTGGGTCTCTGAGGTCCGGGAGATTATGTAACCGGCTTCGCGGCAGCACTTGACCTCTAAGTGAAGGACAGGCAAGTTAACCCAAGTGTCAAGCGAAAAAGAACACAAAGCATATGTTTAACATGAGGGGACAACTCCCAATACATCTCCAAGGTCTCAAAAAGTCAATCGAATCAGAAAACTCTTGCAATACAGTCCAAAGCCAGACGCCCTAGCCCGTAAAGTCCTGACACTAACCCCGAACGCCCTTGAGCATACGGTAAGGTTGCAAAAACTGTCAGACCTTCGAGAACCTTTACTGGAGACCTCTTCTGACTCTTTAATTTGGTCCCAGGGCAATTGTTCTTGGGAAGTTCTTGTGCCAGAATCATCCAATCTGCCCTAAATATAGCCGGTGTGGTGCATGGCAGAGGGTATGTAGCTAGTAGGTTAGTTGTCGGGGGGATTTCTAGGCTAATCTGTAGAGGGCTTCCAGTTAGCTGGTGGGCGGCCGCGGTTGAAACGTACTTCGGGATAGGCGTCTACGGTGTAGGATTCGGAGTTTAGGAATCAGGTCTGGGAGTGCGCCGTGCTAACCCGCAGAACCTTTACAGATGTACGGGCTTCATACTCGGATGACGTAGTTACATTGCACTCTAAACAGAATATTGAATCCCAAAACCAACTCAATAAACTTGACCCCTTGGATGCAAGGCGTCTGCAGCTAGCTCTGCACCACTCGTCTTGAGATGTGTGAGCCATACAAGCTTTGAAGGTTCGTTTGGTACCGAACCCAGAGGCGACCCCCGAAACCCTTAAACTTCACTTCCCCGTAACCGTGTAGGGTTCATTTGGCGCGCCCTGTCGTCTGTCGGGTCTTTCTGTGGGGTTCCATGGTGCTGGAGGTTTAGAAAGTTAGACAGTCACATTTGGCACAGGGCACGCTCTATTGACCTTGAGTCTCGGCTTTGTGCATACTGAAGCCACCAAGACCCCCAAACCCTAAAGCTTCAAACCTACTAAACCCCGAAGCCTTAAACCCTACTAAACCCCTGTAGAGGCCGAGCCTGGACATACCCAAGATCTCCAACCTATGAAGACTCTCAAAAGGTCCGCAATCAGGTACATGGCTTCAGGATCCTAACAATGTATGTTAGTGAGTTAGTGCTTGGGCCGCAAAATGCAAAATGCCTAAACCCGAAACCCCGCAATCTCTGACACCCTGAAGCCCTACTTGGAATCTTGGGGGCCTTATCGAGTCAGTCCTTGAGCCTCAAAAGCTTCTTGGGTGCCAGCTGCACACCTGACGCGTGAGCTGCAAGTTGCTTTTAGGTTCGGGCTCCGGGTTGTTGGGGGCTGTGCTACGGGGACTCGGCTCTGCAGCTTAATGCAGATTGTGTTTAAGGGATCCTTTAAGATTCTATGTAAGGGTTCGATAATAAGGGTTTTGTGGATTTAAATTTAGTATAGGAGCCTCGAGAATCAGAGCAGGGTCTTGGATTACAAGAGACATAGGCGCGATAAGGGGCTACTACTACTAGTTACCACTATGGGCTATTAGATCCTAAACATCCCTATTAGGACCCTATTAAGGGTAGATTAAGGTACCCTTAAGGTCTAATAGCCCATAGTGGTAATTATGGCTCCTGATATTTCAAATTAAGTAAGAGAGACTTTCGACTCCAAGGTCAGCATTATTCGCTCAACAAGTTCAGCCTGGGGGTTCTACGAGAGTTCAAGGTGTCTCAGGGTTTGGGGTCTCCAACGATTTGAAGGCCCCTATAAACCCTAAGCCTATTTGGGAGTTTCCCAAAAAATAGGGGACCCGAAGATAGTACCCTAAATAATAAGATGCTTATTATAAGGACCCGGTACCCCTAATTTTCGGAAACTCCCAGTTTAGAGTTGATATTTTAGTGAAGTGTCGGCTTAGAGGTTTCCTTTTACCACCTTGTTCTCCCCCATGCTAAAAACATCTCGGACTAAGCTCACCACATAAATCCTAACGGTGCTGTCTGCTCTTGTTCTTTCGTGTTGTACTTGTTATGAGTGGCTCGTGCTCCCATAGGTTTGCGTTGAGAGGCGGAGACAACACAACGAAACTCAAGACAGGAAGCCTATAGGGCAAAGGCGAACAGTCTCAGTTGGACGGCGAGATTTCTCAGCGATGGTGCAGGCCTTTCCTTTTAAAGGCCCGAAAATTGGGACCCCAAAAATACCCTCTGCCTATTCGCCTCAACTTTTGGAGGCCTGTTAGGATCCTGTGGCGATGGAGGGGCAGGTGCTAGTCGAGGTATTAATCAGAGGCCTACATTACAAACCCGAGTACACAGCCTGGGTCTGGTCGTTTGATTGATACTGCTCTGTATTGAAAGTGGTAGCTTAAGTAAGGTTCAGTGCGTAGGCTCCTGTATACTTAGAACAAGGTGTCTGGTATCGCTTATGATGCTTAGCTATTCCTGAATTCTGGAGAGGAGTTCCGCAGGAGCGGCATACCTAATTTTCGACATGCCCGTATGGATTGCGCAATGCAAACTGCCTGAAAGCTCAAGAGAAAACCCGAAAAACAACCCTTCGAGGAAACCTTTCAGCAATCCATACTGTAGGGGCCTGAGTATTTAGAAAAAGGTTTCGGGGTATATTGTACTATATCACAATAAGGAACCCACGCAGTACCATTGGTAATTATTTAGGCCCCTATTGCTCTTACGCGTAGGCTTCATAGTATAGTTCCTTTTGAACCCCAAAAAGGAACTACTCTGGAGCCTCTAAGGTAAACTCGCAAAGATTCAGGGCCCTGCCTTGACCACCTTGCTTGGCATGCACGCGACGCTGCGCTTGCAGTGGCTGGTTGGGTTTACCTGCACATAATATAGGGGCCTTAATAATTACCAATACTATTTCGGGGGTTCCTCATCATAATTATACTATAATGGGCCCCAAAACCCTATTCTAATCATTAAGGCCCCTATTGTAACCAGGGTTTGGGGGGTAGATTCCGTCCAGTCAGTAGCCCATTAAACATAACTGTATGAAACCTATAAACCTGACGAAGCTCTGGACCATGAACTGAAAAATGACTATCAGACGGATTACATCCGTGCCCGGAACTGCGAGGAGAGCAAAGTCGAACGAAGAAGGGCGCAGGGGGGCGTGTTGGTAGCAGCTGAGGTCATGGCTGCTGCTTGCAATTTCGGCTGCAGTTGTCGCTGCTTCTGTTGATGTCCTTACGGTCTGTTCGTTTTGCATGCCAAGGATTCGCAATGCCTTCTTGAAGACTCTGTGATTCAAGGCGCCCCACACACACACACACAACCGCACAAATGGAATAGCGAGCCAGGACTGATTGCTGCAACACGCAAACACTTATTCAGATCTGTTGCTTAACACCGACTCCCAAACAGGTGTTAGGGTTTAATGGTTAGGGTGTTAAGTAACCCAGCGTCAGATGAACCAACATCCCAGAATTCCCAGAATCAACCAAAGACGCATGCTCTCAGTTCCTATACGCTGGCCTGTCGTAGCTGCAGGCTCAGCAGCGACCACGGCAGAATCTGACAAGACACGATGAGCAAGCCGACTTTGGGGTCTGCAAACGGCTTTATGGGGACAAGATACAGGGCCCCACACTGCCAGGAGCCATTTCGTGCCGCGAGATCCCAAACCCTAAACCATGGTAAACCTCTTGAAACCCGAAGCCCTAATTATTTCCCACACTCTGGAAGCCGGAGCTTGCAAAAGCTTTTGCCTAAATCCGAGTCCCTAAAGACTACAAACAAAACTCTCCAGCTACCTGGATAGTAGGTTACTGGGATACATATAGTGGCAGCAACCCACAAATTAGGTAAACTGCAGCCCTAGAAAAAACCTCTATATCCTGAAGACCAAAAGCCAGCCCATGGTCTGAGCATAGGCTGTATGCCATATACCTCTAGAGCCGATTGTGGAGGATCTTAGGGAAGCCTGAAACCCCAAAACTCCCAAAAGCCCGAACACCCCTAAAATCCCGAAAGCAAAACTTTGAAAACCCCGAAGCCCTGCAATCGGCCTTCGACGCCTTTGCTATGTCTTCCTGAACATCCTAATCCTACCTGTTACCTTTTTTTGCCAAAACACAGAAGCTCTGGAACACCCTTCGGAATCCCTATAGAAACTCATGCATGAGCCTTTTAAGGGAGGGCTATACAAAAAAAACTAAACTTCAACCCCTCGACCTAAAAATCCTAAACCCTGAACCCAAATCCCGAAACCCCAACCCCTAAACCCTAGAAGCCCCATAAACCCTCATCCCAGCAGAACCCCAGAGCCTTTCAAGGGAAGCCTTAAAACCCTAGGCCCTGAACCCTAACCCTAAACCCTTTTTTGAACGAGGTCTTAGCGAGTTCTGTAGCGCGCAGGTAGGAGATCAGACTTCCATCCTTGGTCAACATTCCCCTGAAATCTTTGCATGTGGCCAGCTCAGGAGCTTCGGTGGTGAGGAGAAAAGAGCTTCGTCCAGTTGTGCCATAACTTTCAGTCCAGCGCTGCGTGGTGTACGTGAAGTACTTCGGGTCACACGGACCCTCGAGGCTCTCTGTTTCAAGGTTGATGAGGTCATCGTCGCAGTTCAGCCATCGAGTTTGATCTTCTTCTGGTGTGCTTCCCACCGGGTCGTTCGCCATGGCGAAGAACCACTACGCGAGTTCGAACTGAAAAGCCCACCCTAAACCCTAAACCCTATAATCCCTAAACCCTAATCCCGAAACCCTAAACCCTAATCTGAACAAAACCCCCGGGCGGGCCGACCTTTATCTGCTGCTGTCTGCTGCGCGGGCTCCGGCTCGGCATCCGGCAGAGGGGGCGAAGCTCGCCCGTCTGCCTCGGTGCCTGCACATGGGCTGCCAAGGGTGTGGGTCGTGGGGTGTTTAGGGGTTTTAGGGTTTAGGGTTTTGGTGGTCTTGGGGATTTGAGGGCTTTAGGGGTTAGGATTTGGGGTTTGGGCTTTTAGGGTTTAGGGTTTGGGGTGTTTGGGGTTTCAGGGTGTTTAGGGCTCGGGATAGGGTTTAAGGGTTTAGGGGTCTAAGTCTTCGGGGTTTAGGGTTTGTTGTTTCAGGGCTTAGGGTTTAGAGTTTTAGGGAGTTTAGGGACGCTACACAGGGAGACCGGTGTAGTACCCTTTTCAATTTTCCTTTAAGCAAAGAAACTCACCAAATATCAGAAGATGAAACCCTCTTGGATGTGTTTGTTTGATTACGGGGATTTGGAAGCTCTGGGTAGGCCACGTCCCTTTTGCGGCTCCTTTGAGGGCAATTAGGTTCAAGGTTTCGGGGCTGCCCCTGAAGGGCAGTGTCCAATTGCTGTCCAATCGCATGTGTCAGGTAGCGGGTTCGGCATTCTGTAGGAATCTGTTTGGTCATATAACCCCAAATTGTTGAGCATTCAACAATACAATCCTAATAAAGACCCAGAGTTTTCTTAATCAGGCTCCGACTACCAGTAGTAGGGGATCCCACTATATATCAACCTCCGAAGCCTTGGAGGAAGAAGCTGAGTTGAACTCGAAGGAAACCTAGCGTTAGTCTCCACTGTAGTCATGATAGTATCCTACAAGGTAACCTCAAAAGGGAACAACCATGCAAACGCAGACTATAGGTAGAACTTGATTCTACAATGCTGCCTCGAGAAGCCGTGGGTCTATTCATAGGCTTCGCGTTCAGGGTTAAGGGTTCTGGGTTTAGGGCTCAGGTGATTCACCTTGAGTTGTATTCTTGGAGCCCTGGGGTTTGAAAGACCTGCATTAAAATACTGAGCCCCACGGATCATGCAGCAAACAACACTCAAAACAGGAGCACCAACTTTTCTGTCTGCCGATGCTGCCGCCGTTGAAGTCAGTCTGTACGGTCACGGCACATGAGGGAGGCATTGGGATCAAACTTGCTCGCATCAAACTTCAGGGTTTATGGTTTAGAGTAAGTCTGCCGCAACTACAACCCTAAACTTCCTAAACCCTCAGCAACTAGAACGTAAGATAAGAGCCCGGAACCGCAGAACTGGGGCTGAAGCTTTGGGACTCCACCGCTGCCCTGGTGCTGCTGTACAGTGACTACTTCGGCAGCAACAACAACAATAAGTACTACTGCTAGTACTACTACTACTACTACTACTACTAAGTACTACTGCTAGTACTACTACTACTACTACTACTACTACTACTACTACTCCTGCTGCTGCTGCTGCTGCTACTACGACTACTACGACTACTGCTGCTACTACTACTACTACTACTACTACGACTACTACGACTACTACGACTACTGCTACTGCTACTACTACCACCACTACCACTACCGCTTCCACGTACCACTTGGTACCAGCAGCTAGCATTCGCTGACCAAGACTCAGGAGATAGGGCAAAACGTGGAAGGCCGAAGAAAAGTCAGCGAAACTGCCCGAAAACAGGTGCCCCGATCCTGACAGCGATACTGAGCCGTGGGGTTTTGGAATTCAGGGTTGTAAAGCTAATGTGGGGGTTTCCGAAAATAGGTGGCCCTAATATAGCACCCTATTTAATAGGATCCTTATTATAAGGACCCCCAAGTAAGGTACCCCTAATTTTCGGAAACTCCCATGTTTTGCTGCATTGGTTTGAGAACTCCGGCCTGGGAATGCTAACATTACGGATGCCGAGCGCTTCCTAAAGGGTCCAAGGCGACAGAAAACGCATGTGCAATCCAGTACGGATATAAACACTTATGGACGAAACACCATGGAATAATGTTGCGCATCAGCTAGAGATCTGCTCCACTTTACGCTTGTGCGACTGCTCAGCCGCATCGTCCGCGGCCTGGCAGCGGTCTGCGACAGTGGGAAGGCTTTAGGGTGAAGGGGTGAACTATGTTCTTTGGGCTGGGCCCCATTGGCTTAGAATATAACTCCCCACGGTTTGGGGTATTTATAGGGTTTAGGGTCTATGGGCCCTAAACCCGAAACGTTAAAAAAGCAAGGAAGAGCAACCAGGAAGGCGAGTTTCCAGCAGGCTACAAGGCTTCCTCTAAAGGGTTTTTTTTGGGCTCCCTCAAGTGGTTCCACTAAAGGGTTACTACGGCGGTTAAGGCTTTATATGGTTTCTTAAACTACTAGGTCCTGGATACTCGAAGTAGTCTGTACACAAGTCACGGGGAGGTGGCCGCCAGGCTGACCTAATGTAGTGGCCTTGACAACCACTAGGATGGGGTGTTGGGGCATATTCTAGTATAAGCAAGGTCTGTAGAGGCGCCTTTCTCCATTGAATAGGATCTGCAGTCATAGTTTTATTGTGGTACAGGTATACCGAGGGAACCTGAAAAATGGTATTGGCCATTTTTCAAGCCCTTATATACTGTCTAGTCGTGCTTGCACTGCTAGTTGCTAGGCGCTCTTCGATGTTTAGTCTACTCTTATACGGTAGTTTAGGATGACCAGATGAAAATGATCTGAAAGACGGCTGCAACCCATGCATTTTGGCTTGGTTTTTTTTGCTTATTTTTTTTTCCGTTTCCTGGTTTGGGTGGGAAAGACGGACAAGGTTTCGGGAGTTCTCTTGATGATCACAGCAGTACACACGTGTATTGGGATGACGATTTGCCTGATTTGTCTGCGGACAACAGCACTGATTCAAACTGATTGATTGTACTATTTCGATGCACCTCGGCGTGAACGTCGTTCCACTACGTGTACTTCGGCGACACACAGCGTGCTACTCCGGGCTTTCACAGTTTGCGGTTCGAAGCGTGGGCGTTAAGAACGTCGACTNGTGTACTTCGGCGACACACAGCGTGCTACTCCGGGCTTTCACAGTTTGCGGTTCGAAGCGTGGGCGTTAAGAACGTCGACTGTTTTACCTGTCTACTTGGCCATATATAGAAAGGTGATCCTAAAGCGTCGCAGAGCTTGCTGCAGCGGGCTTAGAGATGTTCAGTTTTTGTATTTCAAGGTGGAGGTTCGAGCGGAACTTCGGCCGTTGTCAGGGAAACAAACAGGACGGCCCCGTGCNTTTTTGTATTTCAAGGTGGAGGTTCGAGCGGAACTTCGGCCGTTGTCAGGGAAACAAACAGGACGGCCCCGTGCCTAGATGTTGTGCAATCAGTCGATGCAGAGGATCATAATACATCCTTTGTGTGCTTCTAACAGTCTATCAGTTGGGATTGGGCGGAGAACCGTCGCAGTTTTTCACCAATCGTGATATGTAGGCATATTTGTTCATATACACATAGACATTCAGCTACTTGTTACNGTTTTTCACCAATCGTGATATGTAGGCATATTTGTTCATATACACATAGACATTCAGCTACTTGTTACCTATACATTTATGCGCATGTATATGCACATATTGGTATGTGTGTATGTGTCCATATGCATATAAATGAATAAATATACTTATATATATAACACAGTTTACAGATACACTTCTGTTCTACAGGCATGCGCCCAGAAGCTTGTTTGCTTGCTTGCTTCCTTCCTTCCTTGATTCCTGCTTTGCTTTCTTTTGTGCTTGCTTACTTCTTTGCTTGCTTGCTTCCGTCCTTACTTCCTTTCGTGCTTGCTTGCTTGCTTGCTTGCTCGCTTGCTCGCCTGCTTGCTTCCTTCCTTCCTTGCGTTCTTTGTTTCTTGCTTGCTTGCTTGCTTCCTTCCTTCCTTCCTTACTTCCTTTCATGCNCTCGCTTGCTTGCTTCCTTCCTTCCTTGCTTCCTTTCTTGCTTGCTTACTTCTTTGCTTGCTTGCTTGCTTGCCTGCTTGCTTGGGACCGACGCGGCCCGAAAAAAAATAAGAAAAAAACGGAAAAAATAAGCAAAAAATACCGCCACCATGCATTTTGGTCCCGCGGGTCAACAGACTACTCAGACCCTGGCAACTTATACAGTACGGACTTTGGCCCACAAGCCTCAACAAATATAGTCCTTGAAACACGAACCCTGAACCCGAAAACCATAGTCCCTAAACCTGCTATTAGCAACCCTTGAAGTGAATCCTTTGAGAAACCGGAAAGGAATCCTAGATTAAAAAAGGAACCCGGGAAACGTAAAAAATCCTGGCGCCTCTTCCTCAGGGCGTCTAAATATGAGAAGCTGGCGCTGGAAGTTCTTCGGGAGATCATCTGCAAGGTGCCCACATCAGTACCCCTTTATTTCGGTCCACTTACAAGCTTTATGAAGGTGCATCAGGCTTTTTATAGGATTAAGGAATGTGTACCTTTAATCAGCGGGGACTGTCAGAATGATGTTGCTCAGGTGCATTGACGAAGGGTTGTTAGGGTCTCCTTGAGGTACTAGGTCGGGGCTTATAGGGTCAAGGTCTATGGGTTGAAAGTTTAGGGTCTAGGCGTAGGATCTAGGGCTTGCTTTGTTGGTCTCAGGAAGGGAGATTAGAGATTGGTGCTGAAAGTTTAGGTTTAGGGCTTCAGGCTACCATGCTTCTATATATGCAGTTCCATACAAGCCTCAAGACCATGCGCACAAGGAAGCACAACAAAGAAACAGTCCCCAAGCCTGGTGTCAGAGCGGCTACGATGATTGCAAGCCTACCGAGGTGGATTCCACCAGGTGCGGACCAACGTCCCGAGCATGCAGTCATTTTTCGAATTTCGTTTCAACTCCCCAATTCATGCTTCAGCAGGCCTACAAACTTGGTCTCAACATGCTTCAAGCTTCACAATTTCGACGGGATAAAAAAGCTAAAAGGGCCAAGCGCACAGCAGACATTCATACTTGGTGTGTTGGTGTTGCAGAAGTGGAGAAGCGGCGACAGCAGGACGAATGGCACCGACGGCTCACTAAAGTCTTGCGTAGAGTCAGTATGCTCACGATTCAGGGTATACATGTGTACATATATATATATACACATAGATATTAGGAAGTTAACATCGGACACCACCAAACAAAACGGTGTAGGGCTTAGAGTTGGAATCAAAAACGATATCCTTTCCTTTACTGTAACATCAAAAAGTTCCGTATTCAGGAGCTATGACAGGTTCCTTGGAGTATGCGCCGCGAGCCTGAAGTTGCTATGCGAACCCCCTTACGCTAAGGGTCCATGTACCGAAATTGTATATACTTTGGCCTTAAAGTAGTTCCTATATAGGTACTTTGGGGCCAAAGTATATACTATTTTGGTACATGGACCCTCAGGGTTAATTAACCCTAAACCCCACCCGACGTGGACCATTGAGTGCCTGGAGGGTCGATCACATCTACCTTCTCGAAACCCAGGCCCACCAGATACTCGGCGAAGTCCTGTGCGGCTTTCTAGGATCTTAGAAGGCTTCTTGGCAAATACTTTTCGCGGTCTGTACACTTGTTGTGCCATTGTTACTTGGGGCCTAGATTTCGGGCATTGGTAGTATTGAACTTCTCTGGGCTTCGGGTTTACGGAACTCTGGGCAACTACTTTTGGACTTGAAGGGTTTCGGCTTTCAGGGTTTAGGGTTTCAAGGTTTAGGCTTTAGGGTTTCAGGTTTTAGGGTGCAGGGTCTGAGGGTTTAGGCGGTTTAGGTGAAGTATTAGAGGCGGGTTGCAGACCGCTAAGGAATACCCAGCCTCCATACTATAAAAAAGTCGGGGGCTCGAGTTCCTTCGACATTGGGCCTGCATCCATAAACACAAAGCCCCTGGCTGCTAGCAGGTTGGAGGGCCTGCATTTAGAAGCCCAGAAACCTCAAGCTCTCAAGGGCTATGACTTAATGACCCTTATATAGCGGCCTGAATAAATTTACTATTCTAAAGAACCCCCAAAATAGCATAGGTAATTTTTAAGGCCCCTATAGTAATAGTACACCAAGGTTTAGAGTTGAGGGAAGGGTCTGCAGTTCGGATTCTCGCTGGTTTAAGACACCCAGATCGAGCAGTGCGCTTGACGACAAGAGTTTTGCCCTGAGTTCCTACGTGCAGAGTTCTATATAATCAATCTTTTCTGAAAATCCCATCAGTAACGGAGTCTTATAAGGCCTCTCCTGCAAGTTTGAGAGTTGCACCCTGACCCTTGATCTGGCCGTTGAAGTAACCAGGGAGAAAAAATTACTAATCCTCATTTATTAATGGTTCTTTGAAAAACAGGTGCCAAACAAGGATATACGTATGTCACTTCGGAACCCAGTCAGATTGAGCCCAGCTCCTAGTTGACGCTCCTTCAACCCTATTCAAAACAGCCTACGCCACAAACCCTAAGCCCTGAACTACTACATAAGCCCTAAACACCTGAAGGCCTGAATAAGGACCAACACTTTTTTGGTGGGTTCCTTATTACTAATATACCCCAAAACCCAAAACCCTATTCTAACTATTAAGGCCCTTATGGCATCCCTTTTGCAACCCTTATGTAAACCCCTTTAAAATGAACCCTATTCTAGTTATTAAGACCTCCAAACTATAGTACCCTGAGAGTATCCCTTCTAGCAACCCTTGAAAAGACCCTTAAAAGGAACCCAATTCTCGTCATTAAGGGCCCTATTCTACAGTACCCCTTATAGATCCCGTATAGTAGCCCTTTAAAGGAACCCTCAAAGGAACCCTATTCCAACTACTCAGGCCCTCTACTATAGTATCCCCTGAGAGATCCCTGAAAGTAGCACTTTAAGGGAACCCTTAAAGAAAACCTATTCTGCCGATTAAGGCCCCTACATTACAGTACCCCCTTATAGATCCCTTTTAGTATCCCTTATAGACCCCTTTACCCTCAACCCTAAACCCGAACACCTGAACCCAAAAGAACCCTTAGAGGAACCCGGAGCTCGGCCTCTGGGCGGATTTCAATGGAAGCCACGGTGTCCCGAATGGCCCGCGTGATGTGGCGCTTCCTCAGTTTAGGGTTTAGGATTTAGCACTGCCTCTGTCTGAACTGTGGGAGCTGCAGGAGCCGAAGGACGCGAGGGGCTGGAATCAAGCCCCTCATGTCCTTGGGCTGCTGCAGCTCCTCATCAGACATTGCGTCCACCATGCCTCCGGTGAGGCATGTAGGGCCTTAATAATTAGAATAGGGTTTTGGGGCCCATTATGCTATAATTGCAATAAGGAACCCCCAAAAAAGTACAGGTAATTAATTATTTGGGCCCCTATAAGTATCATCCAAACTTGCAGCATCTTACCGGAACTTGAAGCGACTCAAACAACACCTGGGATAGCAAACGGTCTTGCTTTGAGCCAAGGCTTGGGGATATGACGCTCCAGGCAGGCATGCAAATTCATTCCCTGGTCTATACCGCCCTTACAACCGCAAAAAAACATAATTTGCTTCATATTCTCTTGGGTTTTATATAAGCAAAAATCAGAAATAATTCCTAGGGAGACTATATAGTGGCCAGAAATTCTCAATGCCCCTTTTGTTGGTGCAGGGCTCTTTTTGTAGCTGCCCCAACCCTGCGGCTCCAGGACGAAGTGCCCCCCTGGCCTGGTAATAGGAGGCTCCGGGGTTTGGTTTAGCTAACCTTTGGCCAGTAGGGGATGGAGGAATCGGGCACGATTATAACTACTATTACTACCATTCTTCCATTGCCTACTAACCAAACATAGGTTTAGAGGTTGCAGTTTGGAGTTAGGATTCAGTGTTTCATGGTTTTGGGGAGGAGATTGGGTTGCAGGGTTTTAGCATGGCTCGGGTTTCGGGATTTCAGCACTCACAAATGGGACAAACGTGGCGAGGTTATTGGTGCGACCACGGGGGACATTGGCTTCACAGGAACAGCGAGAATCGCTAACCCTCAAACGACTTCCCACTCTATACGCTCTTCGCATTGGCATCTCCGGACAACAACCAGCGCATAGTAGCGCATACTTGACATTGTGACATTGCGTGAACCGTCCAAACCACTCTCTGCTGCAACAATGCCTACGGGTTTAGGGCTTAGGTTTTGCGGTGTGGGAACCTTTGCTTAGGGCTTCAATCTGGGTGTTTCGGGAAATCAAGGGCGCTCTAATCAAGCTTTCAATAATCTGTGTACAGGGGGGGGGGGTTCTGTGTACAGGGGGCGGGGGGCTTTTACTGAAAACCTGAAGTTGAGGGCTTTCGCATCCAGACTTCAAGTTACTGGCAAAACCCTAAAACCGCAGTCGGCGTATCCTCAATTCCTTCAATTTCTCAGGAGTTTCGGCAGCGCAGAGGGTACGGTGCCGTGCGAAAGTGGGCTCATCTTCGGCTCAGAGTGAGCCTGAACAAAATGGCTGAGCCTAGCGCTTGCAGCGTGCATGGAACGTGGGAAAATTTGAGGTAAGGCTTTGCAACTTGAACCTTCAACCCATCAGAAAACCCTAAATTCCAACAAAACGCCAACCAATCGTCTCAATATAGGAGCCTTGATTACCAGAACAGGGCACTGCACCTGGAACATACCCTAATAATAGCGCCCATCTTGATTCTCATCCAGACTGTTAACCGACTATCTGCCCTAAACCCTAAACCCTAACTCGCTTTCTTGCAGCCTGCAGCCTGCCTCGTCCGCTTGAAACATCGCTTGAACAGGTTGTGGATCCTGGGCTCTTTAGGGTTAAGTGTTCAAGGTTTCGCCCTAAACCCTAAACCATGAATCCTAAACTCTGAAACCTAAACCCTTAACCCTAAACCCTAAACCCATGAATCCTAAACTCTGAAACCTAAACCCTTAACCCTACAAGCCCTAAAATCTTAGCCAGGCCGAAAGCCTGAAACCCTCAAACGCCCTAAACCCGCTGAGACGCCAAGCCGAGCCAAACCCATACGGTTTAGCCTTGAACCCGAAGAGGCTGTACGGTAGCGATTGGTTTATAGCTGGGCCCCCCCCCAAGCACAGCTTGAGCTGTGCTAAGAGTTTGGAACTTAGAGGGACCATTTGATAATTAATTACCAACATCCCTTGTGGTGGCTAGCTATCAGAGGGAAAGGGCCTGACCTGGCAGCAACACAAACACCAACACTGACAGCTGCAGCTAATCTAGCAGACAGCAACAGCACAAGCAAGGGCAACTGCGGCACCACGACGCAACCACGACAGCAGCAACAGCAGATAACCCATCAGGCGGTATGGGCATACTCGTAGTAAGCCCTCACTCAGCCCATGACCGCCAATCCCTGAACCCTTTACACAGGCTTGGGTGGAGCTCGCCCGAACCCTAAACACACTGAAATCTTCGCTGGCTGCCGGGGAGCCCAGTGTCGCCGTGAGCAAAGTGCACCCACTTCGTCACAGACAAGCACAGAACAACCTCAGGGCTCAGGGTCTCATGGCTTGGTAGGGGCTTCAGTGAGGTTGTGGATTTAGGGTTCCAGCTTTCCCAGAGTTCGAAGGTTTCAGAGCTTGAGTGGGTTCAGTAACGGGGTCGGTTGAAGGTCCTTGTGCATCTTGGGACGTTCTAGGAAGGTTTAATTAGTCTGCATAAATGAAACCGAAGTCGAACCGAATCGGCAAACCCCAGAAACTGATCTAAATGTCAAACCTCCGCTTAAACTCCAAAAGTCACAACCCGAGCTATGCACAAAAACACCGGGGCGCTAATTCGGGTAAGATCAGAATCCCTAACAAAGTGGATCCCGTGATCCTAAGACACTCCTGAAGCTGAGCAGGCCACATCGAATCGTTCAGGCTTCGCCTCCCAAAACATGCAGCTTGGAGACTTGGCTTTAAGGTTTAGGGCTTAGGGAGACTTGGGTTTAAGGTTTAGGGCTTAGGGAGACTTGGGTTTAAGGTTTCCTAAACCTTAGGGCTTAGGGAGACTTGGGTTTGAGGTTAAGGCTAAGGGTTTAGGGAGACTTGGGTTGGGACATTTGCCGGGTTTTTCAGGGAGCGTTTGGGGCGTAGGATTGGGGTTCTGAGGCTGCGGGATGATGCCCTCAAGAGCTTCTTGCTCAAGCGTTTGGTTCTCGGCCATAGATTAGAACGGATCAAGCTAGATCTATGTCATCCAAGCACAACATAATCACCAACATAGCATAGCATACGATAGCAGAGCAAACCATAACAGATCAAACACGATAACATGACATGAAATTGCACAGCTTGGCATGACGGAGCAGAGGCAGACGCGAGGCAGCACAACATAGCAAAGTATCATTGCGTATATCCGTATATCACAGCATCGCAGCGCATGGCAGGGCAAGGTATGGTACTGTGTTGCATAGCATAACGTCAGCATTCGAACCGGAACAAACATGGCGCAGAATACCACTTCATAACATCACATGTTTTCACATCGCCCAGCACAACATTCGTATCATATGGCACAGCACAGCCTAACAAGCGTGGCAGTCCAAAGCACCCATCATTGTCATAGTTCATACATCGCTTTTCAAGTAGTAACTTAACCATCACACAGAATGGAGTACCCTGGCCCCCAAAAGTTGACCTTTTCAACTACGGTCGGAGTTGATACAAGCCCCAGAAGGTTCAAGGTTTCCTACTCAGCTACTGTACTAAGTGAAACAAATCAATAGGAACCCCACACGGTACCCCTAAGCTTAGCCTGAGAGCCCAGACCTGCACACCTCAATGCCCCAAACCCTGACAGTAAAACCCTGCACCCGAAACCCTAAACTCCGAATACCCTACAGTTCCTCGCGCAACAGACCCGAACGCTCGGCCTCATCGCCCCGCCGCAGGGGGCAACTAAGGATATCTTCGCGACGGAACTCCACCATGCCTTCAGGTTTAGGGCTTAATGGTTTAGGGTTCAGGGTTTATAGGGTTGGGGTTTAAGGCTAAGGACGAAGGCCGTGAACCCCAAGCAGAATCGAACACCACAACAACCCCAAAGTTAGCATGACGGCGGGAGAAAAGGGCAACTCCTGGTTGCCGAGGCTCTTTCATCGAGGCTTTTGGGGTGCCATACACGGGGCCGCAGACTCGAAGACAAGAACGTTCAGCTGCCCAGAAGCACTGAAATAGATACGACGACACTCCTTGTGCCCTCAAACAAAGACATATGGCTCCTAATGGTAGGTATCCAGGGTCTGATAGAAGTGGATCGAGGGTCTAGGGAGACGCCCTCAGTTCATAGGAACGATAAGGCATACGAACTAAAAACGGGACCGTTATTATTAGAGCCGAAGGACTCACCATTAAGGACCCTAAGGCCTCCCTTCACGGGGAGTCCCAAAGGAAACGCTCAGTCCCTTGGGATGTTGGGCATCTGCAAAGGTACGCAAGCACAACAGTGAATGAAAATGCTACCAAGGGTTTTACGGTTTGGGGTTCATAGAAGTGCGATGACTAGTAGCATCGTCAGAATCGCTGTGATGTGGCGGATTTTGCCAAGACACCGAAGGAGGATGAAAACACTTTCATCCACGATGAAGCGATTGCAAGATAAACCCTAAACCCTAAACCCCAACCCTAAACCCTAAACGAAACAACTCCAGGGATCCCTTACCTGGGGACACTCAGCACCACTGGCACTTTGAAGGACACAGGGCGCAAGGACCCAGAAGGCCAACTGCAACTTACTCTTAGTTGCTGGGTTCATAAGCCCCCAAAAGTGTACACTTTCAGGTGGGTAATGTTATCCCAAAAAGTGTAAAGTACTGAGGGGGTATGGGGCTTAGGTGTTTTTGAAGTCAGGAATGCCGGACTCAGCGGGCAACCGTAGAACTCTCTCCCCGCCTTTCAATCTGTCCATCTCGCAAGAATAGTTTGCTTCGGCAGCTTCGATAAGATCAGCATCCAGGTCCATCCCAACCTTCAAATTCCCGAGTTCAGGTCTCTAGGGCATAGAGTCTATCTGCCACAGTTCCAATCCAGACAAACTCAAACATCATATCTCCTCGAGGGCCTACTCAACATTACCAGTTCTCGAATCAAAACGAAACCGAACAGGGATCAGGCTTTCTGATGTCCAACCAGCGTGTCAGTACTGTGGGGCATTGACGCTTGGGGGATCGTGTTTTCTTGTTGGGGAGAGAGAGAGAGAGAGAGAGAGAGTGAGAGAGACGGTGCTAAGGACAGGGTGGTCGCGGTCGCAATTGTACTGGCCGAAACAGCATGTGTAGTTCACTGCAACATAGCAAGATAATTGCAACAGGTAAGGCAACCAATAACAATGATCGCAAGGATCGAAAAACATTCATCGGAATAGTGATAACAATTACTTTGTCACCAATTGCAATGAAATGTAATGGGAATGAAATGGAATGTTACGGAATGTAACGGCATGTACTGACATGCATGAAAGGCAGAGTGAAATGTATTGAAGTGCAAAATGACATGCAAAGAAATGTATCGGCATGTAATGGAATGTAATGAACTGTAATGAAATGAACGTAAAACATGAAACTTTGCGGAATGTACTGGAACATGATGAAACGGGAGAAATTTGATATAAAGTAGTTTAATGAAATGTGATCATGTCTGTACGTGTGAATGTCTTTATGCATGTATGTATGATGCATGTTCTGTTTGTCATTATTCCCGCCTTCCTTCTTTCTTCACTTTGAGACCGGAAGACACGTTTCCCGTGTTCACGGACTGCATATGCTCTAATTCACGGATTTTCTCACAGTGTGATACGTTGTTGATCCCTACTTGGTGATTTTGTTGATCCCGGTTTGACTTGTTGATGCCTATGCCTAGAGGTTAGTTAAGGAGCGGCGCGAGCCGCCGGCCTCAAGGTTCGCAGACCAATTTCTTACACAATATCTAAGCCTTAAGCCCTACAAACCCTGACTTTTTCTTGCTTCCCCAATAAGCCACAGATATAAAAGGTTAAGCTTTCAGGTTACTACTAAACTATAAGAACCCGCAAAGTTTAAAGGTTGGGTATTGGAGAACTAAGAATTTTGGGCCGCTTCGGGAAGCTTTTCAGCTACACAGCTCAAAGACCTGCCGACTGGGGTTCCCGATTCTTGGGTGTCTTGGAAGACACGAAACCTACCAGGACCCCGCAAGGGCCCTTTAACAGAGGCCTTATGGTCCTGAATAGTGGGTATTTGGGGTATATTACAGGGTAGTTGGGGGGTCTAAGCAAGTTACCAGAGTAAGGATGTAAACTAAATAATGACGATGCCGCTTTCCTGATGCATAAGGCTCCAGTTACCTAGATAACGGGTTGCTATGTAATATCTACATCGTTTATGGCATCTTGATCGGAGTTCTGGCCCTAAACCTCAACACGCAAACTGTACCTCAACCTGGCAACACCCTACCGCAAGCCCTAGCACAAAGCCCTAAACTAAACCCGAAACCCCCAAAACCCTTAACCACACACAAGCCCTGATAACGGGTCAGGGCTTAGGGCTAAACCCTAAACCCAGAACCTCGAACTCTTCTAGTTGGTGGACAAGCAGCCACTCGCCGGGCTTGAAACTCGCGGGCCACTGCCAGGGATACCAGGCCAGCATTACCTTCAGATCTAGGCTTCCTTTAAAGGGATCCATAAGGGTTACTTAAAGGGATCTATGAGGGTTCCTTTAAAGGGATCCATAAGCGTTCCTTTAAAGGGATCCAGAAGGGTTACTTAAAGGGATCTATGAGGGTTCCTTTAAAGGGATCCATAAGCGTTCCTTTAAGGGATCCATAAGGGTTACTTAAAGGGATCTATAAGGGTTCTATAAAGGAATCAGGGGGGTTTACGGCATCTAAGGTTCAGCGGTGGAGCGTTTTGGGCTTAGAGTTTAGGGTTTCTGGTAGGGTTTAAGGTATACCAATACAGGGGTTGTTGGGTTCAGGGGCGTTTGGTGTTATGGCAGGACAAAACCTGTAGGAGTGTACGTAGGGGCTTGGGGTTCAAGGATGTCTGGGTTGGGGTTTAGTACAAATCATACCCGAAAGTTTCAGGGCGAGACGATACAAGGGAAACGAACTATCAAACGCCCACTAACCCTGAAGCCTAAACCCTAAACCAAGGGAAACGAATTTGCAAAGGCCCACTCGGAGAGTGCTCAACCGCCTGCAAGCTCAAACAACGCGAAACCCTGACCTGAAGGGTTTAGTAGGTTTTGGATGACATCAAAAATCTGTGCCTTGAAGGAACCTATAGGAACCTGCATTCCCTGTGGCGCAACCCTAAACCCTAAACCCCTAGACCCTAAACCCTTATAAACCCTAAACCGGCGACCTGGACCCTGACATTGCTTTTGAACGAGGTCTCTCTGAAGTGGCTCCAAGTTTCAGGGTCTGAACCCGAACCCTGGAGCTGCAATAGACTGTATAGGGCCCTTAACAATTAGAATAAGCTTCCTTTGAAGGGGTTGATAAGGGTTACTATAAGGGATCTATAACGGTACTTTTATGCAGGGCCTTAATAATTAGAACAGGGCTCGGGGATATTGTACTGTAATTTCAATAAGGAGCCCCACAAACCCTATTGTAATTATTAAGGCCCCTACAGTATCGACCTCGACCTGCCATTTGAGCGGCTTGTAGCCCGAGGTTCAGCCGATGTCAAGGACTTCTTTCCTTTTGAAGAAGCTCTTCCCGAACCTGTCCAGGTTGTAGAGTCTACGTGATTGGAGTTGATACTCTCTTCTTCAACAACCGGGCTCCAAAAAGCTCAAACTTTGAAAGATAGATCCAATATATAAGGTTAAAAAGTTTAAAGTTCCCCCGTTCACTATCGAAGGATAGGGTCGAGGTACATGCAGTGAGGTCGGAAGCCTATGCCCACCTCCAAAACGCCCCTCTCTACGAACGAGCTTGCATCAAGAGCCTCCTCGGAAGGACCCAAGTCCTACAACCCCTCAAAGGAACAAAATATATATATATATACATATGTGTGTGTTTGTGTGCATACACATGATTCTACCCCTGAGCCCTACACCTTCAAACCCAAAACTCCAAACCAAAGAGCTCCATCTTGGGACCTGAGGTATACCTCGAATCTCTCTTCTTCAAGAACCGGGCTCCAAAAAGTTCAAACTTTCTAAGATAGAGCTAATATATAAGGCCAAAAAGTTTAAAGTTCCCCCCCCTCCCCCCATAGTATCGGTAATATTGGTAATTAATTCAGGCCCCTATATTAGCTTGTGAAGGTCTCGTGATGTCCTTGCAAATTCGCAGTTAATGATTCCTCATTCCGGCATGCTCTACCAACCACTATGCATTTTTCGTTCTACACCCTCCTTGTGTCATCCAAGAGGCCAAGTACGCGATTATTATTCACGACTTATGGTTGATGATATGAATCCTGCATTACCCATAATGAGGAATCTAGCATAATTCCCATAGTTTAGGGTCCTTAATAGCATTGCAGGATGTATTTCATCAACAGTATGTGCTGTAGCTACCGGTACGAGCTGTTCTCCTTGCACTGAACAGCTACCTGTACCCAGGAACACCCAATCATATACCCACTCAATCATCGCAGGACCCATTTCTCGTAATGAAGGTACCATGAACACCCGAGTTTGCGCAGCCCAACACCTTAAACCTTGTAAACCCTAAACCCTAAACCGCCTGCATCCCTGGACCCTTTCGACCGAAGAAGCCTCAATCCCTGAAGCGCAACGGTCCGCCCTTAGCCCGACTTCCTGAAGATGGATTAGGGTTTAGGGTGTAGGGTTTAGGGTTGCTACATACAGGGCACGCCTGCTTCTTGCCCTTTTCAGGCATAGATACAGAGGAAGGTGCCAATTTTATCTATCCTGGCGGGTCCAGGTAGCCCATATATTATTGACCCTAAAGGTCCTATATAAACACTTTAAAAAGTACCTGCACGGGAAGCAGAACACCTTTAAGGCAAGGTTTATAAGAGGCATGGTATATAAATAAGGGCACTGAGTTCTACTTCTTTATGGGAAGTGTAAGGAAAGCACATGGCCTCTCCGTAAGATCCACCAGTCGTCGGTCGCTGTCTCCGCGCTGCCCAGGAGCGTGCCGGTACCCGTAGTAGCCTAATTAGGGTTTAGGGTTTAGGGTTTAGGGCCAACAGGGTCTGTAAAAATAGTCGGGCTTTTGGCTTGTCCAACCTAAGCATCATTTTGCTCTTTGCAATTATACCTCCTCCGAGAAGGGTTTAGGTTTGGGATTTCGGGAGTTACGGTTCCAAAGGGTTTACGCCTCAGGGGTATGTAGGGTTTCGGGTTCATGTCCTGGGGCCTTCATTTCATGAAACCCTGAACCCGAAACCTTTTTGAGAAAGAGGCTGCTGTAGTTGCCATGCTCAAAGAGGGGCCGCCCTTTCTTCCACTTCGATGCCCCTCGCACGACGCCCATCTCCTGTGGCAAGACTATCTAGATGTGTTTGGTAAGTTGGGATACGCTGGCGATGCTTCGAAGCGTACGGAACTTGCTTGCGTCCACCCTTAGGGCAGCAATGCAGACGCGACTCTGTTTACCAGTAGGCGACCCGCATGCTGCAATCGCTCTAACTTCCCCTACAGTAAATCCCTAACCCTAACCCTGAGGCTCAAAATGGCCCCAAAGCCTTACACAATATGGTCTTTAGGCCCAAATTGGGCCTTAGGGTAAACCCTAGGAATCCCAAACCCTAAACCCTAGGAGTGCAATAATTCCCCTATATTCCAAAGCCTAAACCCTAGGAATGCAATAATTCCCCTAAATCCCAAAGCCTAAACCCTAGGAATGCAATAATTCCCCTAAATCCCAAAGCCTAAACCCTAGGAATGCAATAATTCCCCTAAATCCCAAAGCCTAAACCCTAGGAATGACCACGTGACTCAGAGTCTCCATGGAATCAGCCGACTCTCAGCGGAGTTTGGGGGCTTTAAACAGAAGTCTTTGGAAAACGAAGCCTCCGAACTGTCGATCCCAACTTGCACGTTTACAGTTCATGGTTGGGATAGGATTACAAATCTAAATTTCCATTCCTTATTATTGGCTTTACGTACCCATAAAAATGTAAAATGTTACCCAACTATGACAAAGGTTTACAGTCCCCTGCCACACCTGCTGAGGCTATACTCAAACAGCGTTTGCCAGCAGGGCCTTGGGGGTGGCGCCTCGCGGATATAGGGCGTCTTGGGATGAAGCTTCTTTATTACTCTAGGGGCCCTAATATTTAGAATAGGGTTTTGGGCCCCACTCTACTATAATTTTAATAAGGAGCCCCCCAAAATAGTATGGGTAATCTTTTAGGCTTCTTTATTAGCCCCTTCGAGCCAAGTCCTCCTCTGGCTTCAGCTTCTCTGTCGACTCTTTCTCCGTCTGCTCCTCCTCGCCGAATTATTGGAAACACATGGTCACGTGGACATGCTTAGTCTTAGTTGTGCATCTTCGCCTCAGTGTTACTAATCTGCTTTATTGCATACGTATGCCACTAGATGCCGGTTATCGAAATTCCTATATTGAGCCAGTGCTATGCTGAACCATGCCTGTGTGCATTGCATACGACAACACCAAACGAAAGCATCAAGAGAGCGATCTCAACATCACCGGCAACAGAAGCAACACGTCAAGACCGGCTTTCAGCGAGCAGCAGACGAACGATCTCGGCATGACCATTTCCGGATGCCCTCATCACGGCCGTGTACTCGTTGTTGTCTGTCAAATCCTGCCTGGCGCCATTCTGAAGTAAAAGGCGAACGACATTGACATGACCCTGGGAAGATGCCCGCATTAATGATGTGCATCCGGTGTCGTCTGCCGCATCCTTGCTTGCCCCCGCCTCCAGCAGCAAGCGCACGATCTCGACATGGCCTGCGCCTGATGGACCCATCAAAGCCGTGTACCCACAGTTGTCTGCAACATCCTTGCTGGTGCCTGCCTTCAGCAGCAAGCGGACGATCTCGATGTGACCTGCGCCGGATGCGCACATCAAAGCGGTGTACCCGCATTCATCCGAAGCATCCTTGTTGGCGCCGGCCTCCAGCAGCAGGCGGGCGATCTCGACATGGCCGGCGCTGGATGCCCTCATCAAAGCCGTGCGGCCGTTGCCGTCTGCCCGGTCCATATTGGCGCCAGCTTCCAGCAACAAGTGGACAATCTCGGCATGACCTTCGTCGCATGCTCGCATCAAGGACGTGTAATTGTCGGGGTCTCCCACATCCTTCTCCACGCCGGCCTCCAGCAGCAAGCGAACAATCTCGAGATGGCCTGCTGCACATGGATCCATCAAAGCTGTGTACCCGGAGGTCTTCACATCCTTGTTGGCATCGGCCTCCAGCAGCATGCGGACGATCTCGGTGTGACCTTCGCCGCATGCACTCATCAAAGCTGTGCGGCCGGCAAGGTTAGGCAAATCCGGGTCTTGGGGCAGCTGCAGCATGGACTCAACTTCGGCCATGGAGCCCCGCAAAGCAGCTGCTACCAGGGCGCCAGCCTCCGACTCGGAGACGTCCGCAAACGGCAAAACAACCAAATACAGGTCCATGGGTGCCTGCAGCATTGCGGTCTCCTCTAAAGTCTCGCCGTGGACGAGCAACCTCTGCCGAAACCGGGCCAGACCGTGCAGCTGACGTAAGTGTTGCTTCAAGCCCCTCACAGTGCTGAGCTTCTCCAGCATCTCCCCAGGTATACTCGCCACCAATTCTCCCGAGAGCTTCCAAACGTTCAGCATCTCGGAATGATGCCACGGCAGGCAAGCTTAAAACTAATCAACACATGGTGTGAAAGAACGTCATGCTGTGAGCCCGCCATTACAGAAGGGATGTCACAGCTGCTCGTTAATATAGGGGCCTTAATAATTAGAATAAGGTTTTGGGGCCCATTACACTATCATTATAATAAGGAACCCCCCAAATAGTATTGGTAATTGTTCAAGCCCCTATACTACCATGACGACTACTACCCACTACCACTATCCCCACTACAACGACCCAAACCAATACCACCGTCACTGCCACTACCACTTTCACTACTAGTACGATAGCTACGACTACTAACACGACGACTACGACTACGACTTCTACTTGTAAGTACTCACGCTCATGAACACGCATCTATGTACACGTACATATCTTTGCACATATACACTTGTATAGCATACACTTTTGATATACATATATATATATATATACACACCATAACACATATATCTGCATGTGCATGTATGTGTATATGCAGGTATGTAGGCATGTAAGTATATAAGTATGTAGGTATGTAGGCAGGTATGTGTGTAACGTGTATGTACTGAATGGCTATGTATATGTCTTTGTCTGTGTATATGGATATCCATAGTGTGCACACATGCCTACATACATACCTATTAGTAACATAGTCTCCAAGATATTTGCTTCCAAAAGCATTGATCTCACCTGAAGCTTTTCCAAACCAACCGGGAATAGCGCTAAACTCATCTTGGAAATCAACCCTAAAGCCTTCAATCAGTGATTGACACGTGTTCGGTTTTCCTGTGATTTTTGACCACTGACCCTCCCGCGTCACCAAGTTCGCTTTCTAGGTTTACGGTGCTTTTGTTGGTGCAGGGTTTAGGGTCTAACCTGTTCAGTGCATGAAATTCAGTCCGCCAAAGAATAGAGATTCTACCCGCAAGCTTGTTTCAGGAAGCCTTTGATTACTCAGCGCTGATCCATAAGGCTTCCTGAAGCAAACGGGTTACCCAGTCAGCCAGTCACCAAGTGACCAAGTGTCTCTGTCTATAGGGTTTGACTTGCTATTTTGACATGTCCTTCTTCAAGGGCTGTGTCGAAAGGCCACCAAGGGGGACAAAGGACAGCACGCGCATGCCGCGACCTGCACAAGAGTGTTGGCAGCTTCACCGCTACAGCAACCCTTTCCTGCACACGCTCTCCACGAAAAGCCTTTCTTTTTGCACCGCCGTACTGGCTGCTCTCACAAGCTTGAAGCACTCCTGCNACGAAAAGCCTTTCTTTTTGCACCGCCGTACTGGCTGCTCTCACAAGCTTGAAGCACTCCTGCAGGTCGCCTATGGCGGGTTGCTAATGCCTCTTATGAAGCCGCTATGTCCGGTAGCCCAAGCTGAAGCCAAAGGCGCGCCTGCGACAGGAAGCATGCAACGCCTGAACGTGCTAAAGCATGGACTGCAGGCAATTATGGGTTTACATGCTGAGCTTTGCTCTTTCACATGCCCCGAAAACGGTTGCCGAAAGGCCAAATGCCTTTAGCNCTAAAGCATGGACTGCAGGCAATTATGGGTTTACATGCTGAGCTTTGCTCTTTCACATGCCCCGAAAACGGTTGCCGAAAGGCCAAATGCCTTTAGCGTGTGGCTTCAGCCATCCAAAGTAAGCGCAGCCTCCAAGGCTCGTCTTTTCTTAGCACTCATGAAGGCACCGGGGTAGCTCAAACGCCAGCATCCGCTGACTAAGAACTTCTTGATGCAGTCTTGCTTCTGAAGCTTCGTGAGTCCATCTGCCAACTGGTGGTCGCTGTCCGTCCACTGGAGGCAAGTGCCTTGGAAATGTTCTGTGCCAGAGCCAAGGACTCAAGCGCTGAATACTTGTCCTTCATGTTGGCAATCGTGAGGTCGCCACGCTCTAGGGCATCATAAAGAGCACGGGCATCGATCACCATCACGGCCGGGACTTCCCGAATCCATTGCTCTTTGACCTTCAGGTCCACCCGATGGCCCAGCATCTCGGACCACATCAGCCTGGCAAACATCAGTTCACCATCCAGGTCAGCTAGGGCCTGGGTCTCGGCCGACAAACTGCTCCTAGCCACGCGATGCAGTTTGCCCGATCTCCAAGTGATGGGATTGACCTTTCCAAAGCCTTGACGAACCTCCTCGGGATTCATGAGGCCGAAGATGAAGCCGCCTGTGGAGCTGAGGTCAGGACGGTTGGCAACGGCTGCATCGCTCCACCCAACAAACATGAGCCGTTCAGGGTCACAATTTAGTTGCTGAACCCGGGCGCTCACATGCTTAGATGCATGCACCTCTCGGACCAGCTTGTTGACCTGATCCACGACATCTGCTTTCTTGGTCGCAAGGAGAGATAGCAGATAGGACACTTTGGCACTATGCTGGGGGGCGGTCTGAGATGCTCGCCACTGGACTGAGCCTAGCACTGCCCGGGCTTGGGACAGTTCCTGAGTAGAGAGTTCCGAGTCGTCTCCTGGGGACCGTGAAGGCATCTGCATCAGTTCTGAACAGAACTCGGAGTGGTCCAGGAGGATGCTCGCGTCAGCAAACTGTTGCACCCTCACTCCACAATGGGTGAAGTTATCGCTTTCCCAGGGGCTCCAAGAGTACGCCGCATGAAGTTCATGGAGGAACTGGCAGTATTTCTCATGTCCCTCATCTCCACAAAAGAGTATGTCATCGACGTAGAGNCCCAGGGGCTCCAAGAGTACGCCGCATGAAGTTCATGGAGGAACTGGCAGTATTTCTCATGTCCCTCATCTCCACAAAAGAGTATGTCATCGACGTAGAGGCCGATCAGGGCAACCACCCTGGTTCCTGATCCATCGTACAGACGCCAGACGCAGGGGTCCGTAACACACACTTCAGCTCCCAGGGAACGAAGTGTGGTCGTGAGGTCTTGATACCACTCCCTCGGAGCGGAAGTGAGTCCATAAGCGGACCCCATTAACTGGATCATTTGATCTGGAGCTAAGTCCATTGCCTGGGCCAACTCTTGAAGTGGACGAGCGAATAAAGGGTGTGCCCGTTGGGGATTTTTGGCTTGTAGGAAAGCCGTCTTGATGTCGCCGGCCAGAACCCTCCATCGGCGAGCCGTGGCGTAGTTGTAGAACAGCATCTTGCTTTGCTTGGTCATAGCTGGTGCTGACGTTTCTTGTTCCAACAGCGCTGGATCAGAGTAGCCCAGGATGACGATGCGGGCCTTGGCCTTCACTTTCCCGGGCTCAGCCGCCTTAAAGGTGTA
>BGNK01000853.1:0-194403 GCA_003297005.1 Symbiodinium sp. clade A Y106
GCGAGGTACGTTCAGTCGCTACTGGATAAGTATACAGACATTCAAGGTATGACTACCTGCCCTTACGCCAAGGAGAACGAGTGCTTTGAAACCAAACCGCAGGCCTCACTGGACAAGCTGAGGCGAGCTCAGGCGCTGGTGGGAGAGATGCTTTGGTTAGCGACGCGCACAAGAATCGATTTGGCTTTCGGGGTGAGCAGAATTGGCCAGTTGATTACAAAAGATGTTGATCAAGCAATTCAGAGGGCTGAAGATATGATCAAGTATTTGAGAATCACGAAGAATCAAGAGTTGATCTACGGTAGTCCGGGCAAGGGACATGGACCAGGAGACCAACTACCTGTTGAGCGAAGCTTCGATCTTATTGAGGTTTTTGCGGATGCCAGTTTCTGCCCAGGCACTGATAGAAGTCAAAGTGGCATCATTCTTATGTGGGGAAATGCTCCTGTCGGTTGGATGTCGATGAGACAACCTTGTGCTAGCCTTAGCACCGCAGAGGCGGAGCTGCAATCTTCATTGGATGGAATGACACTTGCAGAAGGGCTTCATGGAATGTTGGCGGAGTTGGCTGAGGCTCCTCAGAAAACCTTCTTGTACAACGACAACGTTGGAGCTTGCACAGTACTTACACTTCCTCAAGGCGCGTGGAGAACTCGGCATTTGAGGTTGAAGGCAGCATGGTTTTTGGAACAGCTTGAGTACTCCAAGTTTCGCATTTACCATGTTCCAGGACAGTACATGCTGGGGGACCTATGCACAAAATCGCTTGTCGGCAATCGTGTCAAAGAGATCTTGAAGATGATGAACATTCATTGTGAACCATCAAGTGTTGATGGGGGGGAGTCGCATGCATTGAAGAGATTGAAGACGGCCGTTAAAGCAAATGAAAACATTATCCTCAGATCTAATTCTGGGTCCGGGGGAGCAGGGAGAGCTCTGAGAGCTCTCACGGCCGCGTCGTCGCTACATTGCGTGCTGTCGAAGATTGTGAAAGTGCAAGTTGAAGTGGATCAAGAAGCACCTGATCCAGGCCAGGACGTCGTCTACCTCCTGAAGCTCGCTTGTGGCGTGTTGCTGTTGGTTGGTGTGACTGCGTTGCTTGCTTGGAGATGTGTATCTCAAGATATCCCGAGGATCCGTGTGGTGAGGGAACAACCTGACGACGAAAGTGAGTGGTCAGTTGTGAGATCCGAGTCTGCGGGCTCGGAGGAGGACGAGGACATCGACGATGACAGGGTTGTTTCAGGAGAAGGGTTGAGGAATAGAGCTAGGAATAGTGGGTGTGGTTCCAGGTCCTTGACCGTCCCGGTCCCCCTAGTCCCTAGTGGTTCCTCAACTACCCACGACAGACGCGACGAGGACGAAGGACTTACGGGTTGGAGTACTAGCAGTAGTGGGTGTGGTTCCAGGTCTTTGGCCATCCCGGCCCCGCAGCTCCCTAGTGGTTCCTCAGACGACGACCCCTTTCGGAGGAGGAAGGTCGATGGAGCAGGGAACTCAGCTACGAAGGCTTCTGGATTACAGCCCACTGTAAGTGCTGGCCGTGTTGGAAACTCTGGGGCAGAGGTATCTGCTACTGTGCCGATTTTCGAAAACGATGTGCAAGTCGGTACGTTTGTTCAACTGGCGGATGATGGACTGTTCTATGGCGAGCAATCGACTGCTGAGCAGCTCTTCACCGCTGAGGAGACACCTGGAGACGTCCAANTCGAAAACGATGTGCAAGTCGGTACGTTTGTTCAACTGGCGGATGATGGACTGTTCTATGGCGAGCAATCGACTGCTGAGCAGCTCTTCACCGCTGAGGAGACACCTGGAGACGTCCAAACAGACCTGGATGCAGAAGAACAAACAGCTTTGGTCGCGCGCCAAGCCGAGCCCTACAAACCTGTGGTGTATCCTGGTTGGCAACTATGGGTGCCACCGAGATTCGCTTGGGGACCTGATCCTGAGTGGGGAGGTCCTGAAGGAAACTTCCACCAGAGAATACCTGTGAGGCTACGGCAAGACTTCTGGTTCATTGATCGTCGGCGTGGAGTAGTTGTCAGGTTCCATGCGAAGCCGAGGCGAAAGCTCTTCATACCTGNAGGAAACTTCCACCAGAGAATACCTGTGAGGCTACGGCAAGACTTCTGGTTCATTGATCGTCGGCGTGGAGTAGTTGTCAGGTTCCATGCGAAGCCGAGGCGAAAGCTCTTCATACCTGAACCTGCGGGCTGGCCTGAAGATCTTGTGCAAACTCAGCTCACTGGACGGCGACGAACTTTAGCTATGCTACAGGCTCCTGATGGTCGAGAAATTCTCGAGGACGACTGGAGTACTGTTACCCGGCCTAGACAGTGGACTGGAAGGACCGAGTTTGAGCTTCGTTGAGAGTGAGCGATCGAAAGATTCATAGCTCTGAGAGCCAGTTTTGACACAGAAGGCCTTGAGCTACCCAAAATTTTTTAAGAAACTTTTGCTACAGAAGCGTTGAAGTTTTTGAAATGAGCATAGTAAGAGCTCCTTGAAGTGCGCTTCGGCGCAGGGGGAGTCCGAATTCCTTTGTACCCCTCCGCTCTTACTTGCTGCATTACAGGATTCTCACGACGAAGGCCTTTCTTGTTCGAGAACAAAGCAGCGTCGAGGCACGTTGCTCNTTTGTACCCCTCCGCTCTTACTTGCTGCATTACAGGATTCTCACGACGAAGGCCTTTCTTGTTCGAGAACAAAGCAGCGTCGAGGCACGTTGCTCAGGGATCGTGAATTTTGATTCGGATAGGGTTTATGCCCTAGACACTGTGCCAGTACATCGGAGGTGTGAATAATGGTTCTCACAAGCACATGTAGCCCCTATGTCAAACCCCCATCCTGATTATTACTGCTACTATAATGGATCCTAAGCACTTATAACAAGTTCTTATACAAACTTGAACAGTACCCTATTGCAAGTATATGAAGACCCTTGTAGTAGACCGTAAACCTTAGGCGCTCTCGACGGATGCAATGAACAGAACACCGCTGTAGTTATTTTAAGGCCCAAGAAGGGCAAGATCATGCAAACCTAGATGTGGTCGGAAGAAGACACGCAGAAGCCCTAAACCCTAAACCCTAAACCGTGCTTGTGTCCGCAGAAGTCCTAGAGTGCTCAGTTAAAGGATCCTTGGATTTAGTAACTAGAGTGATTATACCAGTAACTATACATACATCGAATTATAACCCCAGTTTAGGTACTTATAGCCGTACTTACTAAGTCCAACCTCCAAGCAGGGTTGCAGGAACGCTGTTCGAGCCATTAAGGCCACTGGCTCAGTTTCACAGTGTTGGGCCTGACGGCTGCTGTTTTCGAAGACTCAGGTACGGTTCTACTAAATAGGACCTGAACATTAAAATCGGGCTCCTTTCAGGGTGGTGTGAGGGCTACTAGCTAACGGATCATGGAACCTCGCGTTTAAGGATAAGGGTTTAGGGTTTTGGCTTGGGAAATTAGTTAGTGGTTTGTTTGGGATCCTGGGGTTAGGGGATTTAGAGACGGCTTCCCTTCCAAACCCAGGATTTGGGGCTTAGGAGGGTTTAGGGTTTAGGGTGTAGGGTTTGTAGCATGTTCCGATTTGTAGAGGGGTTGAGAGCTTGCTGAAGCTCCTCCAGTCTAGCTTTTACAATTGCTGCTTCTGCGGCCGTTGCTGGGGTTGCGGTTCCCATACTCATCCCTGCCAAACATGGCACTCTTCTTTCCTACAGAAGTGCAAATTACGCCATGCCCCACCCTTACCCATCACAAGAAGCAAAATCTGAAGCCCAAACGAAACTTTCAAACCCCAAGGTAAGCGATTCTGACTATCAGGGGTCTACATCATCCTTAAAATCCCAAACCCCAAACCCTAAACTCAAAACCAAAAATCAAAACTCGAAACCTCAAAACCCCAAAGCCCTGCACCCCAACACCATAGACCTTAAACCCTACACCCAAGACCATAAACCCCAAACCCTAAACCCGCCACCACTCTGAGCCACCAACTGTGGAAGGTGCCGACGGCACCGCAGACAGGGAGCCCGAGGGTCGGGTACCTTCTACAGCGTAAAACTCTAAACCCCAAACCCTGGGTTTCTCTAGAGATACGCCTAGTTGCCGAGTTCATAAGCCCAAAAGTTTAATCTTTCAGTTTCGCACAGGGTTTCCTTATCCCAAAAGGCTTAAAGTTTATAAACTTAACTACTAAGCTTTTTAAGGGCTCCCTCAAATGAGGGGTCCAGGGTCGAGGGCTTCTTGTAGAGATTTCTATAAGGAATCAAAAGGTGGCTGAGTTATCTAGTTTAGGGTTTAGGGAGGAGGAGATTTGGGTGTAGGGTCTCGGATTTTGCGGCTGCATTTTGAGACGGTTTCGGGTGCAGGAGTTGGGGGGTTCGGATTTACAGCTTTGATCTGTTTCAGGAGTCGGAGATCAGACTGTATGATTTCAGGGGCTGGGATTTAGGCATTTAGGGTTCAGGAATCTAGGCTGGAGTATTCATGCTCCCCAGCAGTTAACACCATTAACCTCAAGCTGGACGATTTAATACGCCTGTTCTTCAGATTGTCAGATGGACGGGGATGAAGGAATGATTGGAAAGCTGCTGGGGTTGGGCTTCAAGACTTAAGGTCCAGGAGCTTTCTAAGTAACACAGGTGCTTAAATTAAAGCGAAAAAAAGCTTTGAGGGTTGGTTCAGTCAGATATTGATATAGCTATACAGGAGCCCTGTGGGGATTTCAGTACCAATTCTTCCGACCAATATATTGCGGACATCGTAACTGCAACGTTTATGTGCGAGAGCATACTTGAAACCGACATGCGCAACCGCAAACCTCTACTCTGGCGTCAAAATGCTGGCTCACGCGTCGTAGCAAGAAACTTCAACCAAATGGGACCGAGTCTTCACCTGTATGCGATCCCCAAACCCTAAACCTTAAAACCCGAGCTGAGTGCGATTAACTTCATAAACAACAGTAACCCCGAACCACCCTAAACCCTAAACCCTAAACCCTAAACCGACATCCTCCCAAGTCCGAAGCCCTACACTCCAACCTTCTCGTACCCGCTTCATGCAACCCTTGTAGAACCAGCTAAGCAACCATTAAGGAAGACAAAACACCCTAAACCCGCTACGACCACGCCCTAGGCCTCAAGCTCAGAACCCCGTTTCGGTTTAAGTATATACCAGAAGCCAGAAAGTTGGAACATCATTGGCCTCATGCCCTTACAGTAAAGTAAAGGGAATCCCAGCATGAATCCTCCTAAAACTTTGTTCCAACTTTCTGGGGTTCACTGTATACCAGAGCATGGAGCCCTAAAGGGTTTTGCCTGTCCATAACCCTAAGTTAGTACCGGCGTGGCCCTCTTTACGTGTTCCCGGGCCCCAGGGGCCCAGAAGCTATGTATAATTCTGTAGAAGATATATATATATATATATCTGCAGAAGCCATATATAAAATCTGTTGGGTTTTGGGCATATGACGTCGGGCTGTGGGGCTTTTGGGACAGTAGTAGACCGTAGAATCATGGAAAACAGGACGAGTGGCGAACCCTTCGTTTTTTTCAATGCCCCCACTGGTCGTGTCAAAACCGTGGCACGTCACAAAACAGGTCTGTGATGCCACGTTTGGTCACCAATGTGAACCTCTCGCCTGGCCCAAACCACTTTTCAGCCTCCGTCTGTCGCGGAAGCTTTTTTCCATTGTCTTAATCTTCTCCTGGGCCTTGTCCAGCTCCACGCTCAAGCTGATATTTCCGGTAGAACCTTATGGATTCAAGTTGCCGTACCCTAAACCCTAAGCCCCTGGTTAACCAGCCGTATCTTCTGGGTTCAGTCCTCTGACTTTCAATCTCCAGCTCCATGCAAAAGATTTCCAAGTCCTTATCTGGGCTTTTAAGTAACCAGGGAAAAAAGTATAAACTTTTATTTCATAATGGTTCCTTTTAAGAAAAAAGTATTAAAGTATTGTACTCCAAAGCCCAGTTATCCACCTCAACATTCATTCGCTTCGATCTCTTGAGCGGCCCCTCAGTCGACGATATTGGCATGGATGTTCCGTCCTTGTCCCCGGACACATCGATCACTTCTGAGGGGCCCTGAGAAAAAAAACTCCAACGATCGGTGTAAGCTCTAAACCCTCAACCTCAAATCCTAAACCCTACACCCTAAATACCAAAACCCTAAAACCCTAAGCCTAACACCCATAAATCCCGAAAGTCTAGGGCTTAGGGCTTCACGGCATGACGTCCGCCTGGCGAAATTGGCGCTGCAGGCAGCTGTGGCGCGGAAGATCTGGGATTCATAAGGGTTTGGGGTTAGGGTGTGAGGTTTAGGGTTCAGGGTTTATTTCCGGCTTCTTGCTGAGGAACTCAAGGTTTACTGTAGGGATTTGGGCTGATTGGGGCTTGGGGTTCGGCTGCAGGGTTTAGGGATTGGGGCTGAGGGATTAGGGTTTGGGGTTCGGGGTTCGGTCCATGCACTTAGATAGTATGCGTTGGGCCTTAAAGAGTGTCCTCTGTCGTAATTTTGCGGCCAATGCATATACTTACTATCTAAAGTCAACGACCGTGACGTAAAGGAACAAGAGTTCTGCTACCATGATCAGGAAGGCATGCTGCTTCTTCTGAACCCTCATATACCATGATTCTGCCAGCAAGAACCCAAACCGACTGACACGACAACATGCGCATTAGCGTCTGGGCTTTACCAAAAAACCCTAAACCCTAAACCCTAAACCCCTAAACCCTAAACCCTAAACCCTAAACCGTTGGGGATTGAGGCTTCAAGGCTTCCCGGGCTTGGGCTGAGGCTCACACTGCTTTTGGGAGGAGCAGGCCCACCCCAAACCCCCTACAGTGAATCCCAGAAAGTTGGAACATCATTATCCTCATGCCCTTAAGGTAAAGTATAAGGGATCCTAGCACTAATCCTCCTAAAGTCATGTTCCAACTTTCTGGCTTCTACTATACAGTGCTGACCACCAAACCCTAACCCTAAGGCTCTAAGGACTCATAATTTAAGGCTTTTGGGCCTAAAGACCATATTATATAAGGTTTTGGGGGCCATTTTGAGCCTTAGGGTAAGGGAGTATACCCTAAACCTGGGGTTCCTTCAAGGGCTCCTTAAAGGGATCTTTTTCGGGATCTATAAGGGGATTAAGGAATATACCTTAAGTGAGACTCCCAAGCTCCTTCCTTAAACACCAAACCTTGAGCCCTGAAGCTTTCAAGCTCTACGCCCTGCATGAAAATCTCAATTCGGCTCCGTCTAGCTTCCATATGGGAGTTGGGAGTTTCCGAAAATTAGGGGTACCTTACTGTGGGGTCCTTATAATAAGGATCCTACTATTTAGGGTACTATATTAGAGTCCCCTATTTTCGGAAACTCCCCCATCGGTTGAGGGTTTAGGGTTTTGGCTTGCGCGCTTCGGTGCTGGGGCGTGGACGAATGGCTCGTCCCGTCCTGGCTACATGGAGCAGTAGAGCGTAAATAGTATGAGCCTCATGCTGAATGCGGCTCTCCCTGAAGAAGGCATCCTGAACTTGAGAACCGTAGTAGAAATATGCATCGGTGTGAACAGCATCCCCCTATCACTCACCAGTAGTAGCAATGCAGCCAGCAGTATGCACGCTCGACCGTCATCATCATCATCATTATCAGCACCCGCACCTGCACCTGCACCTGCACCTGCACCTTCGTGGTCAGGATGCGTAGCCAAATGGAGAAGCTTCATCGCTCCGGGTAGATTTGTGTTGCTGTTTTCTCTTTGCTCATGTAGCGTCGAGCACATCATCATGCATAGGCATGGCATAAGAACTCTCTCACACCTAGTTCTTGCAAGGCCATGTCCACATCCACGGCGCCAGTGCTAAAACTGTTGACATCAAGCTGTCCGGTTTTTCTTCTGATTTCGCTATTTTTTGCTACGGGTAACAGGTAGGCCTTACACATACGAAAAGAACCTCCTTCAGCGGTGCCCTAAAGGGCTTTTACTGGGTTGTAGTAGATTTTACAAGTGTTGCATTCCGGCTTCATTCCATCGACTACCAAACAGAAAACCCTTTAAGTATACCATGTCGGCGCACAGACCCTTAAGGGTTTAGTTTCGAGCTCAATTCCGCTTGGGTTTTACTTGTACGAGGTCCAGGGTTCTGGGCTCATGGAGCTTTGGGTTTAGGGTGGAACTTCTTCGTTCCGTGTTTTGGCCTGCATCGTGGGACTTTCAAGCTCAAAGCCTTTGTTTCGGGCATAAAAGCAACCGAAAGTGGAAAGCCTTACTATAATATAGGGGCCTAAATTATTAGAATGGGATTTGGGGGATGCTATAGTATAGCGATAATAAGGAACCCCAGGGAACAGTATTGATTCTTGTATTGGCCACTATGGTAGACCAGAGTCTACAAAACCCAAAACCACCAATGCCCTTGAAAGCCCCAAACCCGCTCGAATACTCCACCAAGCCGAAACACCAGCTGGAACAAACAAGCCCTAAGACTCATGTACCCATATAGCATCTGCTCTGGCCCTAAAACTAACTAAATAAGGACTACATCCAAAGTATATACTAGATGGGCACATGGACCCTTAGGGAATGACAAGCCCAACGCAAATTACGTATGAAATTGAACAGTGGTACTAATCTGACTAGATCTTGTTTGGATCGCCCTTTGAAGACGGAGCAGAATGCCCCAAACCCTAGACACGAACCACTTTACTATCAGGAACCGAAATCTCATGAGAGCCTTAAGCAATAGTCTTGATGCTTCTCCAGGCCCCTATATCTCACTGGCCCAAAACCCAAGGAAATAGAAGTTGAAACTTTCAGAATCGACTACCTTATAAGAACCCCAAAAGTTGAAAAGTTGAGTTTACAGCCAATAAGATATTAAACCCCAAATAACACACTCTGAACCTCTTACCCAAACACGGAAATGCTTATGAAAGCCCTCTGCCCAAGGCTCCAGGTATGTTTACTTCGGCCTGAACTGGGTTCCTATACAGGTCCATCAAGGCTTTAATATGTCCAAATATATACATATAATACAATAGGTCTATGGAGCCTTTGGGTTAAACATCCGCGTATACAACACCCCTCAACCCTAAACCTAAAACCCTAGTACCCTAAACCCCCAAGCCCAAAAAGGCTGGCAAGAGAGTAAAACACGGTCGGCTGACGGCTGTGGGCATTCCGGGCGGAGCCGGCCTGGGGAACAAAAGGAAAACTCGGATTCGAAAGGCTTCCCTTAAGGGTTTTTTAAAGGCGTCGGGGTCTTCTTCAGGTTTCATAAGTTGTTTTGTATGTTTATCATTTATACGGGGTCTTACAGGTTCAATAGACCCAATAGTTAAGTACATGGGTTTAGGATCGTACGATATAATGCAAGCTACGCATTATAACCCTTGGACCCTAAGAGTTTGACTTAGAGCCGGCCTTTAGAAGGAGTCCAGGGTATGGGGTTTGGGATTTTGTAATAAAACCCTTAAACCCTAAAACCCCTACTAAACCCTACTAAACCCCTGAGCCCTTGAAGCCCTGAACCCTACCCCTTATAGTACCCATTATAGATCCTTCTAGCCCAAAATTCCGGAAAGCCCTACCACCCTAAACCCTGGACCCTAAACCCCAAGCCCCAAACCCTAAACCCCCAGCCCCAAACCCTAAGCCCTACCTTAACAGGATTTGGGGTTCAGGATTTCGGACTGAGGAGACTCGGAGTTCAGCGCAAAAATGGGGTCCTTTAGGGGATTTAGGGTTTAGGGTCGAGGGGTTGAGGGTGTAGGGGTTTAGGGAGCAGGGGTTTAGGGGTTTAGGGTGTATAAGGGTTTAGGGATCAGGGGTCTTAGGGGTGTAATGAGAATTCTACTGTTCAGCGTCCTTTGGTTATGACATAAAAGTCCCTATAACTTCTATAACCCTAACCTCCCTAAGCCCTAAATAAGCCTAGAGTTGAAGTTCGGGTTTAGGTTTAAGAGGTGTGGGTCAAGGAGGCTTCATTTCTTCTGTTCTTTACCTCCAGATACAGGGTTTGCTTTGTTGTTAAAGTGCTTAGTTGGATTTAACTCCCCGCCGGGTCCGGCCAGCTTCACAAAAAACTCACAAAACAGCAACCATTCGATCAGGTAAACCGCGTTGTTTTCGACTCGACACGATTTTACAAACCCCCCGATATCGACACGAGTGCCTACGTTGTCAGTTCCATCAGGAAGTACAGCACCGGCACGGCGAAGAACTTTCTTGCGAGCTTCAAATTTTAGTGGCCGCTTCCATGTGGTACACCGCCGGTCTCGGTCTCTCTTGTCGAGCAGAAGAACAAGCCGTCCTCCCCCCGCGCCTCTCGTGAACCCGTGCTCACAGAGACTCCAAAACCCCTTAATTAAGGAATATGACATATGAGATCTTAAATATTAATAGGATGCCCAATATGATTTAAGGTATATTCCTTAATTAAGGGGTTTTGGAGGCTCAAAAAACAAGCTATCAGGCCACCTTAAATAACCCCTAAATCCGAAGCCCACGAGCCTACAAACCCTCAACCGACTTAACCGACGAAGTCCCAAGTTGTCCGGCTGACTGTACCAAGAGGCGGTGGCTGCGGGATCGTCCTGCGCAGGCGAGTTTTGGGGAACCTATCTCGTGCTACCCTGAGGGTCCGCTTCGCAGTCAGTGTATAGGGAGCATATGGTTGCACCCTTAAGGACATGTGTGAGATATTGAGGTATCTTCTGTCACACATCGGAGTGCGTGGATCAGAATCTGCTTGGCCTTACCCAAGTCCAGACACCTCTGAACCAGGCCTGTTCGAGTTTCGCCGGCTCCAAGCTCACGCACCATCGCCTGGCACATAGTCATGTTCACCTGGAGCTCCTGCAAGTCGTCAAGTGTGACGACCTTTTTGCCATCCGGGCTGCGCTTCTCAGAGGAGCCGATGCTGCGTCCATGGCACCGACAAGTTGTGGAAAGCCCGCAGAAAAAGCGTGGCCGTGGCTCCGGATGGTTGCAAGCCAAGGACAAAGATTCGTCAAAAATTCCCGGCCTCGGGCGGCAAACAGGGGATCTGCTGGCTAAACTCATTGCTCACCATGTGAGGCGAAAAGATGACATGCTCCAACAGTCCATCAATGCGCTTGCCAGCAATGTTCTGAGCATGGCGATGGCAAGAATACCCATGGGCCCCAAAGTAGTTCCTTTTTGGGGTTCATATTTAGAATTCTGTAAGTAATCCCCAAAAAGGAACTACTTTGGGGCCTATGGGTAAAGCCACTATAAAGACCGAGCGTGGCAATGCTCTTCTTCAGGTGGCTTGGATAAGCGTCGTGCCAGCTTCAATTCCCGGGCCACCCATACCCTAAGGCTCTAGGGACTCATATTTTAAGGCTTTTGGGCCTAAAGACCATATTATATAAGGCTGTTGGGCCATTTTGAGCCTTCGGGATAGAGAAACCCTTCTTTCACGCGTTTTCTGTGTATATACCCCCAAGGGTCCGAAGGACCCAATAATTAGGTACTCGGGTTTAGGATAGTAGTTATGTAGGTTAGGATTTTGGAGAGTATATGATAGTAAGGTACTTGGACCCTTAGGCCTTAGGGTACTGTCTTCTCGGAAATTCTGTCTAGTAAGTCTAGTATCAAACCGTGAACGGACTCGGCTTTTGCCTCCCCTTCCTCTTGTTTAAGGCCATAAATTAGGCATGATTATTGGGGCTTAGGGTAGACTATGATAATCTCCTTGAATAAACTCTGAGATCTGATTTTATAGGTTAGTGTAGCCAGCCTAGCATAGGTTGATCAACATCGCCTAGGATATCTCCTGTAATCATCCCGCAGTTCAAGTTACAATGGCCTAAACCCTAAAACCTGACTTCTAAACTGCCCTAAACCCGAAACCCTGAATCCTAATCCCTAAACCCTCTAGCCCAAACCCCAAACCCCTATAGATCCCTTATAGAACCCTTTGCGGCACCGAAAAAAACCCTGTAGATCCCTTATAGAACCCTTTAAGGCCCCTATATCCCTGAAACTCAATCTCAGGCGCTGTTAGGTTTCAGGGCTTGCCGTCCCAACTCAAAACCCTAAACCCCTAAACCCCAAACCCTCTCCGAAGCCCCGTCGTGCGTCCCGCTCGCCGAGAGGTTCATCTTCGAGGTGTTCAGACCTTGCGGAGCATGTAGGGTTTAGAGTTTAGGGGTTTAGGGTTTAGGGGTTTAGGGGTTGGGGTGTGTATACAGTGTGCGCACGGTGGGTGCGCTTTTTACTTTAGGAATAGGGGCGCACCCACTTATCGCGCGCTTGCGTCAGCATGTAGTCCCGCCCCAACCACCCCAACTATTCTCAATTAGGGTTTAGGGTTAACCCCCCAAACCCCCCTCAAGGGGGGCTTTCTTGCTCTCTGCTTCCTTTCGCAACAACCACATTGCACAACAAAGCACTGCTGAGATGGATTGGTGTCGGGTTGTGGTCTAGAGTTTGCAAGCGGCTTGTTGGGTTTTTAAGGTTTAGGCTTGAAGGTGTAAGGGTTGATTCCGGGCTTGGTTGTAAGCCCTGTCGCTTCTCGGAGTCTATGCATTTGGGGTTCTGGGGTCTTTGATTGATTGAAAGTGACCCTAAACCCTAAACCCTAAATCCTAAACCCTAAACCCGAAAGGGGCCATTGGCACTAAGCTGAGGGGAGCACTCCTCAGACCCATGAGAGAATCAAACATCAACCAGGAACGCCTAAATCCTTAGTTGCTGAGTTCATAAGCCCCCTAGCCCCAAACAAGGTTAAGCTTTTGAATGACCCTAAGGCTCAAAAATGGGGCCAAAAGCCTTAGATATTACTTAGTTGCTGAGTTCATAAGCNATGACCCTAAGGCTCAAAAATGGGGCCAAAAGCCTTAGATATTACTTAGTTGCTGAGTTCATAAGCCCCCTAGCCCCAAACAAGGTTAAGCTTTTGAATGACCCTAAGGCTCAAAAATGAGCCAAAAGCCTTAGATATTACTTAGTTGCTGAGTTCATAAGCCCCCTAGCCCCAAACAAGGTTAAGCTTTTGAATGACCCTAAGGCCAAAAGCCTTAGATATTACTTAGTTGCTGAGTTCATAAGCCCCCCAAAAGTGTACACTTTTAGTTTTATAGTGGGTAATATTATCCCAAAAAGTGTAAAGTGTATCCACTCAGCTACTACGAATCCTGACCCACTCAGCCCGGAATTCACCAACCGAATAGCTACTAATCGCCTGGGTTCCTTTCCCCTAAAGACGGGTGCGAGCCGGAAGGGTCTGAGGATTTCGGTGATAGAGCTTTAGGGTTTGCAACTGCCCTTTATGACATCTTTTCTTATGAGGGTAGGTTTGGGGGGTTCAGGTCGGGGTTTAAGGGATTGCGAGGTTAAGGTGTAGGGCTGTGGATGTAGGGTCTCCTACGCATCGTTCGTAACACCTCTAGGTAAGGTTGCTGTATCTGACTCTTAGCTGTTTGTGACTATTCGCGTGTCTGGCACTGTTACTGTGTTAGGATCCGAGTTGCGACTCCACCTTGTCTTGTCATTGTTATTGTTCTTTCCATCTTAGTGTTGCTCTGATGAAGCACAAAACCCTGCAAGGGGTCAGCAAGCAAGGTGCCAGGAGAGGTTAATGTTGGGGCCTGAGTAGTTAGGAATAGTCTTGTTCAGGGCTCCCTGCTACACCTTTTAAAGGAATTCTGAAAGTAATGTTATCAACAATTCAGAACCCTTTAAAGGAGTTCTGAAAGACATCTTGTAAAACCTTGTAAACCATCCCCAGGAGTTCTAGAGGAATCTTTTTTAACTCTTGAACAGGATTGAAGGTACATGGACCCATACCCTGAGGCTCTAAGGACTTATATTTTGAGGCATTTGGGCCGAAAATCCATATTCTATAAGGCTTTTGGGTCATTTTGAGCCTTAGGGTTCATGACCCTAAACCCTAAACCCCTAAACCCTAAACCCGATTGTATATGGCTTTTGGGCCATTTTGAGCCTTAGGGATAGGCCAGGGTATTTTAAACCCTCCCGTCGCTCAGGCGGCTACGCATCAGCTCGCAGAGAAGCCGTGGGTCCAACGCCTGCTAGGGTGTAGTATATTACGATTAAGGGTTTAGGGTTTAGGGTTTTTTAGGGTTTAGGGTTTAGGGTTTAGGTAGGGTTCGGCATCCATAAGGCATCAAGAGGGTTTAGGGTTTGGAGATTCTTTTGCAGGGGCGTATGAGACATCCTTAGCGGGTACTACAAGGGTTACTACTGTACAAGGGATTTGGGGCAGGTGAAGGTGCAAGCAAACGCAGGCTAACGCAGATTGTGTAGACCTTCGATTAATGCACGCCCTCCCTTAAGCTACCCAATTCTTCATAGTTCTTGTGCAGGGAGGGCGGTTTATTAATCAGGGGTCTGAAGTACGGGATATCCGGATATCCCAATTCAGAGGCCTAAAAACTCTACTGGGCTGGGGAGACGGGTGTTATCGTTCATTGTTGAGCGTTTACCTGAGCTCGCCCAGCTCGTCTACCTTGAGCTTAGCCTGGAGGGCCTCGTGCAACATCGTGTTGCCGTGGGCCGTCGCCAAGAAGTGGCGAATCTCCCTCGCCGTCATATCCGCATCGTGATCCAGAGTTTAGGGTTTAGGGTTTAGGGTTTAGGGACCTGGCTCAAGCACATTCTCCTAAAAGTCCCACTGCGCTGCTGCACCCCACTCGTTCACAGACTTCCAAAAATCCATAGAGTCGACTCTTCGAGCGACTAACCCTAAACCCTAAACCTTAAACCCTAAACCCTAACCTAAACCCTAAACCCTAAATCGTAATAACCCTACCTAAACCCTAAACCCTAAACCCTGTCGTCCACCTCAAAATCCTTTTAACTCCTCGGCCGGTGCCCCCTGGATCCGGGGCGGGGGCCCCATGGCCAGGTCCTAGGGTTTAGGGTTTAGGGTATGGGTGTTCTATTAAATTCTATTAACTTAGGGGCTGAGCACCCTAGCCCCAAACAAGCTTAAGCTTTTGAACTGTGGTAGTGTTATATGGGTGGTTGTCAATATTAGGGTCCCTTTTTGGGTCCTTATTGTAATACGGCACCTAATATTCCAGCGTTTCATAAACTTATAGGGCTCAGCCGCCTAGCCCCAAAAAAGGTTAAGCTTTTGAATGGCCCTAAGGCTCAAAATGGGGCCAAAAGCCTTAGATAGTACTTAGTTGCTGAGTTCATAAGCCCCAAAAAGTGTACACTTTGGGTTTCATAGTGGGTGATATTATCCCAAAAAGGGTGTAAAGTGTATCCACTCAGCTACTAAGATTATGGTCTTTAGGCCCAGAAGCCTTAAAGAGGATTCCTTAGAGCCTTAGGGTTATCGATCCCCCTTAAAGGAATCCTTAAGAGTCCTTAGAGCCTTAGGGTAAGGGTTCCGGTATAAAAAAAAACCAAAAAGGGTTGAAGGGGGACACTCAGTTCCTGCTGCAGGGTCTTTTCGGGGTTCCGGGTCGACGAGTTTAAGGCCTAGGGTTTCGGATTCCGATATAGAGCGGTTTAGGGTTTAGGGGTTTAGGGTTTAGGGTTTACGGGAAAACACATCCCCAAAGTAGGAACCTGATTAAGAAACCCTGGGTCCTTATCAGGGTTCCTTGTATGAATCCTACTATTTTGGGGTTATAGGCCCAGGGTTTCTTAATCAGGTTCCTACATTATCATTCCCGACATCTTTATCGGTTCAAGATGGGAAGCTCGGCTTTGATAGCTTGCCATCTGTTAGCATTACTAATCCATACTGAACTTAGGCCTAAAGCAAAAATATGCTTTGCGCTGTTTCTTAGGGATTATAGGAACCAAAATCCCCTGAGAAATGTTATTTTTCGAGACCGTGAAGTAGTGCGTGGCGTGGAGCACTGCTCTGCGCCTCGACATCTCGGAATCAGTGATCTTCGCTGAATGGTGTCGGGTATTTAACGCTTGGGGATTTGGGGTTTAGGGTTTAGGGTGATTTGGGGTGTAGGGGGATTTAAGGCTTTTATGGTTTAGGGTGATGTGGGGCTTAGGGTTTAGCGCTTATGGTACAGGATATATACAATCTAGGGTACGTGGTTGAGCATATATGGCATAGGGTCTAGCATGTTCGAACCTCTTAAAGTGCAGCGAGCGCTCGTGGCCACCCCTTTCCCCAAGGGTCCAAGTACCCAATAATCATATACTCTCCAAAATCCTAACCTACATAACTACTATCCTAAAACCGAGTACCTAATTATTGGGTCCTTTGGACCCTTGGGGTAAGAGGGCTTAGGCTGATGTACGTTCCTGGCGTGATCACAAACCCCCCTCCCCCTTAAATTTCAAGCGGGCAAACCCAAAGGGTCCAAGTATCACTATGGTATATACTTAGACCCCCAAAATACCCTATAAGTATATACCATAATGATACTTGGACCCTTTGGGAAAGTTTATGAATCAGAGGTCTGCACTATGCAGGCCCCACACCCTGAAATAAAGACTCAGCGAAGCAACACATTGCAAGAAAGACCGCCCGGCCGACCTGAGGAACCGATCATAATCAAAACCCAGCAGCTACAACCTCTAACCTTAAACCCAAGACTACACAGCGCCAGTAATGCAAGAGTCTGTTGGTAACTTAACCCTCAAATCAGAGCCTAGGGTGGGCATTCTCGAGTTTAGGGTGGCCAACCATAGTACCCATGAGCGAACCCTTATAGGAATCCTGAAAGTAAGCTGAAGCCCGAAAGACTATAAACCCTCAACCTGAAAGGAACCCTAGAAGGAAACTGCTTGGAGTCTTAAGGTGGTTCGGCTGCGACCAGTGGCCTCGCAATCCTGTAGATTCGTGCACGCCTGAGCAGGAATGCTGATGAGATGCTATGGTTTATAAGGTTTAGGGTATTATAGTGAATCCCGGAAAGTTGGAACATGGGTTTAGGATGATTAGTGCTGGGATCCCCTATACTTTACCTTAAGGGCAGGAGGAGAATGATGTTCCAACTTTCTGGCTTCTACTTTACGTGCTACGGGGTTAAGGGTATGGGATAATAAGCAGGGAGTTACGATAAAGAGCCCCAACCTCAGACCTTGGCATTTTCACTTGCGATAACCTATACCTCTGCAGAGAGAGCACTAGGCAAAGCACTCTAGCCGCGTTTGTGGTAAGCCCTAATCCGTCAACCCTAAACCCTCATTGCATAATGTAGGGGCCTTGATAATTAGAATAGGGTTTGGGGGTATATCATACTATACCCAGAGGGTCCATATACACTACCTATGGAGTTAGGCACCAAAAAAACCATCCCTATTCTGGTTTTGGGGACCTAATTCCATAATGGTAGTGTATGTAGGACCCTCTGGGTAATTACAATAAACCCGCAAGAGCCTCCCTGAGGCCCCATTTGTGAGATTCTTATGTTCAGGTGGTCTTGTCCGCTTCTAACTTCTTAACTTACCCAGAGGGTCCATATATACTACCATTATGGAATTAGGTCCCCAAAACCATAATGGGGATGGTGTTTCAAGGCCTAATTCCATAATAGTAGTGTAAAGGGCCCTTTGGGTTATAGAGCCCTATAAAGGAAACGCTAAACTGAAACCACTTCAGTGAATTCCGTTCGTTTCTGGAGTATGGAAGGCATTGGCTCGGATCGATGGGGCTTGGGGCGGACCCGGAACCCAAGCAACCCACCCTTTTCGGGCTCCTGATTAATGACATGAGTCTCTAAGCAAGTCCTCAAATAGGCTGGGTATTGGGGTTAGGACAGGGTTTGGGGTTTTGGTGTTGAACTACCTACTATCATGCTCTTAGCGTGGGGTTCGGCAAGCACAACGTTCTGACGTGCGGTGTGCCTGCGCCGTTGAAAAACTGGGCTTTTAAGTAACCTGGGAGAAAAAAGCATAAACTTTTATTTCATAATGGTTCCATTGAGAGAAAAGTATAAAAGTATTTCATAATGGTTCCAATAAGAGAAAAGTATTAAAGTAGTTCATCATGGTTCCATTAAGAAAAAGTATTAAAGTATTTTTCATAATGGTTCCATTAAGAAAAAAGTATTAAAGTATTTTTCATAATGGTTCCATTAAGAAAAAAGTATTAAAGTATTTCATAATGGTTCCATTAAGAGAAAAGTTCCATTAAGAAAAAAGTATAAAAGTATTTTTCATAATGGTTCCATTAAGAAAATATTAAAGTATTTCATAATGGTTCCATTAAGAGAAAAGTATTAAAGTATGGTACTCCAAAGCCCAGTCTTCGTGCTGGATGCTGGGAGGATCTTAGGTCTTGACCCTCAAAACAGGCACCCACAGCCTCCCATAACCCTTAGGAATCTACCCTTTGTGGAGCCTTTATGGGTTCCTTAAAGGGATCTTTCAAGGGCTCTATAAGGAATATACCTTAAATCATACTAGGGATCCGAATATAATTTAAGGTATATTCCTTAGTAAAGGGGTTTTGGAGGCTCTGGGCATCGGGTCACCTGATGCATCAGGTCCCATCTTCCGTTTTCTTCTAGCACCAGATGGGCCGTCGAACAGACCGAACGATGACAACCTCTCAGCAGTACTGGTGTCGGCCTGGGCCGCGATAGACGCCTGGCCAAGCAACTTGAGGATCTTCGGGCGGTAGGTGTACTGCCTCTCATCCGATCCAGCACAGGGCATGTGTCTGCTGGTTGCTGCCCGTGTCCTCCACAAGTCGCGCTTGAGCTGCCTTCTCATCAAATGTGGGAAAGTTCTTTCAGGCCCAGTTGACAGACATGCAGCATGCGCGCGCAGCTTTGCCCGCCAAGTTCCTTAAGAACTTTCTCAACAAGATAGGCTGCTCGGGATGCGCGTTGGAGTTGAGGCTTCAACGAGGGTCTTCAAATTGCATCTGAGACCAAACAAACCTTTGCCCAAGATCCGAGTTTTGGGTCATTGATTCGGCTCAGGTTTGCAGGTACCTGCTGTGATTCTCTGAACAGTCGGCTGAGCTTAAACCCTGACTTTCTCTATGAACATAACCGCGAGATAAGTAGCCACAGCTCCACTTCTAAACTACTTCAACTCTACGCCCAAAGTGCTGCCTACGTGTGTGGCCATGCAAGAATCCTTAACTCAGATTCCTAAACCCTACACTCCAAACCCCGAAACCCGTAACCCATCAACCCCTAAATCCTCAAACCCAAAACCTGAACCCTAAGCCCCGAAACCCTGATGAGCGGTGGAGAAGTTCTAAGTTCCTGAGTAGCCCCTTTGTAATAAGGGTACCCTTTTTCCTACTCTTTGGTTTTAATAAGGGGGCCCAAAACTAAAAAGGGCAACAGGGCACTACTCAGGAACCTAGAGTTTCTGGAGCAGAACCGACCTGGTAATTCGCCAGGAAAAACTGCTTGCATGCGTCCTGGATGGGCCTTCCCAGAAGGGTGTAGCATGTCGAGTTAAGGGTATCGGATGAGGATGATTTTCAAATTCTAAAAAGGATTAAATTCAAATTTAATCCATTCTAACCATATTGCTTTAGGGATTCAGGTTTTCAGGCTTCAGGTTACTAAAGTGCTGGGTTTTAGGGCGTAGGGTCTAGGCACTTTTGTCTGTAACCCTTTCGAAGACTTTATTCTTTAGACCCCTATATTGAGAACCCTCGCGAAAGCCACAACAGTTAAGTTCCTGAGGTCCTAGCTAACACTCAGACCCTAAATCCTGAACTCTTGCTTTGATTAGAAGCTGGTACTGTAGCTTTGGCCCATACCCTTCAGGGTTAACTATACATCGAGAACCCTACCTAAAGGGTCATGCGAAATATCAATAAGCAGAGCCCTAATTTGAACACTCTGTGGCTTTATATAGACCACTACACCCTAAACTGAGGCGCCCTTGTGTGGCAACTTCACGCGCCCTGTATGTAGGTCGTTTCAACAACTCCGAAATATGAAAGCCCTAAATACCCCAAAAACCCTTTGCCCAACAAGCACTAAAAACCTTAAACCCCCTGAAACCACCAAAGCCTCCCTTAATCCAGCAGCCCACAGGACCTAAAATGAAGCAGCCTGATAACTCTTAACTCCTAAACGCCTGCTCCCGTTTAGCATTGACCCTAAGGGTCCTAACACTTTAAGGAACCTCAAAATGTAGGATTTCTGAGACCCCAAAGAGACCCAAGGTCAAGGGCACTCCCTAGGAGATTCCGGACCCTCCTAAGGAGATACCTGGACCCTTAGGGTAGGTAGAACCAAGCCCCGAAAAGCTGAAACGTGTCTATGCAGGCCAAGTTCCGAGACCCACGGATTCCTGAAGCGATCTCTCACCCCTGCAAGAGTTAGTTGGCTTTGGGAGAAAATTCAGAAGAAGCCCTAAACCCTAAACCCTAAACCCCAAACCACGGTCCGCCGATGATTTAAGACAAACTTCTGCCGCCGCCTTGGACTGCTGGCGCGTTACCCTTCATGATAATGATGACCCTAAGGCCCTAAGGACTCATATTTTAAGGCTTTAGGGCCTAAAGACCATATCATATAAGGTTTTTTGGCCATTTTGAGCCTTAGGGTAAGTTTGGAACCGGAGTTTCCTGAGGCCCGCGAACAAACCGCGTAATGCCAGGGCGAGCCCGCACGCAGGCCAGCCGGTTCGCATTTTTCTCTTCATGGGGAGTAGTAGTGGCGTGCATTCGCTTGAATGCCAGCTGATCTCGCTCATTTGAGAGCAGACATGCTAGAGATGGCCGAGCTGGGAGAATCCGGATTCGCCTGACGTTTTCTGCTGCCGGCTGACACCTGCAATGCAGCTTAGGGTTTAGGGTCTAGGAGGAGGTTTAGGGGGTTAGCGGTTTAGGGCCTGCACAAGGCCAAGGCTAACGCTGCCTTGGGCAAGCATGAGAAAGAGCGTCCAGAACAGCATGTCTTGTCAACTCTACGCCTAAGGCTCAAAATGGCTCAAAGGCCTATACAAGAAGGTCTTTAGGCCCAAAAGCCTTCAAATTTGAGTCCTTAAGCCTTAGGGTAAACTTTGTGGATGCAAAGACGCTGCAAAGACCATAATTATACCTGAGCCCTAAGCCCTAAATATAATTGCTGCATAGGGGCTTGTTGTGCTCTTTTGAAGTGGCTGAACCTTCAAAAACGCATTAGCGGACCCTTCTGAAGTACTTGTGAAACCGCAGCCCTGTGATCCTTTTTGGTGCGTGTAATACAGGGTCTGGGGTTTAGGGTGTCTGAACAACCGGTGCATGTATTGACTCAGGGTCACTATGTACTTATGCCATAACATCCCCCAAAAGCTCTGTTGGAACTATAAATTAAACTATTACGGCCTAACCCTAACACCCAACAACAAACAACATTACACATTATTTCAGCTCCCGTATACTGTACTTGAAACCCTAAACCCAGCCTTGAACCCCAGCACACTGGCCTGGAGCGGACGCCATCCAATGAGGCAGCCCGAAGCAAGGGTAGCACGGTACCCAGGCTCAGTCGGATCTGAGGCGTTTTGGGCTTCGGGCTTGGGGCTTGCCTGGATCCCAAATAACCTACCTGTTTAGGGTTCCTTATTATGATTACTTTATGTAAGTCCTTACAAAAGTAGGCTATTTGGGGTTAAGGTAGGGTTTGCGTATACGGTTCAGGGTTTAGGGTTCAGGCCCTTTTCGCCTAGAAGGGGTCAAGCAGGATTCCACGCGGGTTCTGGAATGCTTCTGGAACCGCAAGGGTTCTATGAGGCTTCCAGAAGGCGGCTCGGTGTAGTGCTTGCTGGCTTGGTGGCTTGAACGCAGAGTCCAACTTGCTGAGTTCGGTGTCACGGCCAAGAGCTTGAACCTAATGCTTAACGATGCCCTAAGGGTCCAAGTACCTTACTATCATATACTCTCCAAAATCCTAACCTACATAACTACTATCCTAAAACCGAGTACCTAATTATTGAGTCCTTTGAACCCTTGGGGCAAAAGGGACCCTTATAGAACTCTTAAAAGAACTCTTAAAGGACCCTTAAAGGGACCCTTATAGTACCCTTCTACAACTCTTAAAGGACCCTTAAAGGGACCCGAATAGTAACCTTATAGAATTCCTAAAGGGACCCTCAAAGGGACCTTTGAACCCTTGGAGATGGCGCTGGGGCAGCCGACAGAGGTTGAGGGCTTAACGTTACAGAGGAATGACCTTCGGGGAATCGGGGGCTTGGGGTTCAGGGTTTTGGGTTTAGGGGGGTTTAGGGATTAGGGTTTAGGGGGTTTGGGGTTTAGGGGGTTTAGGGTTTAGGGTTTACGCGGGTTTGGGGTTTAGGGTTTAGGGGGGTTTGGGGGGGTTTAGGGTTTAGAGGAGTTTGGGGTTTAGGGGGGTTTAGGGTTTAGGGTTGAGGGGGGTTGAGGGTTTAGGGTTTAGGGGTTTAGGGTTTAAGGAAGCATATCGCCGCCTCGGTCGAGGGCTCAGTGGAGTGTTAAGTTCGACACAAAGTGAATGCTGCACACCGCTGCAGGCTGCGCCCATTGAACCTGAATCCTGACTCCCTTCCACTCCTGGATCCTACGTTGAGGGTCAGGGAACATAGCAGGTAGACAACAAGTAGAACGGCCACCTAAATCCCCTTGCACCCCGGCCACCCCAAATCCCTCACCCCTACACGAAGATCCTTAACCCACTCCTTGAGGATCTTACGACAGAACCTATGGTCGCCATTGTCGTTCCTGGTTCTGGTTTAACTAGGTCTTTATACAGGACCCTATCATGTACCTCAGAAAAGTAACAAAAGTAACTCCAATGGAGACTATACAGCCCTGAAACCCAAAAACACCAAAACTCAGACCGCTCCTTGATTTGCCTCTCGGTGAGAGCCGCCAGACGCGGAACCTCCAAGAAAGACTTTTCGGGGCCTACAGCTTAGGGGTTGTAGGGTTTGTATCTTTGAGGGCTTCTTCAAGGGTTCACCGTTCACTTAAGCTATACTGAACTTAGACCCCCACCAAAAATTAGAATTTCAGCTGCTTCTCAGGGATTATGGGAGCCAACAATTCAATACTATTTGAAAGTACCCCTAAGTAAGGGCTCTGCAGAGGTTCTGTAACCACGGGGTTTAGGGATTTGGGAGTTTCCGAAAATAGGGACCCTAATGTAGCACCCTAAATAGTAGGAACCTTATTGTAAGGACCCCAAAATAAGGTACCCCTAATTTTCGGAAACTCCCATTTGGCGACTGAGGTTCCAGACTGCTGGCTTTGAAGCTGGCAGCGACTTTATCCTTGCAAGCGTAAGAAAACGGGCTTAATAATTAGAATAGGGTTTGGGGGCCCATTATACTATAATTATAGTAAGGACCCCGCAAATGGTAAGGTAATTCTTCTGGGCTTTGAAGTAACCAGGGAGAAAATAGTATAGACTTTTATTTCATACTGGTTACCTTTAAGTCACAGGTCCCCAAAAATATATTAAAGTATTGTACTCCAAAGCCCAGAATATTAGGGGCCTTAATAACTACCCCAGGGGGTCCATATACACTACCTTTATGGAATTAGGTCCCCAAAGCCATAACAAGGATGGTCTTTCGATACCTAATTCCATAATGGCAGTGTATATGGAACCCCTTGGGGACCTAGCTATGTTGCTTAAGGTTCTCTTTTTCCTGCTCCAGTCTCAAGAGCACAAGGAAGGCCGAGGCATCTAAGTTTTGCTTTTTTGTCAGAACCGTTTAAGGGCACAGCCCCTGCTTTGTGTAGGTGATAATTCTGCACAGGAAGGCAAGTTTCGGAAAGTGCTCTATTGACACCTGTAACCCAAGTGCCTGACCTCGCACTTGCTGCACCAACAGATTCGCAGTGTACCCTAAGGGTCCAAAGGACCCAATAATCAAGTGCTTAGGTTTGGGGCAGTAGTAATGTAATTTCATTCTTGGCAGAGTTCAGGGTTCTGGTGTACTTGGTCCCTGAGGGTTCGTGCTGGGGGCAGACAACCTTGCCAAACGGCTACTTCTGTGGCACAAGGAGCCACGCAAACACCCCGACCAAAAGGTGCAGAAGTTCTTCTCCTTTTTCTTACCCCCCCCCATAAACCACGGATTTTTTATAAAAGGTTAAACTTTGCGATTTCTACTAAACTATAAGAACCCAAAAAGTTTAAAGGTTGGGTTTAGGGTTCAGGGTACCTTAACTAACCGGCAAGAAGGCGTTTCGGAAACCAACACCCTGATAAGCTAACCTGAACTGGGGTTCGATTTCAGCAGCCCACAAGATTATTCATAATTAGGGCTCTAACTGGGCTTTTAAGTAACCAGGGAGAAAAAAGTATAAACTTCTATTTCATAAGGGTTCCATTAAGAAAAAAGTATTAAAGTATGGCACTCCAAAGCCCAGCTAATCAAGGAAACTAACAACTGGTCCAAATCGATGCCTAGTAAACCCAACCCCTTTCTGTTGAAACGCGAACTGTAAACCATCAGCACAAGCCCTAACAACAAATTTTAGAAGCCGATTGGTTAATAACGACAACAGCCCATGGTAACACTCCTCAAGAGGGATTTTCAACTTAGAGCCCAGCGATACCCACCCATCAGAACCGGATTAGCACCTTGCAAGCCCTAACCCCGGAGCCCTAAATCCGTAAGGCCTGGGGCCTTAGACCTCAAACTCTAAACCCCAAGCTCTAAATCTTAAAGCCCTAACCCCAAGGGTCCAAAGGATCCAATAATTAGGTACTCGGGTTTAGGATAGTAGTTATGTAGGTTAGGATTTTGGAGAGTATATGATAGTAAGGTACTTGGACCCTTAGGGTAAACTCTACAAAAGCCCTCTTGCGAAGTCTTCACCGGGAACGTAGACTCGGGCTCCGCACCTCCCACTGTCGTGCGACCAGATATAATCTGCGCACGGCAATCGATGTAGGCAGGGGTTGATAGTGGTTTGATATGTGCTTAATGTGTCTGTCTTTACTTTATGGATTTTGAGGGGTCTGGATGAGCTGGTATTGGATGGACAAAATACTGACCCTAAGGACCCTAAACTATGGGAATTATGGTATATTCCTTATTATGGGTAATGCAGGATTTTGTCCATCAACAGTATCATCTAAGCCGGTTTAGCATTAGGACATCAGGGCTTGGGATTTCGGGCTTAGGGTGTATTAGTTTGAGAGACTGCTCTTCGACTTGAGGCGTTGTGATTCACCCCTAAACTAAACCTCACATCCTCAAACCGGGATCGGCTTCCAGAGAGCTTCGAAACCACAGAAGCACAGCTTTACGACGGAGTAACGTGGCCCCAAGGTTAGAAGTTGAGGGTTTTAAGGCGTAGGGCTTCGGGCTTGTACTACTGACGTCCAGAAGACCAACCCAAAGGGTCCTTTGTACTGTTCTGGGGGATACTTCCCTAAGTCATAATAGTAATTCCTAATATGGAAACCCTACATTCTACTATATCGGTACATAGGACCCTTTGGGCAAGGTCCAACGCAAAACCTGAAAAACCATTGAGGCGCTTTGAATCCCAGAGGGTCCTGAAGGCCTTCATTTGATTTGGGGTTTATACCTAGGCAAAAAGGGTTCTTATGATTTATGAGGGTTCCCATAACCTATCAGGATTCGGGTTCCCACATGGGTTCCTACATGGGTTTCTATACCTAGACCCTCCATCTACCCTCTATTCGACCCTAAATGCCGCTTATTTGGGACCATATACCCCTTTTTGAAGGTACAAGGAGGGTCCTGGTAGGGTTTAGAGTTGAATCAGGCTTGCTTGAATCAAATTAAGCGGACTCACAACTAGAAGAGGGCTTCAGTTTATAGTCAGCTGAAGTACAAAATGCTTTGAACAAAAACCCTATAACCCGCCTGTAAAAACCACATGAAAGGCGATATTGAATCTACGCAGCAACCCTAAACTCTAAACCCCTAAACCGTATTAGCTCACTCAGAGGCCCATAGGCAAAGAGACACCAGGATGAGGGCCCACCTAGCCTTTAGCCCTTTCCGAAGATCTCAGGTACCTCGTAATAAGCCGTCTTTTGAAAGCAACCTCTACAGCGACCTCTGAAATGAAACCTTCCTTAATCCCAAATACCCAATAGGTATATACCATACTGGTACTTGGACCCTTTGGGAATGTTAAAAGCGAGTAGAGATCGGCCCTTCAGGCTTCAGGCTCCAGGGCTGAAGCATCACCCTTTTGGCCTTTTAGGGGTTTAGGGTTTAGCGTTTTTGGGGCTTTTAGGCTGTTAGGGTTTTTAGGGGGTTTTTAAGGCTTTTAGGGTTTTTAGGGCTTTTAGGGTTTTTAGGGTTTAGGGGTTGGGGTTTGGGTTTAGGGTTTAGGGTTTAAGGTTTAGGGTTTAGGCTGAATACGTGGAAGCAGGTTTGTGGATGTATCATAATATACTTACACCAGGATTCCTAAGGGGGAAGTGTGACACCTTCTGTTCCGAACCCCACATGATCCTGCCATTCTATTGGTGAGGTGGGGTCTTTTTGGACTACTACAGTACATGCTAATTGCGAGGAGTTTAGGATTTAGGGTGGGTGCCCTACTTAAGGGCCGTGAAGAATTAGAATCGGGTTTTAGGCGATGTGAAACAAGTTATAGTAGAATTGTATAGAGATCATGAGGCAAGACGATCATTGGTTCTTGAGGCCCGCCATTACCACTATGGAATCCGACCCCCTCCACCGAAACAACGAGGGCCTTCTGCAGGCTAGTTCCAGAAAAGTCGCAGAATATATGGATCCTGCGAAAACAAATCCGGAAAGGTATGCTAGTAATGGACACCTCTGATTAGTAACACCTTATGCTAAGGGCCCGAATATCAAATTTAGACTTAAGGTTCGAGGCTTCATTTCTTCAGCCTCTGCATTATGCATCCAAAAAAACAGCAGACACCCTCTTTCCGCTGCCTGCAGACACGTGTGCGTGCAAGTCTAGACACAAAGACTCCAAAATTCCTTGATTAAGGAATCTGCCTGAGATAATAGCGGGAAACCTTCTGTCAGTTCAGACATACTCCAAAAACCATCATAAGGAGGCCAAATCAATCTCAGAACTACACTCTAAACCCTAAACCTTAAACCCTAAGCCCTAAACCTTAAACCCTAAGCCCTAAACCTTAAACCCTAAGCCCTAAACCTTAAACCCCAATAAACTCCAATAAACTCTAACCCCAAGGGTCCAAAGGACCCAATAATTAGGTACGCGGTTTTAGGATGGTAGTTATGTAGGTTAGGATTTTGGAGAGTATATGATAATAAGGTACTTGGACCCTTAGGGTAAACCCTTAACTAAGGAGCTTGGGAGTCTCACTTAAGGTATATTCCTTAATCCCCTTATAGATCCCTTTAAGGAGCCCTTTAAGGAACCCCAGGTTTAGGGCATATTCCCTTACCCTAAGGCTCAAAATGGCCAAAAAACCTTATATAATATGGTCTTTAGGCCAAAAGCCTTAAAATATGAGTCCTTAGAGCCTAAAGCCTCGAAGGACTCGCATCTGAACGCTTGTGGCCCCTTAAAGATCCCTTTAAGGAGCCCTTTAAGGAACCCCAGGTTTAGGGTATATTCCCTTAACTAAGGAGCTTTGGAGTCTCTGGGGACGCCGACTGATACCTGGAGCCTGGCACTTCACAGGCTGCAGCGATGTGGGTCGTAGGCTTGAGGGCCCTGGGCTCAGTTTAGGGTTTAGAGTTTTGGGCTCAGTTTAGGGTTTAGAGTTCAGGGTTTAGAGTTTAGGGTTTAGAGTTTAGGGCTCAGTTAAGGGTTTAGAGTTCAGGGTTTAGAGTTTAGGGTTTAGAGTTCAGGGTTTAGAGTTTAGGGTTTCGTTTAGACGAGTTTGTAGAAGTTGAAGACAAAGTCCCAGCAATACTGTACTCTGAACCCTGCACACCATAAGATTGTCGGCCCTTTCCAGCACTCTGGGACATTCAGGCTTAATGTGCAAGGCTGCTTGGGATTTTCGGGCTTTGCAAACCAATTACCTTAAGCCTTAAGCTTACAGCTAAGAAAGTCATACACCATGACTGGCCGCATTGAGGTTTCCTATTGACTACAGACTGTCTGTGCAGAGGTTGCAGATGAAATATCCTGCGTAATTTAAGCCTACAGCGAAGAAAGTCATAGGCGATGACTTGTCGCACTAAGGTTTCCTTACGACTAGGGACTGTTTGTGCAGACGGCGTCTAGAAGAGTGACCAATGAGAACACACCTCTGTATAGGGGCGTTTAAGGATTAACAGTGGGATTTGTTCTTGGGATATTCTATAGTATACTATAATCATAACAAGGGACCCACTAGACTATTCTTGGTAGCATACCAAGTGCATTTGCTATAAGGAACCCAAGTGATTAGTATTGTCATCATATTGCAGGTACATAAAAGGAACCCAAAAGAATAAGAGTGTCAGTACACGATACAACCATTAAGTAACCCCAGAGAGTAATCTTGTTACTGCACTATAAGTATATAAACAACCCAAAAGAAAGATAAGGCTCTTGTGCCGTATTTCTACCAAAATGACCCCCAAAGAATAGCGCTGTTACTACGCTATCGTTATATAATTAATAAGGAGCCCTAAATGAACGTCTTGCTAAGTGTTACACCTACATAGTTGATGAGGAACCCCAAAGATAATACTCTTCCTTTTTCAGGGTTCTGAAGCCACTGTAGGGAACAGCGGGACTCTACAATCTGAAACCGCAACTCTGGACCCCAGCTTTCCTAGCCCAGAAGATCCTTACAGGAGCTGCTAACGTGTTTTTGCTTGCTCTGAAACGAGATATCCAATCATAAATCTGGAGTTTGCTTAGCGAGGTGCATGGGCAGCCCATGGACTGTAATCTGCCCAGGAGCCCAGAGACTCCAAAACCCCTCAAGTAAGGAATATACCTGAAATTAAGATGGGATCCCTAATATGAGTTAAGGCTTATTCCTTGATTAAGGGGTTGCGGGAGTCTCTGGGAACGTCTTTGGGGCATCCGACGGGGCTGGAAAGCCAGCTGACAATTGCCAGGAGCCAGAACTAGCGAAGCCTTGGAAGCTATCCCGCCATGAAGACCGAGGCTTTAACGGATCTATAAGGGTTCTTTCTATAAGGGAATTATATGGAAATTACCCTATTATGGAATTAAGCCCCCAAAACCATAATGGGGATGGTCTTTTTGGGCCTAATTCCATAATGGCAGCATATATGGACCCTCTTGGTACCCTTAAATTATAATGGGATCCCTAATACGATTTTAAGGTCTATTGTAGAGGACTAGGCTTTAACGGTTTCTGTCTATGTGCCGTCTCAAGCCTTCACTGTACTGCAAGAAGCAGCATAGCAATATGAAGACGTTGAATTCTAGAATAGGGATAAAGTTTGAGGTTTAACTATTCTCCCTTAAGGGTCCATGTACCCAAATAGTACATACTTTGGGCCCTATGTACCCATATAGGGACTACTTTAAGGCCAATGTACGTAATATTTGGGTACATGGACCCTCAGGGATCGGGAATTCCAGGGATCACTATAAGCAATAGCGCAGATCCCCATATTAACCTCAGGAGGTCAAGACATCAGGGTGCCTGGGTTGGTCCCAAGCACGAGCCCTACGGACAGATCACCAATAACGTGGCAATACAGGCTAAATTCAAAATCAACAAGTCCGAAAATCCTAAATTAAATCCGAAACCCTAGATCCTGAACGACGCATCGTGATAAGTACACCCTGAACGTCCGAACAACGAAACCCTAAATTTGAAAGGCTACATCCGCATCCCAAGTTCTACATGCTACATCATCAACAAACCCGACACCCCTGAATCCTAACGCTATATCCTGAAGTCTAGACGCCAAAACAACACACCCGAAACCCTAAATCCTAAACACTACATCCTACCACAAATAAAGCAGGCTTTATGCTAAAGCCTAAACCCTAGACCCTATACGCAGAGTTCCGAAAAACCCTAAACCCTACTACCCAATACCCTAAAACCAAAACCGTGGACACTACAATCAGCAATCAAGCCGAGCCGAGAACTAAGATCCTAAGCTAACCCTAAGGCTCTAAGGGCTCTTATTTTTAGGCTTTTGGGCCTAAAGACCATATTATACAAGGTTTTTTGGCCATTTTGAGCCTTAGGGTAATACAGTCCCAAGTCCACATCCTAGGTTTAGGGGTTTAGCATTCTGTGTTTAGGTTTAGGGTTTAGGGTTTGCCCTAGTTTCATGCCGGATTCTTGTATTCATGACACACTCCGGCTTCCCAACATGCCAAGAAATCTCCGAGCTCTTGCTTTCAGAGTTTCTGGATTTAGGCACTTACAGTGTAGCAGTGTAGGTGTGAATAAGACAGTTTAGTTTAGTACCTCTCCTTGGTTAGTTGGTTTTCGCACCCCTAAGCCCGAACAGCAGGAACGCGAAGTGGAGCTCGTACGACAGCCTTTTGCTAGGCTACTCGTTGTCGTCCTGAGTCAGCCTCGGCTATCTGTTTGACGATTTGCGGTGCTTCGTGGGGATCCTGGAAGGGGGAGACCAACCCTTTTAACGGCTCCGTTGGAAGCCTTTTGAACAGCTTGTCCAGGAATCGGTAGAAAGTTGCCCAACAACCATAAGCCCGGAAGTTCCAAAATCGAAAACCTTAACCCTAAGCCCTAAGCTAGGCAACCCAAAAAATCAATTCCTGTATTACTCCAAGCAAGGTAGGCTTTGCTCCATGAGGGCTGGTAAGAAAGGTGAGGGGTTCAGGGTCTGTTCTTTAGAGTTCCACTACAGGGCCTTGATAGTCAGACGGCTTCCATACGTTTATCATATGAGGACCTTAATAATTAGAGTACGGTTTGGGGGCCCATTTTTCTATACTTATAAAAAGGAGCCCCCAAAATAGTATAGGTAATTATTAAGGCCCCTATAGTACTGCGGTTATATGCGAATTAAGGCTTGGGCCACTGGTTTAGGGCTTAGGAGTTTCGTATTTCAGCAATTAGGCTCTATAAGGGTCCGAGAACCCTAATGGTCCAAAGGGGTGTGGTGTGGTGGTTGGTTGCTTCCCCCCCTCCCTGTGGTGTGGTGTGGTCCGGGGGTGGGTCTGGTTGGGGTGGTTCCCCCCTTCCCCCCTGTGGAATGGTGTGCCCTGCGTTTTTAGGTCTGCTTTGGGTGTTTGGTATACTCATCCCTATGATGATAATGATGATGATGATGGGGACGATGATCACCATCATCANCCCCCTTCCCCCCTGTGGAATGGTGTGCCCTGCGTTTTTAGGTCTGCTTTGGGTGTTTGGTATACTCATCCCTATGATGATAATGATGATGATGATGGGGACGATGATCACCATCATCAACTCAAGCATCTTAATGTTTGATTGGTTGGTCGTCGGGTGTCTTCTTCCTACGTGCCTGGTAATGATTATCGCTTTATTGATCGTAGGGCCACTATCTTCGTGACAGTCGTCGCTTTGNATACGGGGGGTACCATTGGGGGGGGGGTCGGCGAACCGAGAACCGGGATCATATACACAACCATCACGATGACGGAATTAGGTCCCAAAAGACCATCCCCATTATGGTTTTTGGGGCCTAATTCCATAATAGTAGTGTATATGGACCCTCTTGGTAAGGGCACTCTAAGGGCTAGGGCTTTGGGGTTTTAGGGTTTAGGGGTTCAGGACTTCGGGGTTCTCGCGAGCCGAGGCATAAATGCGGTTGATAGCTTCAGGCTTCAGGTCGGTTTAGGGTTTAGGGTTTAGGGTTTTTAGGGTTTAGGGTTTTTAGGGTTTTTCGGGTTTTTCGGGTTTAGGGTTGAGAGGACAGATGTAATGCAGACCCCCGTCGTGCAGTGTTAACATTCAGCAGGTATTTGTACCAAGAATCTCAAGAAACATGTCGGTAACCATACTCGTAGGAACCGTGAGCGCTGGAGTTGCTTGGCCAAGAACATCACAGGCTTAGTGCTGACCACAGTAATTAATAGACACAAATATCACGAATGTATGTATCAAGATTTCCTTACTCACAGTTATTATGATAGCATGAAAGGAAAGTAAGAACAGCAACCGCAACAGCATCTCGGGCGTGCTCTCTATAGCGCTGAACCCCAACTCCCTAATCCTGTAGCCCGACAACCCACAACCCACTCACCCTAAACTCTATCTTCCCTAAACCCTAAACAAGCCGCACGAAAGCCAAAAACATGGAATTTCTTGACCAGTTGCACTTCTCCCTCGACGGATTCGTGCTCCAGTTTCGAAGACTCCTGCTCAGAGGAGCATGTGGCTTCGTAAGTAGGTTCTCGCCTTGAGGGTCTAAAGGCCCACACAGTATATACTTTGGCCCTAATGCAGTCCTAACATATGTACGTTAGAGCCAAAGCATATACTATATGAGCACATGGACCCTTAGGGAGTTACAGGTACCCGAATATGTGCTCTCCTAGTTGCAACTCTACATATAACCGACTTACTAAGTCCCCTCACAGTTGATGTGCTGTTCTCCACCAGATATAAACTGAGCTGAGGGCCTAGGGCTTGAAGGGTGTTCTGGGTTTGAGTTGGGCTTCGAGAATCCAGTTGTTCTCTCTGCACATACGCATTCGGCGAATAGAAGGAATGATTTCTCTGATGCGTGCGGCAGTCTGTCTGAGTAGTTCCGAAAAGGAATGCCGGAACCAAACAAGAGCTGCGCAAACTTCACCGTGTCATCCCAAGGGCCATGATCTCTTTGCCACGGCTCGCAGAAGAATACCACAGTGTCGTGGGCGATACTCCGTAGTGCAGGCCACGACCAAAAGCTCTAATATAGGGGCCTAAACCATTACCTATACTATTTTGGTGGTTCCTTATTATATTGATAGAACAATGGGCCCCAAAACCCTATTCTGATTATTCAGGCCCGTATATTGTAGAACCCTACTATAGATGCCCTATAGACCCCTTTAAAGGAACCCCTGAAAGGAACCCTATTCTAATTACGAAGGCCCCTATAGTAGGTCGATCCAGTCCAGCCAGTCAGAGTCGGACCACCAGGGTTTAGGGTTTATAGGGTTTAGGCCATGTAAGCGGCGCTCTCGGCAGTTTAGGGTTTAGGGTTTTTGTTAAAGGTTTTTTAGGGGTTGGGGTGTAGGGTCAGGCTGTCCAGCAGCAGCGGTTTGTGCCCGTGTTTTGCTAGGGTTTAGGGTTTAAGGTTTCGAAAGTCTGGTTTTGTAACCATGTCTTCATGGGGGCATCAGCGGCATCATCGCTTTGCTACGCAAGAGGGAATTCTTTTCGGACGTGCTGATAATGCGGATCCTACACCCCCGTATTTTTTTATAACTCCCATGTACCTAGGACCTAGAGTGCCAGGTACTATGCAGCAGGTACTGTGGCTTTCTAGGGATTTGAACAGAGGTTTTGCTTTCAAGCTTCTTTGGGGCTGATGTATATACTGTATGCGACGACCGAACGAACCCTACAACACCCCTAGACTAAGCTTGGACTCTTACCCTAGGGCTCTAAGGACTCATATGTTAAGGCTTTTAGGGTTAGGGAGAAGTAGGGTCCTCATGGTTTTCAGAAAAAGGCGGGCCTCGCAAAGTGGGCTCCTCGTGATTCTGAGGTGTTTAGCATGCTTTCAGGATCGATCCCAGGCTTTGCACCAGCAGTCCTGATATGGGAGTTTCCGAAAATTGGGGGGTACCTTCTTTTGCGGCCCTTATAATAAGGATCCTACCATTTGGTGTACTATATTAGGGCCCCCCTATTTTCGGAAACTCCCATATGTTTCGACTATGGAAAGCTAGGGCAAGCTAACCTAAACCCTGAATCTCCGGATCTCTGACTGGGCTTTTAAGTAATCAGGGAGAAAAAAGTATAAACTTCTATTTCATAATGGTTCCTTTAAGAAAAAAGTATTAAAGTATTTCATAATGGTTCCATTAAGAGAAAAGTATTAAAGTATTTCATAATGGTTCCATTAAGAAAAAAGTATAAAAGTATTTTTCATAATGGTTCCCCAAAGCCCAGTTGATACAGGGGGCCCTAAGACCCCGAGGAAGACGCATTGATCAATCAATCCACACATGGGGGTTGATCAAAATTATGGGCCCTTTTGGGGTCTGTATTATAGTATATTCCTTATAGTCTAGGGGACCAAAAGGGGCCCATAATTTTGATCAACCCCCACATCAACGAGCTACCCGGAGACGGCAAAACCCCTAACAACCCCTAAGCTTTCAACACATAAGGATATTAGGGCCACTTTTCGGGTACCCTAAATATTAGGTGCCGTATTATAATCGGGACCCAAAAAGGGACCATAATTTTGACAACCACCCATGTGGTTCGGAAGACGGAGTTTTGGGAATTGTTTCGGCTCAGGCCAAGCAGTAGCACCTTGGGTCTAGGGTCTACAGCAGCACTAAGCCTAAGCCTAAAGCTGTAAACCTAATCCCACAATCCTGGGGTCCCAACCCCTGAAGTGATTCTGAACCTTAGGGTTTAGGGTTTAGGGGTTTAGGGTTTAGGGTTTAGGGACCTTACAGTTCCTAAAGGCCCTTTCCCAATTGAATACTACACTCAGAACCCACCCTTTTCGAAGCCTCCAAGTCTCAACCCGGAAAGTCGTTGAATCCCAAAGGGTTTAGGGTTTAGAGAAGGAGCCCCCACATCCTGTTCCCAATCAGCCCTCATATAACTTGCCTATAGGCTCATACCCTACCCCTTTTTTGAGGTATCTACTTCTCTATAAAACAGATCCTGCGCATAAAACTAGGTATCCTAAAGAAGGTGTGGGGTATGAGCCTCTAAGCCCTGAACCCTAAACCTGACCTCGAGTTCCTTATCCCTTCCAGGGAAGTCCGGACACCCCTTCACTGCTTGAAGATTTAGGGCTAGGGTTTAGGGTTTAGGAGTTTAGGGCTTAGGGTATATATGTAAGGGGTTAAGGGCCAGTTAAGGGTTTAGGGAAGATTCCGAAAACTTGGCAATTACGGTGCAAGTGGTCTTTCCAGTGCCCTAAGTGGAGCATGCGTTTAGCGCCGTCATCCTATTGCTAACTCTACATATCGGCCGTGCACCTTGTTGTTCGCATCAAACCTCCTACAAGCCCCAAGTCCTACAGCCCTAAACCCCAAACCCTAAACCTTAAACCGTAACCCTAAACCCTAAACCCTAAACCTTAAACCGTCCCAAACCCTAAACCCCAAGCCCCAAGCCCCAAACCCTGAAGACTCTAAACCCTGGCTCTCCTCCATTTCCCATATCCTCGTATCGGTGTTCCTTTGGGCCATAAGGTTTGTTGCCTTTTGTCGACTTGTCCGGTCGGGGGACTTGAGCAGAGGGCTCTAAGTAAGTTAAGCCCAAAGCCTTTAATCCCTAAATCCCCTAAACCCCAAACCGGAAATTACTAAACCCTCAACCCTGAGCCCTTAGTCGCCCCAAGGTGTCGTGAGCCATATGTCGTCTCATGGCCATGGTTGCTGTAGCGCGTTGAGAATTAGAATAGGGTTTGAGGGGGGGGGTATGGGGCGAAGGGCTTATGTGGTTTCTTGGGTTCAGGGTTTGGAAGAATTATTGTATTTTCCCACAAGTATCCGCGGAGCCTTAGCGAAAAACAGAAATAGGTGATTATGTTCAGGCTTCCATGCTTACCCTGCATGGGGTACTTCTCGATCTACTTAGAATCTACCCTAAACCCCAAACCCCTAAACCCCCAACACCCTAAAGCATAAACCCAAATCCCCACACCCCTAAACCCTAAGCCCTAGACCCTGTTTGACCCTTTAGGCTTTAGTAGTAGGGATTGGGGTTTAGAGTTTAGGGTGGTCGAGGCTCGGGGAGCCTTAATAATTAGAATAGGGTTCCCTTTAAAGGGTTCCTTTGAAGGGGTCTATAGGGGATCTATAGTAGGGTTCTGTACAGTAGCATAGGGGCCTTAATAATTAGAATAGCGTTTTGGGGTCCAATATACTATACTTATACTAAGGAATCCCTAAAATAGTATTGGTAATTACTTAGGCCCCTATATTGCGTGAGCTGTCGGCATAAAGTGGTCAGAGGCCTCAGCACGGTCTAGGGTTTAAGGTTTGGAGGTTTAGCGCTTTGCTTGTTTGTCTGCAGTGGTCGTGCAGGAAAAGAGCTCAAGCTTCTTATTCTTTGTAGAGCCAAGCCATAGAAACCCACAAGTTCTCCAAGACTATATTTTGTTGTGACGTAGTAGATTAAAGTAGAAGCCAGAAAGTTGGAACATCATTATCCTCAAACCCTTAAGGTAAAGCAAAGGGAATTCTAGCACTAATCATCCTAAATCAATGTTCCAACTTTCCGGGATTCACTATATATCGACATCATCTTAGAGTATATTATATTAAAGCTCTGTTGCGAGGCAGTAGCCAAGTTGGGTTCCTTTTCGACTTCCAGCAAGTCTTGACTAGGTTTCACAAAGGTGGGCTTTTATTTTTTCGAAGCCTATACACTTAGGGTTAGGGTTTAGGGTTTAGAGTTTAGGGTTAACCCTGAAATCCCTAAACCGATTTCATCTGACAGAAGGATCGACAACGCTCCAAAAACTTCGGGATGACGGGTAGGACTTGTTCGCGAGGCGCAAGCATAGCCTCCACTTGGGATATGAACTAAGTATCCCGAAACCCTAAACCCTAAGCCCCTAAACCCCTAAACCCTAAACCCTAAGCCCTAATCTAGAAAAAAGCAAAGGTTGAGGGCTGAGGGTGTAGTGGTTACATAGATGGACAGGAACAGTACATGATAATACATGTAATACCGAGAACCTCCAAAACCCCTTAATTAAGGAATATACCTTAAATTATATTAGGGATCCCTCTTATGATTTAAGGTATATTCCTTAATTAAGGGGTTTTGGAGGCTCTGGGTACTGTAAGTGCCAGAGAACAAAGTATGACACCAGCGGACGTCACGGGACCGCCTTTGCCCTGAACACTGCCTAACCTCAAGAATGTAAACGTGCTGAGCCCTGAAATGACTACACGGCGCTCACAATCAACTCCGACAAGCGCACAGTGAAGCCGTCGAGATCCAACTATACCTGAACCCTACATAAAGCCTAAAACTCCAAACCCTAAAGCCCATCCCCAACCCTGGACCCTCAACAGTCCAACAAAAGCAAAACAACAAAACGCCCCAAAACCCGAATCCCCAGAGCCCTAAACCCCAAAATCCTAAACCCTGAAAGCCTTAATCCCTCAACCCTAAACCCAAAGAAACCAAGGCCGTTGCCATTTGAAATGGCCTTCGTCTTTGTCGTCCCCACAGGATTCCGCAGCATGGTGCCTGATTTTCGGATTTAGTGTTACAATAACGTACAATAGCTATGAGGGCTTGCTTACCGTCCAAATATACTACCATTATGGAATTAGGTACCAAAAAAACCATCCCCATTATGGATTTTGGGGCCTAGTTCCATAAATAGTAGTGTATACGGACCCTCTGGGTTAGTATCTCAGGATTTCGCTTCGGGTGGCTCGGGCAGTCCCCCGCAAGTCGGGCGATAGGATAGCCACCAAAACCGCCTAATTAAGGAATATACCCTAAATTACTTGTAATAGGACCCCAATATGATTTAAGGTATATTCCTTAATTAATTAAGGGGTTTGGGAGTCTCTTGGTACGGCATCTCTAAACCCTAAACCGGGTATTTCTGCGGATTCTGGCCGCTTTTGGCTGACAGCTCACATAGCTCCCCGAGCCTCCTGCACCCTAAACTCTAAACCCCAATCCCTACTTAGACCCCCCAACCCCTCTATTATGCCAGAAACACCTACTATTAAGGACCATAGGGGCTGCATTAAAGCCTACCTATAGGCTCATACCCTACCCCTTTTTTGAGGTATCCACTTTTCTATACAACAGATCCTAACCATAAGCCTAGGTATCCTAAAAAAGGTGTAGGGTATGAGCCTCTACAGTAAATGCCATAAAGTTGGAAACCGGATTAAGGCCAAATAGTGCTGGGATTCCCTATACATTACTCTTAAGGATTGAGGCTATTGGGTTTCCAACTTTTAGGCTTCTACTGTAAAGCAGGCTCAGGGTTAGAGATCAGGGCTTCGAGTTCTGGGTAGAAGAAGTGAACATACCTACTAAAGAACCCCAAGGGTCCAAAGGACCCAATAATTAAGTACTCGGATTTAGGATAGTAGTTATGTAGGTTAGGATTTTGGAGAGTATATATTATTGGATACTTGGACCCATGGGGGAACTACATTAGCCCAAAGGGTCCTAGGTACGTACTGTTATGGGGGAAACTTCCCCAAATCATAATAGCAATTCCTAATGTGGAAACCCTACATTCCACGAAAAAGGTACTTTGGACCCTTCGGGTAATCATTATAAGGCCAAGCTATATGCTATATGGGGGTTTCCGAAAATAGGGGACCCAAATATAGTACCCTAAATAGTAGGACCCTTGTTATGCAGACCCAAAATCAGGTACCCCCAATTTTCGGAAACTCCCATATGGGTGGTTGTCAAAATTATGGGTCCTTTTTAAATTCCCATTGTAATACGGCACCTATTATTTAGGGTACCCCAAAAGGGACCCTAATGTTAACAACCACCCATATGGGCACATGGACCCTTAGGGCCTGCAGACCTCCAACGTCGAAGTTCTGCTCTGGGCCCCATCTAGGGGCTCCTTTAAGGGATCTATAGGGTTCCTTGTGAGGATCCATTGGGTTCCATTAAGGGACCTAAGAGTAACCTAGGAATAAAAAGGGTGCCCGTTTTGGTTTAGAGGGTGTTATAGGGGAACCTAAACCCTAAAAAGGGAATAAGGGCCTACTCTGGGTCCTAGGCATTACAGGAACACCGAAGTGCAGGGAATTTCGGAGAGTCTGAGTGGGTTTAGGGTCTAGTACCGCTAGAACACAGCTGCGGAGGCTCCAGAATTTTGGACTAAATCCTAAACCCTAAACCCCAAAACCCTAAACCCCAAAACCCTATAAACCCTATACCGAAATCTCCCCTAAACCTGCTATTTACCCGCGAACTGCCACTGAACTCCGGGCCTGACGCCCTGCTCCTAGAAATTTGCATCAAGACCCCACAAAACAATGTAAAAACCCTTATACCCAGAGAGCCCTTCTATAAAGTAAGTAGGGACCTTCATAATTAGAATAGGGTTTTGGGGCCCATATGGGCCCATTATACCCAGAGAGCCCAATACCCCTTAATTAAGAAATAGACCTTAAGTAATCAGGGGGTTCATATATTGTGATTTAAGCTATAATCCTTAATTAAGGGGTATTGCGCTCTCTGGGTAGCCCGTATACAACCCTGTATAAACCTCATAACCCGTATAAAACCGCACAAAACCACACTTAAAACCGGTATTCGGCTCTCCTAGAGATAAGACCCAACAGTCTGGCTGCCACTCGCCAGTCACATCCGTGGGCTCGTAGTACTTGCAGGCGCCTGCCATAAGAAGTCCGTGCCCCGTGGGCCCTACCCAGAGACTCCAAAACCCCCTAATTAAGGAATACTCCTTAAGTTATAAAAGGATCCCTGGGTTTAGGGGTTTAGGGGTGAGGGTTTAGGGTTTAGGGGTTGCAGCCCGACAAGAAGCCACGCACTCCCTAAGTTGCAGTGATGAGTGGTTCTGAGCGACGGGCTTCTTTGGTTCTCTGAAAGCCTGGCAGTATTATGATTTTCCGCTAGTACTTGTTACTACTCTTGATATGATGATGATTGCTATTGTTATGAAGCCTCGCGGTGTTTCTGGGATTGGGGATCTGGGCAAAGGTCGTCCGGGCGCAAGTGAGGACCAACGCTTTGGAAGCATAATTTGTACCCAGAGAACCCAATACCCCTCAATTAGGGAATATAGCTTAAAGCATAATATGAACCCCCTGATTATTTAAGGTATATTCCTTAATTAAGGGGTATTGGGCTCTCCTAAACCCTAAACCCTGTAGATCCCTTATAGAATCCCCTTCAAGGGACCCTATAGATCCCTTTAAAGGAACCCTAGGTATTCCTTAATTAAGGGGGTATTGGGCTCTCAGGGTAGTCCCCCTAACTACCGTTTACGGTGTCGGCCTTTAAGGGTTTAGGGATGTTGAGGGTCCATCGACCGACTTTGTTTAAACCCTAAGGGTCCATGTACCCAAATAGTACATACTTTGGGCCCTATGTACCTACATAGGGACTACTTTAAGGCCAATGTATATAATATTTGGGTACATGGACCCTCAGGCAAAGGCATATGCAAGTCATTCGTAAAAAGGCGCACCCAGAGCCTCCAAAACCCCTTAATTACGGAATATACCTTAAATCATATTCGGGATCCTAATATAATTTAAGGTATATTCCTTAATTAAGGGGTTTTGGAGGCTCTGGGCAAATAGGTGGGGTTTCGGGGTCAACTACTAGCATTGGTATCCGCCGTCCGGTCGACAGGGTCCCCGAGAACTAAGCCCCTTAATCCCTAAACCCGGAACCGTAAGCCCCGAACCTAAACCTCATAATAGAGGGGCCTTGACAATTGGAATAGGGTTTTGGGGTCCGTTATACCAGCGTTAAAGTAAGAAACCCCCATAATAGTGTTGGTAATTATTGCCGGTTTCCGGCCCTATATTAACCCTTTAAGCTTGAACCACACACTAGACCCCGAACCCTTTCTACGGCGATCCCTTAAACCCTTGACCCTTAANCCCCCCCCCCCCCCACCCGCCCCCAAAGTCGAGCCAAGCGACTGACTGGACGTATCCTGAGAGCACCGCAGGTTTTCGGATGGGGAGGGGGCATCTAAAGGACCTTAAGCTTGTGGAAAATGCTATACTCCTGGCTACTTAGACGGAGGTCGATGAGCCAGGGTCTACATTACAGTAAACTCCATAAACACCCCAAAAACCCTGAACCGGTGGCTCCGCCCTGAGGGCTGAGGGAGGAAAGAGGGCAGAGCTTTGAGTTTGGGGTTCGAGGCTTGGGGTTCATTCCAGAAATTAGGCCTTACATCAGAGGATTTTGGTCTGGGCGGTAGGGTTTAGGGTTTAGGGTTTAAGTTCGTATCCCGGAAAACTGAAGATGAACCTTTGGGATGATATAGAGCCATTATGGGGTTATAGTATCCAAGAAGGTTCAAGGTTGCCTACTCTACGAAGAACTAGCACTTAGCTGCAGGGCTTAGGGCTTTGAGTTTAAGCTTTCGGGCTTATGGTTACTTACGACCCAGAGCTGCCACATGTTAGCTCCCAATGTGTAATAAGGCCCCCAAAAAAAACACATAAGCGAAAAATAGGACAGGGATATCCCATATAATCCCCCGTATGATGTCCCTAAACCCTAAACCCTAAACCATGCTTATGTCCTTTTGGGGTCCCTAATGTCAGGTGCTGAGATTCTGATTTGGGTCGGTCTAGGGCTCGCGGCAGCCCTTGAGAGAGCGCACACGACATCTTGGGGATCTCTTGGGGTTTAGGGTTTAGGGCGTTTAGGGTTTAGGGGATTTCTTGGGGGAATTCTTGGGGAGTTTTTGGGGATTCTGTCAGCTTTTCCCTGGATTTCCGGGGTACGAGAACCAGGAATCCCAACAAATTCTCCAGAATCCCAGCCCATTCTTCTAAACAACAAAAGCCTGCAAAATCCGAACAACACCGACAGCACAACTCAGTCTCACCTTTCGGGGTTACACATGGTTCCAAGCAAGATTGTCGTCGGTCCTACAGACATGTATGGTTGCTGCTTCTTCTTCCGGAAGGCATGCACCTGTTCAAGCAAGTATCTAAAGACCTTAAGCCAAACAGCCTGAACTCTAAACCCTAAACCCTGAACACTCAACCCTAAACCCGGAACCCTGCAAGCCATTTCGGAACAGCTGCCAGCTGCTCTTCAGGTAGAGCGATCTGCTGTGCACGCACCGCAACTTCGTCCACCTGAGAGACTCACGAACCCTATAGTTTTAAGGGCTTGGGGGTTTAGGGCTTAGGGCTGGGGCTGGATTTGCTATCCAACCCCTAAACCGTACACCTGGACCCCAAACCGTAAGCCCACCACTGGGCTCGATTCTTTCTCGACCTACGGAACGCTGCAGTCTCGGGGTATACGGTATACTGTCAAAGCCAGATATAAAACCCAGAGGGTCCATATATACTACCATTATGGAAGTTAGGTCCCAAAAGACCATCCCCATTATGGTTTTTTGGGGGCCTAATTCCATAATAGCAGTGTATATGGACCCTCTTGGAAACTCATAAACACAGATGTTGGGGTTTCCTGTTTGCTGGGTTCGTCTGTGAAGGCTGCAAAAGCGACTGGAAATCCTTCGGTGATATTATCAGCGACACTCAGACTTTTAAAGTAATGCCGCAAACATCTTTTTGGGGCCAGGCCACTGGGAAAACGCACGGCCGAAGCGACAATGGCTACACAACAGTGGCACGGCTCATTTGGGGTTGAATTGGTCGTGCTGTTCTGCTTCCAAAAGCCCCAAGAACCGACTGCGCAATTCGGAATTCAGTTAAACCTCCAGATACGCAGAACTCCTACGCCCCCCAAAACCACAGTTCCTGAACCCTACCCCTAAGGCTCTAAGGACTCATATTTTAAAGCTTTTGGGCCTAAAGACCATATCATGTAAGGCTTTTGGGCCATTTTGAGCCTTAGGGTAACCTCCAGAGACGCAGAACTCCTACGCCCCCCCCCCTCCCNCCCCCCCAAAAAAAAGAAAAAACACAGTTCCTGAACCCTAACCGACCTGAAACCTCAATTGCACCTCCATTGCGGCTCAAGCTGCTTCTCGCCCTCTTTGGGCTTCCCTCCTGTAGGGCGATCATTAGATCCAGTAACGGTTACCTAAATGGGAGTTTCCGAACATAGGGGACCCAAATATAGTACCCTAAACAGTAGGATCCTTATTATAAGGACCCCAAAATAAGGTAGCCCTAATTTTCGGAAACTCCTAAATCACAAGCACCTGCAACCCTTACTTTAAGGGTTCCTTTCAGGGTTCCGTTAGGGGTTGCTTTAAAGGAGGGAGGTGGGTTTCCTTTAAGGGGTTCATTGAAGGGGTTCACGGTTTAGGGTTTAGGGTTTAGGGGTTTAGGGTTTAGGGCAGGTTCGTATGAAGGCTTACTATGAGAGTCTAGTCTAGAGCTTCGGATCTATTACAAGGACCTGAACAAGTTGGAATGCTCAGACGCCTGCAAAAGACTCCCTAATACCCGAAACCTAAACCCAGCAAACACCCCCAAAGCGAGAGCCCAAGCCCAAGCCCTAACGCGCCAATCCCAAAACCTCAAGCCCTAAACAAGCCTACAGAAGCCAGAAAATCGGAATATCATTATCCTCATGCCTTTGAGGTAAAGCACACGGAATCTCAGCACTAATCTTCCCTAGTTATCCCAGCACTAACCATACTCAATTCATGTTCCAACTTTCTGGGGCTCAGGGTATATAAACCTTGGGGACCAAATAACCCCTATAAGCATTGCCCCTATACCCTTATACTATGAATTCCTATAAGGTATATGAACCTTAAAACACTTTCAGAGTTCATTTCGTCCGTACGGAACCCTAAACCCTTCAGTGGGAAACCTCAAAAGTTGGGATGGAGGTAGGTAGGATTAGGGATCCCTTATATCAGGATCCTTATTTGGGATTACCCCACCTACCTTCATCCTAGCTTTTGAAGCCCCCCCTAAACCCTAAACCCTCAACCCTAAACCCTTTAGGAACCCCCAAACCCCGAAACCCCAGGCCTCCTGTTTTCCATCCGCAGCAACGGTAGCCGCCAAAGCAGTCCCTTCCGGCTTGACCCAAAGGGTCCAAGTGGGGTTGCATAATAACCCTGTGTAAAAATCCTTATCCCTGGATGTTGTTATCGTTTTATTTTCTTCTTATCGTTTTACCACGAAAAATGCGTTATCGTTTTGTTATCGTTTCTTTTCTTCTTATCGTTTTTCCACGGAAAGCCATCAAAACCGAACACGGACATGTCAAGACTAAACTCAACAGCACGGGGTTATTATACAGTCCCAAGTGACAGTAACGTATATGGGAAATTCCGAAAATAGGGGACCCTTATATAGTACCCTAAATAGTAGGATCCTTATTATAAGGACCCCCCAAAATAGGTACGCCTAATTTTCGGAAACTCCCATATACGTTTGGGGCCCAATTATATACTAAAATCCTACTAAAGTGGTACCTGGACCTTCTGGGTTACCAGACTTCGAGATTTGGGCTTGAGGGTGCGAATAGTAACCCAGAGGGTCCATATATACTACCATTATGGAATTAGGTCCCAAAAGACCATCCCCATTATGGTTTTGGGGGCCTAATTCCATAATAGTAGTGTATATGGACCCTCTTGGTAAGGGGGCTTCGGCCTGTGAGGTCGGATTCTGAGAGTACTTGGAGGTTCATGGGTAATTCTTTAAGGGTCCCTTTAAAGGGATCTATAGGAATTCTATAAGGGTATACGGGTAAGGTTCTACTTGGAGGTTCATGGGTAGTTATAATTCGGGTATGAGTGGGATAACTATAGTTACAAACCATATTAGGGGACTTATAACCCTACTTATAACTACCCATGAACCTCCAAGTAGTTGCGGAAAGTGGATCAACCAAGTTTCAGTCTAGAAGCTCACGGGACGAAGTTATGAATTGACGCTATGCGCTGTAGGGCGCTACGGCAGCCCAGCAAGGACGACCCAAAATACATGCTCACCAAATCCCCCAGAAAGCCCCGCATACACTGACCCAAAGCATCAATAAACAAGGTTAGGGTTTAGGGTTTAGGGTGTAGGGTTTAGGGTTTAGGGTGCAGGGTTTAGGGTTTAGGGTTCAGGGTTTAGGATTTAAGGTTTAGGGTTTGGGGTTTCGGGGTTTCCTAGTTTCTTCGATACTTCGGGATTCAGTCCGAGAGTTCCGGGCTAGTCATGGCCGTCACTACCATCATCTCATAAGGACCCTTCGGGGGGGAGGGGGGGGGGGGGTAGGGGGCCTTAATACCTGTACTAAGGGCTTAATAAAGCCTGTTTAAGCAAGTATAATCCCCTACCCCCCTAAGGGTCCCTATGAGCATCACAAACCCTGAACCCTAAACCCTACACACTAAACCCTGAACCCTAAATCCTAAACCCTGAACCCTAAACCCTAAACCCTACACCCTGAACCCTGAACCCCAAACCCTAAACCCTGAACCTACAATTCCCCTCATCGTCTCATCTCGCTTCGTCTGCACTTGTCCGCTCCCTGGCTCTCACCCTGTCACAGCAAAAACCATACCCTAACGCTCCAAGTGCTCCGAAAGCCTTACTATAGGGGCCTGAATAATTAGAATAGGGTTTTGGGGGGGGTATATTATATTATAATTGTAATCATAATAAGGAACCCGCAAAGGCTCCACGTGGTCCGAAACCCCCTGTATAAGCCCTTAAAAAAGTAGGCTATTTGGGGTTAAGGTAGGGCGTAGGGGCTGTAGGCTTCGGGGTTTAGGGCTACCAGTCCAAAGGACCCAATAAGTAGGTACTTGGGTTTAGGATAGTATAGTTATGTAGCTCAATATTCAGGAGAGTATATGATTATTAGGTACTCGGACCGTTACGGAAAGCCTTATATAATATAGGCCAAAAAACCTTAGAATATGAGTCCTTCGAGCCTCAGGGATAGCGTTCACGGTTTAGGGATTCAGGCGTTTCATCTTCACATCAGCGACATCTGTTGCAGGCTCCAACAGGAATCACCGCTAACGGCGCCATCACCAACATCTCCATCATCCACAGCATCATGCTGACGATGCTGCTGATGATGACCACACTGACGACCATTATCAAGATGCCGATGGTGAAGCACATGAAGCAGATGATGATGACGAAGATGATGACGAGGACCAGGATGAGGATGATGTTGATGATGATGGTGATGATTTCCATCGTCGCGTCCAAGATCGAAATCAGTTCCATCCAGGGACTCACGAAGCATGATCAGCACCTTTCAGCATCTGTCGTCTTCATCACCATCAATGACATGATGACCCTAGACCCTAAAACCCTAGAGCACTAAAACCCTAATATACAGACCGTGAGCCCTGGCCCGAAACGCCCAGCGCCTGAACCTCCGAACCTAAAACAGTGAACTCTCTGCTCCCCGGTTGAGGCTGGGTTTAGGGTTTTAGAGCGGTAGGGTTTGGGGCTTCCGGTTTCAGGGTGTACGCTTTGGGATTTTAGGGTTTAGGGCTTTAGGGTTTAGGGTTTCTGGGTTTAGGTTCAGGCTGTAGGATATACCTGGACACTATAAGGAGTTACTAAAGAACATGCACCTTATTAGGATTCCTTATAAGTCCTTAATGGGGTAGGTTATTTAGGGTCCAAGTACCCTTAAACCCTAAACCCTAAACCTGTAGGATTTATAGGGCTTCGGGTTTCGGGGCTTAGGGTTTTAGGGTTTAGGGCTTCAAGCGTTTGGGGCTTTAGGAGGTTAGGGCTTCAGGGCTGTAGGGTTTAGGGTTTTCATAGGGACCCTCAGGGGGGTAGGGGGAGGGGGGGTAGGGGGCCTTAATGCCCATAATAAGGACCTAATAAGGACCTAATAAGGCCTATTTAAGGAAGTATAGTCCCCTACCCCCTCCCCCCTACCCCCCTAAGGGTCTCTATGAGGTTTAGGGCAACGAATGCAGGTCAGGCGCATCATCTTCGCTGGCTCGGTCAGAGCCACCTGCCGGACTTGTTGGCGTCCGCGTTTTCAATAGCCCTTGAGGGTTTAGGGTTTAGGGTTTAGGGGTTTCAGGGTTTAGGGCAAGGGTTGTTGAAGTTTAGGGTGTAGGGCTGCTTAACGACGACATGAACCCTGAAAGGGTTTAAGGCTCATATACCATAGGTGGATTTAGAGTATAAGCATATATAGGGTATGGTTTATATTACTAGTATCCCCATAATAAAACCCAATATATACACTCACCAATATTCAGAAGGAGGCCTATCTACACTCACCAAAGCGGCAATATAAACCCTACTTCATATAGGACCCCTACTTATAAGGGTCATTGGGCATCCAAGGTGTAAGCCCTTAACCCCCAAAGACCCTTTGAGACCTTACCTGGAGGGTCGGGGAACTTACTTTAAGTACTTATTGGTTCGGTCTCGAAGGTCGGGTTTACTTTTTCAGGGTTCGGGGTTGCAAAGTACAGAGACTTAGGGGTTCAGGGTTTAGGGACTCAGGGCTTCAGGGCTTAGTCTAGGTGGTCTAGGGTTTTAGGGTTTAGGGGTGTAGAGTTTAGGGGTTTAGGGGTTTAGGGGTGTAGGGTTTAGTGGTTTAGGGGTTTAGGGTTTAATTGAGGGGTTTAGGGTTTAGGGGTTCAGGGTTTTCGGGCTTTAGGGGTTTAGGGTTTAATTAGGGGTTTAGGGTTTAGGGCTCTGGATTGCCGCAGATGGGCTTCGCTTGGGTTATCCGGTTGTGACAGCGACACAGCGAGGGAAATCACTACCGCGAAGCAGAAAAAGCAATGACGATCGTGATGGTCATGAGGCGATGTTGATACTGACGAAGGAACGTTGGCAGTTGAGGAGACTAGCCAAAAGCAAAAGAAACGAACGCAATACTAAATCATGACAACGACAAGGATACCTACGAAACCCTAAACCCTAGACCCCAAGCCCTAAACCCTAAGCCACCAAACCCTAAACCCCTAAACCCTAAACCCCAAGCCCTAAACCCTGAAGCCTAAGCAGCAAGGGAAGTTGGTGCTTTGACAATCAACTTCGTGGTCATAAACCCCGGATCTTCCCAAACCCTGTAATTAAGGAATCATATACACCTAAGAGTTCCGTAAAGGGCTCTTTAAAGGGATCCATAAGGGTTCTATGACGAGGAATATGCCTTAGATTGTAGTAGGATCCCTTGAGCGATCTTGGAAGATCTGGGAAAGTGCATGAGTCTCTTGCGTCTCGGCCTTTGTCTCCCTGCTTGCAAAGCTTGTTGGATATAGTCCGACATGTCCTGCCTTGTCCAGTAAACTTGGGGATTATGCAGGAATTGTAGTAACACTACAAGGTCAAATGTGACCACTCTACGACGAAGTGCCTTGTCGGAATAACCCAAACCCCAACCCGAACTCATAAATCCAAAGGCCAAGGAACGGTCCTAAACCCCAAACCCTACACTCAACCACAAAACCTGAAACCCTAACAAAGCCTAAAGCCCAAACCCCAAACCCTAAACCCCAACCCCTAAACCCAAGTTAAACCACCCACTTTGCCGCTAACTACGCCTACACTGTAAATACTAGGCCGCCGAAGTACCTATATAATGTAGGGACCCGTTTAAGCCCTAAGTATGCACTTCATGCACATGGTATGTCAGGGCAACTGCGCCTGGCTCATCTGCAAGCGTCGGCCGCCCGCATCCGCGTAAGCGAAGCCACCTCCAGAATCCCTTTCGTAAAGGGTGCATAGGATTTAGGGTTCCTGTAGAAGGATCTACTAGGGTTTTGCAGGGTGTTTTGCGAGAGATCTATATGGTTTAGTAACTATTAGGGTTTAGGGATTAGGGTTTAGGGGTCTGTGCACACGTCCTCTTCGCATCGGGTTATGTCAAAAGTAAGTAAGTGCTCTAGATGGGTTCCTTGCAAGGGTCTCGTGGGACTTTTAAACCACTTTCCAATACTTACTTCTTGTAGCACCTAGAATAATGGAACACCACAAAAGCATTAGAACAACGCGAACAACAATAACAATGACAATAATCACAATAATAGCAACGACAACAATGACGATACTAACAACAATAAGTACAACAATACTCACAATCTGATCATAGTAAAAACAACCACGCTAAAAAAACAAACCCTGATCATAATACAGAAGCAGATGTGCTTGGAAGCGCAAGTTTCAGGGAAGGAGGTGCATGAGCCCGACATGTCAAGATCAGGCAAGCCACTTTTCCAGTCACCTTGGTGTGTCAAAAGGGTCGAAGGTTCAGGGCTTTTCCAAAATGAAAGTGTAGTGTAGTGGAAGGTTCGGTGCTTTAGGGTTGAGGGTTTAAGGTTCAGGGTTTTGGGGTTTCGGGTCTTTTGGGATTTGGGGTTTATGACTTTTAGGGTGATTGGCCTCCTAAGTGAACTTTTCTGGCCTACGAACTGGGGCTCGAGCTCAGACGTTGGGGTCTCTCTCCGGACCAAGCTTCGACTTTTTCAGCCTATAGACCCAGTATTGTGGTTTAGAGTTTACGGTTTGAAGACTTTGGTGGTTTACGGTTTAGGTTTGAGGGCTCAAAGTTATCCACCCCAAAACTGTTGAGGAATCCGTTGCTTATGGACTGCGCATGCAGTTGTTGCTTTTTAGCCCTTTGCCCTTGAAGGCAATTTCCCCAGCTCCCCAGCGATGTATTTAGGGCGAAAAAACCCTACGTCCTAAACTGGCGCTACACCCTGTAAGGTTCAGGGTTTTAGCAATTGGGTGTTGAGTTCCGGAAGCTTCTGTGTCCAATGATCCTTCAAACAGCCGAATGAGGATACTGCACAAGTCAGCAGAGATTCAGCAACGCTCTTGACTCCCAAACCGACGGGAAGTGCTCAATTCTGCTGCAAAGCGATGCAGGCGATGCACCAGTTCCGTAAGCAAAGCTAAGCATCCAACGTACCAACAAAATGTACAACTACCATCCTAAACCCCACTGTTCATACTGTAATAGTGATAACAATCTCCGCAACATATTCTACGATCATTACGATCCCTATACCCTATACTAACAAGACCACAGACCCAAACGTGTACATTACGACGAAGAGCCAAACCCAGAAAACAAGTCTGACACCCCCTCATTGAATTGCTCCTGCATTGCAATGCTCTGGAGTGGCGTGCCTAGAACACAGACTTGAAGGCTCCGAAAATAAAGGTAGTAAATAGATCATAAGCAGCGTTTTATGAATATCCTTGCTGTCCTTTCTGGGGTTAACTTCATTACATCTCTGCTGCGAAGGCACTTGCTCAGTCCGGTGATCCTAAAACCCTGAAGCCCTATATGGGAGTTCCCCAAATTAGGGGTACCTTATTTTGGGGGGTCCTTAAGAATCCAACTATTTGGAGTACTATATTAGGGTCCCCTATTTTCGGAAACTCCCATATCGATCCTTGAGGTAGTACCTAAACCTTAAGCCCCAGACTCTATACCCTGAACTCCAAACCCTAAGCTGAAAGTCCAAATTCTGATGTCAACAGGTCCGTCCCCCCAAACCGAAACCCCGGAGCCAAACCCTCGATGCAGGATTTTTAGATTTTAGGCCCGCCCAGAACTCTACCAAATCAGTATAACCCTCACCCCTCCTCCCGAAACAAAAAAACAAACCCTATAACTACCTATGCCTATAACTCTATACCTTCCACCCAACCCGTAAAACACACAACCTTTCAAGAGACCCATATCGGAACCCTTAAAGGAACCCCTAAATCCAACATTACACCAGATGCAGCCAAGTATGCGATCCTTGGAGGCCCGCTTGAGTTCCTGTTTCGGCGTCTTCGAGGGATTTACGGCGTGGGCTTCAGGGTTTAGGGGTTTGGGGTTTAGGGTTTCCGGGTTTAGGGTGTACGGGCTTAGGGTTTAGGGGTTTAGGGTTAATTAGAGGGTTCTAAACAGGTGTGGGTTTTTAACGGCTTTGCGGTTATCGGTTTCCTTTCAGAACACTTCAGGGTACTACGAGGGTTCTATAAAGGTTCCCTACCGGGTCTATTATAAGGATTCTACAAGGGTTAAGGGGTACGGTCTTAAGTCCTGTTGTGTTGGGATGCATCAGGGTTCTCTGTGGTACAAGGGTTCCTTAAAGATTCCTGTAAAATTGATGTCTAGGGTTTTTTTAACACTTCTATAAGGGATCCATAGGACTTTAGTGCTTTAGGGTGTTCAAGATTAGGGTTCCCCAGGTCCAGGGCTTTCGGGTTTTGGGATTCTTTAACTTTTGCCTTGTGAAACCGATAACCGTAGGTCTGAGGGTTCAATTTTAATTCCCGGAGGGTCTTAACATCCTAAAGATTTGGGGCTCAGGGCTTAGGGTTTAGGGTTTAAGGTTCAGGGTTTAGGGTTTAGGGTTCAGGGTTTAGGGTTTAACATCCTAACCCAGAGGGTCCATACATACTACCATTATGGAATTAGGTCCCCAAAGACCATCCTTATTATGGCTTTTGGAACCTAATTCCATAATAGTAGTGTATATGGACCCTCTTGGATTCCTTCTCATTCGACTTCCTGAGAAAGCGGTTTTCAAAGAAAGGCGAAAATGATGTGGGAAAGACAGAAACGGTCTCCGCAAAGGCGAGAATTGCTTTCAGGAAAGGCGACAATGGCATTCCTCCAACTCGGCATACTCACACACAAAGGGCATGAAGGGGGCGATGATGGATGTAATTTGTCCTGGCGTCTACTTGTCGCTCTCCAACATGTCAAACACCGCATCCAAATCCTTGCCGCTCATTGACTGCACCCAATTCCGGATGTTGTTAGTGTTGGTGGACAGGGCATTCTTTACCTGCCGAATATCGCTTTCGGCGATGGTAGGAACAAACCTCAAATTGATGTCATCTGTGGCAACAGACGTTGCTTAAGAATGAATCAAACTCAACAAGAACCTAAATCCAACTAACAAAAAACAAGTACCTAGGACACATCTACATTCATTTTTGCCACGTGCCCTTCATAGATGCAAACTAGGGTTATAAATAACGTAACTTGGGTACTTACAACCTCTTAGGGGCGGAGTACCCTAGTCCAAAAAAGGTTAACCTTTTACAATCATGGTAGGATTATATAAACCCCAAAAGGTTAAAGGTTACATACTCAGCTACTAAGACCTTATTTTCCTTCAATTACCCTAAGGCTCTAGGGACTCATATTTTGAGGCTTTTGGGCCTAAAGACCATATTATATAGGGTTTTTGGGCCATTTTGAGCCTTAGGGTTAGGGTTCGGGGTTGGGAGAAGCAGGGACGCCTGGGACTTCAACAGGTCTTTGGGGCTAGGGTTGGTTGTGATTTGGAGTCAGGTTTACTAAGCCCTAAGGGTCCATGTACCCAAATAGTATATACTTTGGGCTCTATGTACCTACATAGGGACTACTTTAAGGCCAATGTATATACTATTTGGGTACATGGACCCTCAGGGAAGGATTCATGGGTATAATGTAGGGTTTATGTAGTGTTCAGGGCCTCGTGTATACTAAGGATTACTGGGGTTTTTTGTGAGGTGATTCTTCGGACATAGTATTTTAGTCTTCGTTTTTGAGTTTCAGGTGACCCAGGAGTTCGGCCTGCGGGTTCCAGCATGGTGGCTATCCCTCTTCGGGGGGCTCCCGGGCTTAGGGCTCAGGGTTTGTAGAGTTTAGGGTTTAGGGCATCGCACGTCCGGAGACAGCCTCATGATAGTACTGTTCCCAAAGGATCCATGTACCCAAATAGTATATACTCAAGCCTTAAAGTAGTCTCTATATTGGTACTTTGGGGCCAAAGTATATACGATTTGGGTACATGGATCCTTTGGGGTTATGAACCCCCCATATAACGTCATACGCGAAGCAAGACAATTCTGTCAGCGCCAACCCGAACTCGAAACCCAAACCGTGGCCCGTCATGAACCCTAAAAGGGTTTAAGGTTCATATACCATATGGGGATTTAGTGCATAAGGGTATATAAGACCTCTACTTATAAGGGTCATTGGGCATCCAGGTGTAAGCCCTTAACCCCCAAAGACCCTTTGAGACCTTACCTGGAGGGTCGGGGAACTTACTTTAAGTACGTATTGGTGCCGGCTGTGCTTCTACTGCCATCCCAGATTGTCTGAGTGACGACACACCGAGACTTTTGGTATTTCAGATGTTTAAGTACCATAATCCCGATTAGGATCCCGTTTTGGATACTTACAACTCTCTTCACCTACTTAATCCCATTTGCTAAGTGACTGAGTCCCATGACCCTCCAGGCAAAGCAAATCCCCGCCCATCCCAAGCACCTCCACCTCACTGTCTGGCCAACTAATGTCCGAACAGCTTGCCTGGGAGCAGCCCCTACATTTCCAATCGTAATGAGCGCTTAAAAACCCTGAATTACGCGCATTGTATACTCTTTTAAAAAGTGTTCGAAGTAAGAGTAGCCATCCCTTTACATTTCGGCTGCAGGGTTGAGAATTTGGTTTCTTGTCGCAGACGACTGTTTTTTGTATGGTCGCATCTTTCAGGGTGTTGCGCCTTTGTCCCGGAGAACAGGATGGGGTTTAGAGTTTAGGGTTAGGTTTCCAGGGGCTTGGGTATGAAACCCGAAACTCGAAGCACGCACTTCAGGCAAGAGCAGCAACACCGAACACATCATCCCGCTCACGACCCCATGGTGCTTGTGTAACACCGCTGTGCGTGAACCTAGTAAACTTACTAGACGCTAGCTGGGTGATTCAGAAAAATCGCGGCTACTAGATAGGAGACAATGCGATCCTTATAAAAAGGCATCCCTTAACCCTGAACCCCTAAACCCAAACCTCTAGAAACCCCAAAACCATTAAACCCTAGTCCTCTAATCCCAACACCCCGTAACCCGAACCCTCTGACCCCAAAGCCCCTAAACCCTAATCCCTCAGCACTATCACCCCTGGTAAGGAACCTCCACGGTCTGGTTCTTAGTAGGGCCCTATCATAGTCCCTTAAGGTCCCCTATAGTCATTCCCCCATTCCCTACTAAGAACCAGACAGCCTACTAAGACCCCTAAACCCCTATAGTATAACCCTTATAGTAGCCCTTATAGCAACCCTTAAAGGAACCCTATTCCCTACTAAGAACCAGAGAGTCCAAGCATACAAAGCCAACTGGGCCTCCCGAGGCCGGGGGTTGTAGGGGTTTAGGGGTGTAGTGGTTTAGAGTTTGAGGGTATAGGGTTTGGGGGTTTTAGGGTTTAGGGGTGTAGTGGTTTAGGGTTTGAGGGTTTAGGGGTGTAGGGGTTTAGGGTTTTGGGGGTTTTAGGGTTTAGGGGTGTAGGGGTTTAGGGTTTTGGGGGTTTTAGGGTTTAGGGGTGTAGGGGTTTAGGGTTTTGGGGGTTTAGGGTTTGGGGGTTTTAGGGTTTAGGGGCGTAGGGGCTTAGGGGCTTAGGGTTTGAGGGTTTAGGGTTTGGGGGTTTTAGGGTTTAGGGGTGTGGGGGTTTAGGGTTTTGGGGGTATTTTAGGGTTTAGGGGTGTAGGGGTTTAGGGTTTTGGGGGTTTTAGGGTTTAGGGGTGTAGGGGTTTAGGTTTTGGGGGGTTTAGGGTTGCGTGGGGGCTTAGGGTTTGAGGGTTTAGGGTTTGGGGTTTGGGGGTTTTAGGGTTTAGGGGTGTGGGGGTTTAGGGTTTTGGGGGTTTTAGGGTTTAGGGGTGTAGGGGTTTAGGGTTTTGGGGGTTTTAGGGTTTAGGGGTGTAGGGGTTTAGGGCTTTGGGGGTTTAGGGTTTGGGGGTTTTAGGGTTTAGGGGTGTGAACTCGGTTCGAGTCCCCACTGATAGCTATCCCCTTGGCCCTGCCAAGAAAAGTGTGATCCCACTGAAGAAGTTTCCCAAAAGAAGGAAGAGTGAAAGGGCAGACCCCGTCTGTNNATCATGTGTCGCCCTGCGACAGCCTCGACCCTCCCGCCCGGACCCTCGAGCCTGATGGCACGAGATCTCTGGTTTCGAAAGGACACACACGAACATGCTCACATCGGACTGATTTCACACAGACCCAAATTTTCTGACGCAAGTTCGTGTTAGTTGCACAAACCTGAAGGGAGTCATCTGTCCATCAGACTCATGCAAGTGCAACTGTCCGGACCGGACTGCTCACAGGCCTGTGGGCTTTGAAGGTGTCTGAGCAAGCCATTCGATGGCCTGTTTTCTCTGCGCGTTCTTATCTAAGTCTAAAGATGCATCGTAAAGCTTGAAGCGGCCCTGAGCAAGGATCGTCCTAAGAACGGATGCATCCATAGCCTTGGTAAGGCAGTCAGCTGCCTGGAGGGTGGTTGGCACCCAACGAAAAGTAGTGTTTTCCTCACATCTCTGCTTGATCAGAAGCACCTCCAGGGTCGTGCGAAATTCCTCACACGATGGCATGGCCAAACGGGTGACCAAATCATACAAGGACTTACAGTCCGTAATGATCGCGGCTCGGTTGAGCAGTTGATACCCTTTCTCTGCCTGCTGCCATCGGAAGTTTGCGACATGCACCGTTCCCCAGAGCGCCCTCATCCAGCCTAGCATGTCCACCGCCTTTGACATGGCATATGCCTCTGCTGACAAGGTAGACCTAACAACCCGAGGAATCTTCTTAGAAGACCAGCATAATGGGGAAAGTGGAGCCTCTTGATTAGTCAGCAAGCGGTGATCAGTGGCACATACCAGAGCTCCCTGATGTGAGCTGAGACTCTTGGACGAAGCAAACGAGGCGTCTCCAAAGGACACAAAGGTGAGGTCTTCTGCTTTTATGGGCAGGAAGTAGGTGCATACGTGGTGGTGTTCTTGGGCCTCTCGCAAAACTTTATTGGCCAGCATTAGGGTTTGAACGGTTGCCCTTGGAATGGAGCACTGGACTTCGCCCAACTTTGCCGCCATGTCTGGGCGAGAGTGGCTAACGGCGTACTGTAGGCTCCCCACTAAGCCCCTTAACTTTGAACGCTCACCTTCCGTGACCTCTGCCTCTGGAGTTTGGCGACGACCACGACCGATATCGATCTGTTGAATGCTTCTGACATACTCGCTCTGACTCGACCTAATTGAGTAATCTGAAAGTTGCTCAAGATGAATCCCGGTGAAAGTGAAGCGATCATGTTTGCGGCTGCCGAAAGGTAAAGTTTTCTGAAGCATCTCAATCTTTTGAGAGAACACTGGATCTCCGCCACAAACACCGTCGTCTACGTGCATTCCCAAAATGCCATGAAGCTTATTCTCTGGGGAGTACAGGAGGAATACACAGGGTTCTAAGGGGTGTCTGACAAAACCCAGCTGGGATAGCTGCTGGCTTAGTTCCTTATAGAACAGCAAGGGTGCGTCCACTCTGCCATAGGCGTTACCAAGAAGTTCACATACCTCCTCTTCCTTCAGGTTTAGGGCCTTGCGAAGTTCTTTAGGGGGGTCCATGGCCAGAGGGTTATCAGCATCTGCCTTGCCACGAAGGAATGCCGTCTTGATGTCAAATGACCCCAGTCGGAACTTCTTTGAAGCTATGGTCTGAAGGACTAGGGCTCGTCCTTCGCGCGACAAAGTTGGTGCATCCCGGGTAACTTCAGTGAGTTTGGGATCCTGATATCCAAGAACAACCAACCTAGCCTTAGCTCGGGGTTGGGTGTCACCATCCTCTGGGGCCTTCCAAGTTAAAATCCACCGACTACGCAGAATCTGCTCTGGATTAAGCTTTTTCCTGAGAATAGCTCTAATGGCAGAGGTTTGGAGCCAGCATGAGATTTCCTTTTGTTTGGCCTTTTCAAAGAGGTCTTTCTCGGATATCGTGAGGTCCTTGATACACACTTCAGAGCGGGATCTCTTACTGGCCGCGGCAATGGTGGCCAGCTGTTCGGGGGCCTCTTCTTTCATCCATCTCCGAATATCCTTAGACCTAACTGGAACTTCCAGGCAAAAGACCTGATTCTCACCTAATCGAAGAGGATCCAGAACATACGGCATTTCATCTTCGGCTAAAGGAGGACCAAAGGAGTCTTCAGTAGTTTGTATGGTGGTGAAGTTGACAAGTTCGTTCCCTTGATCATCCCACAGGCCGGACTCCTCACAGGCCATGAACAGATGATCACCAAGCAACCCTTCCTCGGAATCTGGCACGGGGATATCTTCGGGATTGAGGGCCTCTTGCACATTGGGTACAGGATTGTTTGAGGCAGAATCTGGAGGGGCTGCGGTTCCTAACAAAGGATCGCGCTCAACTCCAGATGCTTCCTGACTCACCTGAGGCGTGAGTTCTTGTTCAGGCTGAGATATCTCATCTGGCGAATTACTTAGCTCATTATCCCGGGACTGGCTAGGGTGAGGCATCAGAACCGTGCTTTCTGGCTGAGCGGGCACACCTGCAGAAGTGCCTGGACTGGGAGCTGGTAGACCTGTGATATCAGTGTAAGTGCTTGCTCCACCTACATTCCTCCAAGGTTCATCCAGTTGCGCACTTGACAAGTGCTGCCACTCACGAAGCGATGCAGGACGGAGGTTCTCCGGAGCAGCCCGGATGATGTTCGTTCCATGGGCTAGCCAAATTACGGACTTTCCTTCACTGCAAATCACCTTAGCCGGCCCATGCCAGCGACCAGCTGCCAACCGATTGGGGGAAGATTTCTTAACCCAGTACAAAACCCACATTCCGGCAACATACGGTCCCCGTACCGGGTTGCTCCGACGGAGAGATGCCCGGCGAATGGCTTGCGAATTGTCGGCCTCCAGAAATGCACGGCGAGCCCTGCTTCGTAGCTCGAGCTTCTGACGGTACAGCTCTGACTCAAGTTCTGTCCCTTCCAACAAAGCATGTGCCGACAAATCCTCATCGGATGATACACTCCCGGGAACCCTCAAGGCCTTTCCAAAGACGCTATGCCTAACCAAGGAATTCTTTGCCAGGATTGCTTGCTGAAGGGCTTGATCAAAAGTCGTGTCATTTACAATTGGTTGCTCAGTGTCCATGCGTGCAAGCATTTCCTTAAGAATATTGCCGTGTCTCTCCAGGCGGCCTCTTTGCCAAGCAGCTACAGTAACCCAGGCTCTCACATTCAACTCCTGAAGGTAGTCTAAGGTCTGCTCGGATCTGAATTCCCCGGCAGGGTCCAAATACACTTGCCTAGGTGGGCCGGCCCAGCTTATCCAGCAGTCGTTGAGGACTTGCTTTGCATGGTTTCCGAGACGGCTTGGAGCTCGACGGGCTTGCTGGAAACAGCTGGCTTCGTCCAGCGCATGGATGGCATATGCACGATAACCAGATTTACTCTTGAAGTGGAACCCATCTATACCTATCATTTCATTAAATTCCCGGGGCTCTGGAAGCTTGCTGGGTCGCTGATGGCGGGGCTCGGTAGACTCAAGACAAACATCACATTGAAAGTCCAGCGCCGCATCAACCAGTGCTTGACTCTCATGGGCAGCCTTCAAGTGGCGCGCGAGAGTTTCAGGTGCGGGATGTCCAAGGTTGTTGTGAATACGTCTTAACCGAGTCTTATCTTCACTGGTTAAGCTGCGGAAAGCCGGACCGTGCAGAGGTACCGGTGGTGGGGCCCAACCCTCCAGGTCAGGCTGGGTCTCCTTGGATTGCAATTCTCCACTCGCAGGGTTACCTGTTGACTCGGAAGATTGTTTGATCTGTGCAAAGACAGTCAGAAGAAAACTTACGTTTGCAATCCGAGAACGACGGCGATCACTCGGCATCGTGGTGCGGTTGTCTGTGCCCAGACATATATATTCAATGACTCCATCGGCTGTCTTCCTAGACCCAATACTGATACGCCAGGGAGCTACCGTGGGTGGTAACGCACCAAGAGGATGATGGAGGCTCTTACTTCCTAAGCCAACAAAAGCCTGTAACACCTGGTACTGTGGCAAAGCTTGGCTCAGGGCGGACAACACGTCATGTTGAGGGGGGACCAGCACGGCTGAGGCTTTATTGGTACACCCTTGGGCTAATGAGAAGATGGGCTCCCATGTTTGCACGGGCAAGACTTCGGATTCACGTGGTGACTGCAACGGCACATCGTCCAGGCGTTGACGCTGTTGGTCACGCTGGGAACTCGCCTGTGCATCGTCTGCTGCCCGTTTCTGGCTTGGTAAGGAGGTCAGGGGACTACCTATACCCAAAGATGTCTTAAAACGTTTACGGGTCATAAGTGGGGAATTCTCTACTGCTAGGGCCTGGTCTGGACGGAGCAGCAGATGCTTTGCACAGTGTTCGGCGAATCCACGGCAAAAGGTTCCAGCGTACTGGCACACACTCCTACCTCCAAGCTCTCTGAGTTTCCCTGCAAGAGGCTGATGATGCGCATGCCCCGGACACTGTTTAGCTACTAGGGTCCTAACGAAGTCCTTGCTAGTGCTTATGATGCAGATGGTCTTTCTGATGGGCTGGAGGCTTTGTGGAGTTCTCAGACCAAAGGAACACATGTCTACGTTGATCCTGTGATTGCCCTTTACGATAGGATCTATGGCCTTGTCATTCAGTAATTTTGAGGTTGAGGGCTGTTCTAAATGGCAATCTCGACCTTGTTGCTTTTGCCACTCAAAAATTTTGGCAAATAGCTGCATAAGGGTTTGTTCTTTCTGGCGTTCACCTAGAAGCTGTTGTTGGTACTTGGGATTCCGGGCGGCATTCAGCTGTGTCCAGGTGGACCACACACGAGCGTCAGGAGACAGCCACACATGCTTCGGCTGCGTCTGTTGAAGCACATTCCACAATGCTCTTTGACCCGAAACGGTGTTGAGGTCCCCATCTAGACTAGTAAACCGGCGAACTTTACCTCCTACTTCCTTTAGGGTGTCAGTCAAACGACTATCAGGACGGGAGGATATTTCCAGAAGATCTACCTGGGAGTCTAGGGGGCGCTGGTAGGCCAGCATTGAGTCTTTAAACACATCCCAAGATGCGGCCTGAGCCTTGCAGAAAGCATCCACGCATGCATGCGCGGCGGTTAGTGCGGCTGGAGTCCATTCAGACCCTTGCACCAGTGACTGAGCTGTCTGCAGCTCCCGGCGAAGAGCGGAAGCCCCTTCAGACGAAGCAGGGATTTCGGAGCACTGATGAACTAGATCGGATGGTTGTGGAAGTTGAAACCCCTGGGTTGTCAATAGCTCTCGGTCCGATCCCTGCAATTTATCAGTGGCCTGAAGAGTGAAGCCCACCAGTAAGGTGCGATCCCCGGTCCAGGGAGCGGATGCGTGCCACATGTGCGGGTCTAACAACATAGATTTCCTTAAGGGCATCAAGGACCCGGGCACGAGCCGTCCATTGCAGGACCTATCTTGCACCTTCTGGTTTGTAGCGGGCGGAGAGGCTACCCAGATCTCACCTCCGGTCATTGGAAAGTCTAGGGGCACAATCAAGTTAGGGTGGACTCTTGAATTATACTTATCCCTGTGTGGTTCCACGGACGCGTTACAAGACACCGCTACAGTGGAAAATACGTGTTCGGGCTCTGTCAGGTTCATGACCTTGGTAAGGACCTGAGTTAGTCTCGGAAGCTGTCGGGTGAGAGAGGTCACTCCTACGATCCCTCCATGGCAGTAAGCTCCAAAGGTCACGTAAGCAGGGTGTCGTCTACCATTGTCTTCTCGAGGTTGAGCTATGGTTCTCTGGGATACATCTTTCAGTAGATGCCATGGCACCTTACGAAGAAACTTCTTAAGCTCAGCAACCTCCTGGGTTCCCTCAAGAACTTGTCTAGCTTCATCTTCAATCCACAGAAGATCGACCTTGGCGGAACCACTCTCAGAGATCAGAGCGCTCAGCTCACACCGACAGGCTTCTAACTCACCTAAGATGCATTCGGCGGGCTGGACTGGGTGCTCAGGTGATGCACAAGCTGCTGCAGCATGGTCTCCATGTGAGTCATGCGCTGGTTCAGTGCATTCACCTCGGTCTGGATTGCTGCACTGGGCTCGCTGATCATGTCCCAGCGATCGTCCTCGTCGCTGGCGGTTGCCTTCGGGCGAGGTACAGCCTTGGCCTTGGATCCGGCCCTCATGATGGTCCTTCCACCGCTTGGGTGACGGAGTCCGTCGGTGGGCTCTTCCAAGGCCTTCTCGATCGCGGCTATCTCTTCGGCTTGGTTGATCACACGCTCCACGTAGCGAAGGAAAATGCGATGATCGAGCTTGGTGCTGTCTGAAAGGTGCTCGCAACACCACTTCACGTAGGACGGATTTGTTTCGAGCAGCTCCTCGAAACGTTTGCCCTTGGCCTTGGTGCCGAACGTTATGGTCAGTTGACCATGCTCTTGCAGGGACATCGCTTCCACCTCGGCAAGTGAGGGAAGCTGAGAAGCATCTGTCAGGCGTGCAAACCTCGTGGCGAGGCTTTCCTGCGCTACCTTCTCGGCTGTTCCTGCCATGGTCGATGGGACAAAAGGGCACACAAGGTGACGCGTGGGCGGTTGCTGAAGCAGTCACGGCTATTGCATTGGAAACCTGATTTGAAATGATTGGTTCGACTGGCGGTTGTATGATTACCCCGTCCTCAACAGGCTGATGGATTGAGGAATTGACATTATCACGTTCCGGATATTTACGGAAACTAGGCTTACTTGAATTCATGCCTCGGCACCTCCAGCTGGGCACCTGGGAATCTATACACTTAAGGGTATCCTTCGCTAAGGTGGGACCTACGGCATTCATGCATGGGTTCTCTGTGACATGCGGCACTGGGAGATCTTCACTTGCACACTGGGTTGGCATCTCAGAGCTGCTTTGATCACAGAGATCGGCGAGGTCGAGCAGATAAAGCCCTGTAGCTGAGTTCTTCAACGACACTCGATGTCGCAGGCGTTTAAAAAGGCAGCAGTCCGCGTTTGTATCGATGACCCCTCCTAGCTGCTTGATGGCTTTCTTGCTGAACAGTAGGGGAGTGCTGCCAGGGACAACTTGGGAGTGCTGCCAGGGACAACTTCTATCCCGAGCCACAAAACCTGACAGCCTCTGGTCCGGATCGGAAGCAGAATCCTCTTATCACTAGTCAAAGTCTGATTGTTGCCAAACCTGAATTTCACTGAACTCCTGGTGACCCGGATCTGCGAGCGGACCCTGCTGTTCAGTTGGCTAAGAAACTGGGGCAACAAAATACGGCCCATCACACACCGGCTCGCTCCAGTGTCCAGGATTGCTTCCACGCGAGTGGTGGCTAGACAGGCTATAGCAGGTAGATACTCACGGGCCTCGGGCTCAGCTTCAGTCTTCACAGAGGCATGTCTAGTCAAGCGCATTGCCCCATCGCTGCGTCGCCTGATTGGGTCACTGAAGTTGAGTTTACGTTCTTTTAGGTCCTTAACCATCTTACTCAGTCTACCCGTGATGGCTTCTAGGGAGGTTTGGGGTTGGGCAACAGTTGTGCAGAAGGCCTCGGCAAGGGTGATAGATCCATCTGGGAGCTCGGCCAAAATCTCATCGCCGTGTTCGGTCTGAACCTGAGTCACCGTGGCCTGGGCGACCGTGGTCTGGGCCTCAGTCTTTGAGCCTGGCTTCCCAAACTTGGGACACTCAGCCTTCCAGTGTCCGCGCTCACCGCATGCACGGCAATGACTCTTGGCTATCCTCTGAAGCAACTGCTCCTTCGCGGATTTGCCCTTGCCCTTTCCCTTGAAGCCCTTTCCCCCTTTGAAGCCTTTTGACCCCTGTGCAGGCCAAAAGCCGCGGGCCTTGCGTTTTGCAAGGAGGCGAGATCTGGCTTCAAGGTATGACACTAGAGCTTCTTGAAGCTCAGGAGTGTCTTGGAAGAAGCCTTCTAGCTCCTCCTCAAAGGCCTGAACCTGCATCGCGTCCTGATCTTCGACCGCCACCATTGCCTCGATGAACTCTGCATCCAGTTCCGGCTCCGGCTCCTCGAGTTGAGGTAGGGTGTGAGCCTGGTAGGCTCGCTCTGCATCGTCGGGTCCGGCATCCTCAACAAAGTTGGCGTCGTAAGTTTTTGTCTTCATTGTTCCTCTTTGACCCTGTAGGTCCGCGAAAAACCTGGACCCCAACAGTCTCACTGATGCACAGACCTTCTTGTAGCTGAGTTTACCATCCAGCTCTACCACAATCCTCTTGCGATCTTCAGAAGTCAAGGACGACTGCCGAAGAAGAATGTATGCCCTGACCTCCTCAAAGCTTACCCCTTGGGCGAGGAGCTCCTCAAAGTGGATGTCATGCCGGGCAAGATAGCTGTCATTGGTCTCATCTGCCTTCTGAATGGTGCCAAAAATGGCCTTCTCAAAAGTGTCATACTTCTGCTCAATGGCTGTGCGGCCCCACGACCCTCCCAGAGTGTCCACCAGAAGCTTAACACCGCTTTCATCGTTTGCTTTCAGTTTTTCTGGTGCCAGACTTGTTACCTTCTTGAAAGCGCTACCTTCACAAAGCAGTGCAGCCCGGGGTGCCAACAAGGAAAGGCTCTCCTTCGGCCACATTGCCGCCAAAAACTCGAGCTTCTTTGAGTACTCCGTGACATCTGTAGTCCCTGGAATGAACTTCGGAATTGCCGCCCAGGGAAGTTGTTGATAGCTTGTCTCACCAGTCATTGCAGCAGGATTGCTTGAGGCCGAAGACTCCTGTTGCGTCGGCGGCATTCCTTCAGCCCACTGTCACCAGGTAACCAGCTTTTGCGCCACCAAGCGAAGCTCCGGGCTCCGCTACCAGTGTGAACTCGGTTCGAGTCCCCACTGATAGCTATCCCCTTGGCCCTGCCAAGAAAAGTGTGATCCCACTGAAGAAGTTTCCCAAAAGAAGGAAGAGTGAAAGGGCAGACCCCGTCTGTNGTGTGAACTCGGTTCGAGTCCCCACTGATAGCTATCCCCTTGGCCCTGCCAAGAAAAGTGTGATCCCACTGAAGAAGTTTCCCAAAAGAAGGAAGAGTGAAAGGGCAGACCCCGTCTGTCCAAAAGGAAGAACCTGAAGATCAGAAGCGCCCTGCGCTGACGTTTTCCGCCAGTCTCAACGGCTCAGGATCATGTGTCGCCCTGCGACAGCCTCGACCCTCCCGCCCGGACCCTCGAGCCTGATGGCACGAGATCTCTGGTTTCGAAAGGACACACACGAACATGCTCACATCGGACTGATTTCACANATCATGTGTCGCCCTGCGACAGCCTCGACCCTCCCGCCCGGACCCTCGAGCCTGATGGCACGAGATCTCTGGTTTCGAAAGGACACACACGAACATGCTCACATCGGACTGATTTCACAAGGGGCGTAGGGGCTTAGGGTTTGAGGGTTTAGGGTTTGAGGGTTTAGGGTTTGGGGGTTTAGGGTTTAGGGGCGCGGGGGTTTAGGGTTTTGGGGGTTTTAGGGTTTGAGGGTGTAGGGTTAGGGGTTTAGAAGCCTGAGCGAAAAGGTCCATGTAAATTGTGTAGATACACCCTACGAGAACGTTCATTGAACTCCACAACGTGCCATGATAGGAACCCTGCTGGAAACCATAAACGGAAAACCTACAGAATCCTTTGAAATTACACGGATCCTGAAGGTAAACTCAAAACCCGCCGGATGTGCTGAAGAAGTGATCCATCGCGGGTAGATTTGGTTGCCGGAGACAGCCTTCGGGGGTCCGGACTTAAAGCCTCATGGGACTTTATTATAACTCGGATTATCAATGAGGTTACTATACTTACCATTAGTTACCACCCCAGATAAGCAAGTTATATCCTTGCTTAGTAAGTACCATGATCCTCCAAGCAGTAGTTGTTGTAAGTTTGGGTTGAGCATCATGGGGTTAACGGGCTTAGTCGAAACTACTTACCCAGAGAGCCCAGCAACCGTCCTTTTTACGAATATGCCCCGAAATGCGAAGAGCTTCTATATTGAGGATCTGTGCCTTATTGCTTAGTCCTTTGACTGGAACTCGTTTGGAACACGGTCAAACCTTGGGGGTATTTAGGCAGCGCGAGATTTACCACCCATGTTGTACATGAACATAAGCTGTGTACGGCAACATCCGCATCAGTGGCCAAGTTTGACTAGTTTGCGTGACTTGTTGGGTCGCCGGTTTTTCTGCCACCGCTGCCCACGCAGCTAAAACAGATGCATACTTGGCCAGAACCCTTAAGAACCCAATTAAGGAGCAAGGCGGAGCCTTTAAACCACCTTTCCAGAACCTTATAGAGCACTTGTAGCACCTTCAACCCTACCTGTACCATTTATTAGTATGAACTTCCTTGTAGAGTTCATCAAATCGTACCTGGGCCACGGGTAGCCTTCAAAAACCCTAAACCCTAAAACCTAAACCCTAAAACCTTAACCCTAAACCCTAAACCCTAAAACCTTAACCCTAAACCCTAAACCCTAAACCCTAAAACCTTAACCCTAAACCCTAAACCCCTGAACCCTAACCACCTCAACCTGGGGACTCTAGAGTCTGCACCCTAACCCCAAAATCCGAATCCCTAAACCCCATACCTCCAAGGGACCTCATACTTAGGGCGCTAGACCCCTTAAGGACCCAATACTAAGGTCCTTGGAAGCACAGGGTAAACCATAACAGAATCCAATAAGTCCCAACCTATACCCCAAGGGTCCAAAGGACACGATAATTAGGTACTCGGTTTTAGGATAGGTTAGGATGTTGGAGTGTGTATGGTTATTAGGTACTTGGACCCTTGGGGATATACACCCTAGGCTCTGAACCCTGTGTGACTCAGACCTGAAAATTAAGGAGCCTTGTAGCAAGGGCACACAGCCTGGACGAAAAGGCTCCCTGGCTGGATACACAGGGTTTTCCGTGGATTCAGAGAAATCGCTAATTATACGGATTTTCCTCCGAGTCTAGGAGCTACGAGAGTTTACACCGATTCTTTACGGTTTGTATGACTTGAAATAAGGATTTTCCTCCGAGTCTAGGAGCTACGAGAGTTTACACCGATTCTTTACGGTTTGTATGACTTGAAATAAGGCAAGATGCTCTTGACTATACTATAGGGCAGAGTAGGGCTGTGAAATATAGTGTATAGACGGTAATTGCTTAAGGGAAATTGTAGGGTTTAGAGCTTGGGGTTTCTGGACTCTTTACAGTACTTTCAGCTTTCTTCTGAATAGGCCCTGGTGCTGCTTCAAAATACTAGGGCACCTGCATCATACAGACCCTAGCATGTTGAGGGATTGGAGCCTCTAGTTTAAGACCTCCCCATTCCCAGAGGGTCCTAAGTACTGTTATGGGGCATACTTCCCCAAATCATAATAGTAATTCCTCATATAGAAACCCTACATTCTACTATACTTGGAGGCCCTTTTGACTTAGTAAGTCTACTTAGTATCCCCTAGAAACCATATTATAATCCCCCATAACCCACCTTACTAACCCTACTTACTGAGTCAAAAGGGCCTCCAAGTATCGGTACTTTGGACCCTTTGGGATTAGGGTGAGGGCCACCGGGTCGGAGGTTTCACGACGTTGGATCCAGGACTAGGCTTCCCTAGCAACTATAGGTGCAAAAGTTGCATTTCCCAGAGGCTCCAGCTATACTACAATTATGGACTTAGGTCGCAAAAGACCATCCTTCCTATGGCTTAAGGGACTTAATTTTCACAAAGGTAGTCTATATGGAGCCTCTAGGTTTGGCAAATTAAGACTTGGATGAAGGGTCGTAGAAAGTACTGAGGCTGTAAAAAGCACTGGAACGTATGTCCGTATAATGCGCCTAAACACCAAGCCCCGAGGAATCGTAAACTACATAAGCTTAACATGCCAGAGACTCCAAAACCCCTTAATTAAGGAATATACCTTAAATCATATTAGGGATCCGATTATAATTTAAGGTATATTCCTTAATTAAGGGGCTTTGGAGTCTCTGGGATGCTAACCCACAACTCCCACTAACCCAAGCCCAAGTGTCTAACAAATGGGCCCCATGGGGAAAACCCACGTACCAAGCCCGGTAAACCCTAAACCCCTAAACCCCACTTGGAGGCCCTTTTGACTTAGTAAGTAGGGTTAGTAAGGTGGGTTATGGGGGATTATAATATGGTTTCTAGGGGATACTAAGTAGACTTACTAAGTCAAAAGGGCCTCCAANCCACTTGGAGGCCCTTTTGACTTAGTAAGTAGGGTTAGTAAGGTGGGTTATGGGGGATTATAATATGGTTTCTAGGGGATACTAAGTAGACTTACTAAGTCAAAAGGGCCTCCAAGCACTTACCAAGTCCGGTAAGCCCAGGGCCCCCCAGAACAGGTTGTAAGGTTTCGGTCCTAAACCCCTAACCCTAAGGCTCAAAATGGCCCCAAAAAGCCTTATATAACATGGTCTTTAGGCTCAAAAGCCTTAAAATATGAGTCCTTAGAGCCTTAGGGTAACCCTGAATCCTAAACACCTTTCTCCGAGCTTTATGATGCTACGAAATTGCTTCAACCTACACTCCATTCGGAACCTCTATCCTCCAGCACCGTAAATCAACCCCTAAAGGGAAAGAGAGCCCCCAACCTGCAACGTAAACCCAAACCCTGGAACAATGAAACGTAAGCCTTGAAACCAACAACCTAACCCTAAGGGTCCATGTATCCACATAGCATATACTTTGGGCTCTATGTACCTACATAGGGACTACTTTAAGGCCAATGTATATACTATTTGGGTACATGGACCCTCAGGGTAAACCACAAACTGACAACCTCCAAATTCAAACACCATAAGCCCCACTTTCGGCAAATAAAACTCTATGCGAGGCTGTCTTCGGAGATCCTCTTTCGAACGTCTGTCCGGCGAGCAAGAAACATACACGTACGCGCCTCGACCCAATTTGTCGAGGCCTACACCCCGAGTCACGTCTTTACCCTAACCCTAAGGCTCAAAATGGCCCAAAAACCCTATATAATATGGTCTTTAGGCCCAAAAGCCTCAAAATATGAGTCCTCAGAGCCTTAGGGTAAAGCCTCGAAGGACTCGCATCTGAACGCTTGTGGCCCCATGAACCATACTTGTAGCATGCCAAGAGGGTGCGTATGCACTACGGCTGACGGACAAAATCCTGCATTACCTTGAGGACCCTAATCTATGGGAATTATGGTATATTCCTTATTGTGGGTCATGCAGGATTTTGTCCATCAGCCGTACCATTACAGTGAACCCCAGAAATTGGAAACCGGATTAAGGCCAAATAGTAGGATTCCCTATACATTAGTCTTAAGGATTGAGGCTATTGGGTTTCCAACTCTTGGGCTTCTACTGTATGGACTTAGGTCCCCAAAACCATAATGGGGATGGTCTTTCGGGACCATATTCCATAATGGTAGTGTAGATGGACCCCCTGGGATACAAGCTTCTTCGGCCGTTGAAAGCCAGCTTGCTCTTGACATCGACACAGAAAGAGTTGAACCCGGAGTAGCTAGGGTTTGGGGTGTAAGGCAATTTAGTGGACCCTCAGTAATGCGGACCTCAACCCCAAACCCGGACTTCTAGATCATCCTGCCTGAGTCTGGGGTGTTCCAGAAAAAGTCCTTGCATCGTGCCTGGCCGGACAGCAAGTGGCAACAAATGGCTAGAACAGAGGTCTGCGCCAAGAGTTTAGGGTGCAGAGGTGTTGTGCCGCTGAAAGTACGGTGTGCAACGGTTGTCACTGAATAGGCCTAAAACACTTAAAAGCATATGGACTCCGTCAAAAGCATGATTGCAGCTACCTGAGTTTTGTGGTGCTAGATGCAATTCTTGTGTCCGTACTGCTCCTCATGATTTTTGCAGCATCCAAAGTCCAAGACCGGCAGGGATTGAGAATAATGTTGCACCCTTGTTGTTGGAAGTACCCACTTTATTAACCAAGCATGATGCGCTGCAACACTGAACTGGGAACCCACCACGCATGAATCGTAAATGGGAAGCCAGGTGGAGCTAACAAAGCGTTGAGGTTCAGGGTTAAGCAACCTCCTGAAATTTCGAACCCCACGATAAAAAAAAACTTACTTGCCCATTCCTGGATCCTTCGAACATAGCGCCAGTGAATGATAGACCCTGACCTCTCACTCCCTACACACTTGTTGGCCCCACAAAGCAGACCGAAAATCTGACTGGTTGACCCTACCAGGACCCTCCTTGTACCTTCAAACAGGGGTATTTGGTCCCAAATAAGGGGCATTTAGGATCTAATAGAGGGTAGATGGAGGGTCTAGGTAGAAGAGCGCTTGCCACAGCACCTTGTTGATCGTCGTGCGTGGCTCACAGGCCTTAGTCCAAAGAGGCGCCGAGAGTAAATGGCCACTTAAAGGTTCATGGGACTTAGTAACTGGTTTTTCATAAGGTCACTATACTTATAACTACTTAGGGTACTTCTATCCCTGGCCACTAAGTCCCACGATCCTCCCAATAGGTTTAGGTTTTTCGCTTTAGTGGTTTGGGGTCTAGGACGTAGGGTTTGGGGTTTACAGGTCTCGGGTTCGGCTGTTTAAGGTTTATGTATAAGGTTAGGCTAGGGGTCTTCGGGTTTATAAGTTCAATGATGTTGGGGTTTTCGGGTTTCAGTGTTGCAGTGGCATAGAAGCTGACAGTATTAACGTACGGACAACTTAAACCCTAAACCCCCTAAACCATAAGCCCCAAAACCCTTAAAACTAAACTCCAAAAAGCCCAAAACCCTCAATCGACGCCTAAACCGAAACCCTAAAACCCTCAACTCTAAAACCCCTAAACCGCTTCCTAAACCCGAAACCCTAAGTCGTAAAAGGACAGCTTGAAGATTACTTGTCCAAAAAGGTGGAACCTCTAGCCGACATGCCCATACAGTATATACCTTGGCCCTGAGGTTCCTAGAAGGGTTTAGGGTTTAGGGTTTTGGGGTTTAGGGTTTTGGGGTTTAGGGTTTAGGGTTTTGGGGTTTAGGGTTTATAGGGTTTAGGGTTCCTTTAAGGGGTACTTGTACCATAAGCTAGGGTTTAGGGTTTAGGGTTCCTTTAAGAGGTACTTGTACCATAAGCTAGGGTTTAGGGTTTAGGGTATACGGGTCCCATGTACCTATGTGGTATATGCGTTGGCCCTGAAGTTCCTATATAACATAACCTACCGCAACTTGTTTTTTGCAGGTTCTTCAGTATGATCCTAAAACGGAACTTATAGGGGGCCTGCAAAAAAGCTAGGTTCTGGGAGGTTAAGGTAAGGACGACATTAAGGGATAAGTATATACTATATAGGTACATGAAGCCTTGGGGAGAGTTCTTCTGCAAGATCAGCGAGTTCAGCATGCAGGTCAGGGTTTTCGAAGCGCCTGTTTCTTCACAAGCATGGACCGGCAAGCGATGCTGAGCGTGCGCACACCCTCAACGCAAAAACGCTGAAGTCCTAAAAACCCTATAAGCCCTATCTGCCCTAAAACCCCAAAATTTCCAACTACCCAATAATCATAGACTCTCCATGTTTAGACATCACGACCCCACGCCCTAACCTCTAGATACCCAAAGCCTTATCCCCATGGAGCCTGATGATCTTATGCTCTGGGGCTGAGTACCCTAGCCCAAAAAAGGTTAACCTTTTGAATTATAGTAGGATTATATGAATCCGAAAAGGTTAAAGGTTACCTACTCCCAGCACCCCCCAAGTACCCTTTAATAGAGCCTTAATGGCCCTTAATAGTGGGTACTTAAGGTATGATAGAGGGTAGTTGGGGGGTGCTGGTCAGCTACTAAGTATGGAACCGTGACAGAAACCTGAAAAGCAGACATGGAGCTCATGGAAGCCTTTAGTTGAAGCAACCCCCCGAAGGGTCCGAACGGTTGATGGACAAAATCCTGCATGACCCTAAGGACCCTAAACTATGGGACTTATGGTATATTCCTTATAACGGGTAATGCAGGATTTTGTCCATCAGCCGAAGGACCCAAGAATGAGGTATTCGGTTTTAGGATAGTAGTTATGTAGGTTAGGATCAGAATCCAATGAGTCCCAACCTATACCCCAAGGGTCCAAAGGACACGATTATTAGGTACTCGGCTTCTGGATAGTAGTTATGTGGGTTAGGATTTTGGAGAGTATATTATATGAATATTGGATACTTGGACCCTTCGGGACACCTACTAGAACCCTGTGGAGTCCTTGTAGAACCCTTCACGAACCGACATGGAACCTCAACCCGTATATAAGCCCCTGAACGCAGCCCGAAAAGCCCTAGACCCGAAATCGAATCCTAATCCCTATTCTTACCTTTGGTTAGTAGGGAATGGAGGAATGGGGTACAATTATAACTACTATTATTACCCTTCTTCCATTCCCTACTAACCAAAAGGTAGGTATTAGGCCGAAGGGTCCCTCGTTATCAAGCCACCTGAGAGGACTAAGGTTATAAGAATGCTTACCCCAAGGGCCCAAGTACCCAATAATCATATACTCTCCAAAATCCTAACCTACATAACTACTATCCTAAAACCGAGTACCTAATTATTGGGTCCTTTTAAACCCTTGAGTTTAGGGGGGCTTCGTTCCCGAACCCCAGACTTGGATCACTGATTGACTAGTTCATGGTTGGGATAGGATTAAAAATTCAACTTTTTATTCCTTATTGGCTTTAAGTACCCATAAAATCGAAAAATGTTACCCAACTATGACAAAGTTGAACCCCAAAAAGCAAATGCCTGAGCTTCCCGGCATCCATTTCAACGACATGGCCTCCCTTTAGCATTGCATCTGCGGCCTTTTCTTGAGGGTTTTGAGCTCGTTTACGAGTTTGCTCAAAGGTTGTGGGGTTTTGGTGGTTTGGGGTTGAGGGTTTTGCGGTTTTCGGGCATGGGGTGTTGGGTGTTAGCGTTTAAGGTTCTGCTTGAGGTTTCTCGAAGGGCTCTCGTGAGGCTTCCTCGAAGGGCCTTTGGGGATTTGGTGTTTATAATATCTGAGCCTCCTTCACTGGCTCCCTCAAGGGTTCTGGAAGGGCCTAATACTTCAGAGGTGTCATTCCTAAGTCGTACCACCTCAATATTGGGTGTTTTGCAAGTAGGGCGCAGGCAGCAATAACACACAAGATATGCCCTGAGTGAATCAGTCCTCAATCCCTAAACCCTAAAGCCTAATACATCTTGCCCTAAGGGTCCATGTACCCAAATAGCATATACTTTGGCCTAATGTAGTCCCTGTACTTTAGGGCCAAGGTATATACTACTTGGGCACATGGACCCTTAGGGCTAACACCAACTCATGTAAAGCCAAACTCATCAAGTCGCTACATGAGAAGCTTTTGTCATATGTTAGCCAATCTAGGGTCTAGGGGCCCTAATAAGTCGAATAGGGTTTGAGCTTTGATTCAGTAAATTTGACAAGATATAGATATCTATACGTTTATACTGATGGTCCTGTGTATAGTTAAAACCCTTAGAAGAAACCTCTACCACAAATCATTGTTTGTTGACTGTCCCATTCTAGTTTAGGTTTAGGGTTTGCGGTCTCGGGGGCTTAGATAGAAAATGCCGAGCCTGCCTCAGCGCTGAAACACAGCTTGGAGGCTCAAACATCTATCGCAGGTAGTAGCGCTAGAATAAGTAGCCCAGGCGGGGTCGTCCTACTAGCCAATCTGTTTTTCACCTACTTGCCCCTCCAGCAAACCTGAAACTCCTTACATCCTGAAGTTTCCCTGACCACTTAACAGCCTATGCACACCCCGACTGAAGCCTTAAACCCCTAAACTCCAAATTACCCTAAACCCTAAACTCTAAACCCTAAATGCCCAACCCAAAACCGACCCAACCCCTAAGCCCCAAAACCGCTAAAGCCCGGAAGGCCGAGAGCGAATCCCAGAAAGTTGGAACATGGGCTCAGGAGGATTAGACCGAGGATCTCTGAAAGTCTACCTGAAAGGGCATAGGGATAGAACTTTCTGGCTGTAAACCCAAATAAACCCTAAACCCTAAACTCTAAACCCCTGAACCCTAAACCCCTAAACCCCTAAACACCCAAAGCCCCTATACGCCCAAATGCCAATTAAGGCCGCTATACCATAGAACCCTACTATAGATCCCTTCAAGACCCCCTTTAAAGGACCCCTTTAAAGAAACTCTATAGTTATCAAATATTAAGGCCCCTACATTAAACCCAAATGCCCGGACCTCCTGGCGATCGCAGAAGGCTAGGCCCCAGCTCACACACTGCTCGCATGCCTCCTTACCTCGGGGAGATTTGGGTTTAGGGCCCAGGGTTGAGGGCGTGGGGTTTAGGGTGCCTGGGGCATCCTTGGGTTTCAGGGCGTAGGGGTTTAGGGTTTAGGGGTTTAGGGTGTAGAGTTTAGGGTTTAGGGGTTAGGTGTTTAGGGTTCAGGGTCTTTAGGGTTTAGGGCTTGAGTCCTTCAGGGTCTTGGAAGCTGTGGCTTCATTAGTTCAGGGTTCGTCTCCTTGAGCTCTGGGCTTGGCTTACCTTACAGTAGAAGCTAGAAAGTTGGAACATCAGTAGCCTCATGCCCTTAAAGTAAAGCAAAGGGAATCCCAGCATGAATCATCCTAAATCGATGTTCCAACTTTCTGGGGTTCACTATAACCTCGGGGACTTTGGGTTAAGGGCAATTCTAGCGTTTGGGGGTTCCTTTAAGGGATCTAAACGGGATCTACAAAGGCGCAGGGTTGTGTTTTAAAGGGCTTATTTAGGGTTTAGGGTTAGGGGTGTCTTAACCTCGGGGACTTTGGGTTAAGGGTGTAGGGTTTTCTAAAGGGTTTATTAGGGTTTAGGGTTCAGGGTGTCTTACCTCGGGGGCTTTGGGTTAAGGGTGTAGGGTTTTTTTTTAGTTTTTGAACGTTTAGGGTTTAGGGTGTGGGGTGTAGAGTTTAGGGGTTTATGGTTTTGGGGCTTAAAGCTTTACGCTTGAGGGTTTAGGGCTTAGGGATTTAGGGGTTCAGGGCGTGGGGTTTAGGGTGTAGGATTTGGGGTTCCTAAAAGACGAAATGAAGCCTAAAAGGCTTCAGTGGTTCAGGATTCGGCTGCTCGAGCTCACCCTAAGACTAGGTTCCCCAGTAGGCCCTTAATAATAAGGGTACCCTTTTTCCTACTATTCGGTTTTCAAAAGGGAACCCAAAAAGAAAAAGGGTAAAAGGGTACTACTGGGGCACCTAGAAGAAGGTTTAGGGTTTAGGGTGTAGGGCTTACCTTAACCTAAAACCTACCTTTTTAGGGTTCCTTCTTATGATTCCCTTATATAAGTCCCTAAAGAGTGTAGGTTATTTGGGGTAGCTCACCCTAAGGGTCCGACTACCCAATAACCAGACACTCTCCAAAATCCTAACCTACATAACTACTATCCTATTCTATTGTGAACAATATGGCTTCCTCAAAAGGGCAACTTAAACCCAGGCTATCTCTTTGCAAGGAGGCCCGGGGGTGTGCAAAGCTAGATCCCATCGTAAATAGGGCCCGAGAAGCACATAAGCAAAAATGAGGATCGGGAAGTCCCATATAAACTCCCTTAGAAAAGAGCCTCAATAAGCCCTCAACCTACAACAGAAGGCCTAATCCCTGAACCCTAAACCCTAAAGCCTAGTTCCCAAAACAAATCGTAGCAGTAACAGGTCCAGGGAGCGCACCCTGAACCCTAAACCTTAAACCCCAAACCCTAACAGTAACAAGTCCAAGAAGCGCCGCAGGTAGGAGGTCATACTCGACGCATCCGCTGTGGAGCCGCGGATTCGCGCCTCTGCAGCCGTCGAAAAGGCTTAGGATCCATAGGGCTCTGCAGGGTGCTGCCGTGGGCTTTTATGGATCTTTACAGGAGCTTTACAGAGTCTTACATGGTTGTATGGGGTTTACAGTGTGTTAATGTTCTTTCACAATAGGGGCCTGAACGATTAGAATAAGGTTTTGCGCGCAAGTATAAAATAAGGAACCCCAAAATGGTATAGGTAATGACTAGGGCCCCTATAGTAGACTTGTTCAGAGGCAGAGTGATGCCTTCAGCACGCGGATGACTTGGGCCACGTCGTACTGAACGGACCTGAGTTCGTTCAGGAAAGGGCTTGGGTGTATGCTTTCGGGTCAAAGGCTAGCGCCGCTGAAAGTCTTAGCAACAATGATGGTGCCGGATTGAAATCAAGGCAATAACCAAAACTTCGTAGCTACCTACACCTACATGCCCAGCTGCTAGTCACATTGGCAGTGGGCCATACCGAGCCCTATCACGAATAGCGCTACTAGCTGCATGCTGCTACCACGATATGCCGGAGTCGCAAGATAGAGATAAGAGCAAACAAGGGTAAGTAAGTTGTTTAGAGCCTTGGAACACTCTGACTTCGGCAGCGCCGCCAAATTCTCGATGAAAGGAGTAGTAACGGCGGTTTAGGGTTTAGGGCATGTATTGCAGTGCTTGAAGTAGGGGGAAAAGAGACCGCGGTTGCTAATTATTCCGACCCCAGATCACTGTGCTAAGCGCTATACCTTGCAATTAAATCAAGGGGTCAGAACCTAGCAATCTTAGAATCTTGGTTTAAGGATTCAGCACACTTTAGTTTAATTTCGCGATGGTATGCGACTTCCTGCAAGCCATGCTCGTTCTGGGCGCCGGACAGCTGCATATACGGCCTGGCATGGATGTTTAGGATATGAACAGTGTAGAATATTCTAACACCGCAAGGACTGCGATTTAAGGCCAAAGACCATATTACGTAAGGCTTCTGGGCTATGTTGAATATTAAACACCTCCTCGGGTGCAAAAAAAACGGCAGGACTGCAACATAATGCAAGATTCATTCAGAACACCCATCTTCTCCCAAACACCATTAGTAACTCAAGAACCTTTGTCCATCTCACCGAAGATCCTTCGGCTACGATGGTGGCCATACAAGGGGCTTTACCTTCGAAAATGTAGAGTGTCCTTTCAAAGTTCTTCGAAGGGTTTCTGTTTAGAAGCTATAATACAGGGCTCAATGGCAGTTGCAGAAACCCTACATCCTGAAGGGCCCCTCTTGTTGCACAGATCTTGCTCCCTCAACCCTAAATCGTCTTGTCAACTGCCCAAGTGCTGCTGTAAGGGTTTGGGGTTTGCATTGAGCTTAGAGTTGAGGGTTTGGGGTTTAGGGTCTCAGGTCGGCCCTAATCCCTAAACTGGTCACGTGAGTGCTCAGCGTTTAGAGCTTAGGGATTGGGGATTGGGGTTATATAAGAAACTGCGGAACTTCCTGAAACTCAGCACGTTGTTCTATCGGCTGCTGATGAATGTATCCGTACTACCCCATGGCCCAGAGAAAGAGCTAAACTTTCAGGGTTGTCCAAAGTTCTGAAAACCTACGAAGCTCAACGGCCTATACTTCCTAAGTACCTAACAATCATATACTCTGCAAAATCCTAACCTACATAACTACAATCCTAAAGCCGAGTACCTAATCATTGGGTGCTTTGAACCCTTGGGGCACCCTACCCTAAACCCTAAACCCCTTAGCCCTCATTCTTAGGTCCTTTGGACTCTTAGGGCAACCTTATCTCCTGTCAGTCCCGGGTGCAGCAAGCCCGAAACTACATCGTGAGATTTAGGGTTTAGGGTTTAAGGGTTTAAGGGTTTACGGTTTAGGGTAGTTCTCTAAATTAGGTGGTGTATTCAGTCAGGTCTGCGATATAGCGGGGCACCCTGATAATAACGATGAAAACAAGGACCCTACGTTGAAGAATGATCCAAACGACAAGGACAGGGTTGATGGCGATGCGTTGTCTTCTCAGTATGTCCAACGAATCATTTTTGGATTGTAAACTTGAAAGTATACATAGTATCTCTATACGTTGCACAGCACCTAACCCTCACAGAGGGTCAGATCAACCCCCTAAAGCGCAATGTGGTGGACTAACTAAACCACCAAAACCCCCAAAGCCTATCTAGTTGGACCAACTAAACTCCCAAACTCCCAAAAGACCATTGAATAAACCCTAGACCTTGGGTACTGCCCCCATACAGTAACAGTCTATAATAGGGCTACTATTAAGGTCCGAATATATCTATATTATGAATATTCTCCATCTGTTACTGAGTGGGGGCAGTACCCAACCTAGACCCATCTAAAACGCTCCTGAACCCGAAGTCTACACTCCGAATCCCACCGTGCTGCCAAGGAGCTGCAGCTGAAAAATGCCCGGCAGCGAGATGAATGGGAAGCCCAATCCTTGAGGGTTTCAGGGGTTCGGTCTAGGTTCATACTTTCTAGTTAAGGATGTGGGGTTTAGGGTTTCGGGTTTGCGGTTAGGCCGATTTACGGCTGTGCGACTTGGAACTAATATTGGCAGAAGCGCTCACACTCCACGTGCCAATGTGTCTCTTCTGGTTGTCATGTTTTGTAGGCCTTACTGGAATGATGGAATTTCTTCCTATTGTGTCGATCATGTCCGAGATTGCCAGGCTTCTCCACTGCTAGACCACTATGCCGGCACTGGCAAGTTGCTCTTTCCCACACATTTCAAACGTTCGAACAGCTTGTGTCACTATGGTCACCATGACTGTCACTTCACCGCACGAACAAGACTACTTTTTTACTTCTTGCACACTGTCTGCCTGATATTTGCGACCACAATAGCCTGGTTTGTGTCATACTGCCGGGCACGAGATTGAAGCGGGAACATGCACCCAGCTTCGTGGGACATGTAAAATAGGGGCCTTAACAGTTAGAATAAGGCTTCGGGGCATATTTACAGCATCCTTGTGGAAGGATTGACAGGAGACGGTAATCACTATCACTAATTAACAAATCAGACACCCGTTGTACCGAAGGTGTGGTTTCCCCTTCGCTGAAAGAAGCAGCGACTAAACCCTCAAAATGTATATCCTGAACGCTTAAACCTCATACCCCTAAACCCGAAACCCCGAAACCGTACATCCTACCTGAAACTTGGCTTGGGGGTTGTGATTCAAGGTATATTCCTTGATGGAGGTGTATTCAGCTCTCTGGGCTTTGGCATAGTATTGTAGGGCGTATAGCAGGCTTGATTCGCCCGTAGATCTCTCTCAATCAGGACCGGACTGAAATCAAGCTCAAACCTAAACACTAAACCCTGAACCCTAAATCCCTGAACCCCAAACCCTTTACCCTGAACCCTTAAACCCGCAAGGTCAGTTTTTTTTTTGTTGTTGTGGTCCCTTTGTGCTCGTGCCCCGTGTCACTGGTTTCTACAACTATTTTTGCTGTCGTCCCCTGGTGTGCAAAGTGTTGTTTTTTTGTTGCCGGCGCCCAACGGGGCTTCTCCTTCCTCTGCCTTTCGCCGGGGCCGGAGCAAAAAAAAACACACCTGGGTGGTGTTTCATTTTTTTGCTTTGGCCCCGCTGAAAGGTCGCGGCGCCCAACGGGGCGCAACAAAAAAAACACTTCGCACACCCGGGGACGACAGCAAAAAAGATTCTAGAAACCAATGACACGGGGCACGAGCCAAAAGGGGCCACAAAAAAAAAAGGACTCACTCACTGCGGCCCTGGACCGCGATGCTCACTCACTTCTTTTCCGGGGCGACTTTTCCGTCCGGGCCCGGCTGGTTTTTTTTGCTGCAGCCCCGCGCGGACGCTCACTCACTCACTGCAGGCCTGGGCGGCGATGCCTCCCGCCGGGGTGTTTGTTTTTTTTTTTGGCGTGGCCCCGCCCGGACCGGGGTGGCTTTTTTTTTTGCTGTGGCCCCGCCCGGACGCTCACTTACTCACTGTGGGCTGTGGCGACCTCAGCAAGGCCCGGGTGGTGTTTTTTCTGTTTTTTTCTGCGGCCCCGCCGAACCCGGCGAGCCAACAACAAAAAATGTCTGGTGTACTACATCGGGTCTAAAAAGACCCGGCGGGGCCACAGCAGAAAAAAAAAAAAAACACTTCCAACCCGCAAGCCCGAGCCAACTCATACCGTGCAGATACTCCATACGGGAGTTTCCGAAAATAGGGGATCCAAATATGGTACCCTACATCTTATGATAAGGACTCCAAAATAAGGTGCGCCTAGTTTTCGGGAACTCCCAATACCGTAAGCATCCAAAATTCGTGTGAGAATGCTCAAGCCGACGTCAGTGTACGAGGTCTTGGCAACCCTTGGAAGGATCAGTTTTCAGTTGTAGGGCTTGGGCTTCTCCCAAAGGGTCCTAAGTACCTATATGGTAGAATGTAGGGTTTCTATATTCGGATTCATTATTGTGATTAGGGTAAGTCTCTCCCATAACAGTACCTAGGACCTTTTGGGTCTCGTAGTTAGGGTCAGGAACCCAGGGTTTGGGTCGGGGCTGGAGTCTCTGGAAGGTACGGTTTAAGGTTTAGGTGAACCGAGTTAAGAAGCCAAGCGCTAGCATCTCTTAGTAACCCGGTGGACGCTCTGACACCCTGACGCGACAGCAAACGCGTAACTATCATCTTCTGATAGATATAGTGAAAGTAAAGCACACGCAATACACAGCGATTCGCGCTCAAGACCTTCGTTCAGCAAAATACAGGAACTCAACGTGCTCTTCTAACGCTTTCTCCATGAAGCCCATAAGTACCTGCGATTAGGAAGCTCCTGCTATTGAAAAGTTAGGGATAAGGTTTTACCTGGACCCCCAAAGTATGTAGAATAATAGCCTTTTAGAGGAGTTGGGCCATTATTTTACCTACTTTTCGGGTTTAGGTAGGGTTCATAGCCGCACTGAGCAAATTCATTCTCCTTCAAGACAGCGGTCTCGTGATTGGGGCTTTGGCTTTTTTGGAGCTTCGGCTTTCGGTTTAGGGTTTAGGGTTTAGGGTTTAGGGGTTTAGGGTTTAGGGTTCAGGGTTTAGGGTTCAGGGTTCAGGGTTTAGGGTTCAGGGTTCAGGGTTTAGGGTTTAGGGTCCTTTCCTTCAGTAGTATGGTTTTGTTCAAGGCGAACCTAGGGCCCGAAGTGCTCCTGGGCCCCCAATCCCGAACTTCAGCTCTCTCCCTTCATGAGAATGACAATAACCCTAAGGCTCTAAAGACTCATATTTTAAGGCTGTTGGGCTAAAGACCATATTATGTAAGGTTTTTGGGCCATTTTGAGCCTTAGGGTAAGGATCCGAATATCAATGCCCTGACAGTCAGGGGTCTACATTACTGTAGCACTTGACAGGCAAGGGCATTCAATTTTGTAAACAAAAACAACGCCCAGACACTGCAATCTTCGGGGAGTCCGAAAAGCGCATCAGGCATGCCAAGAAAAACATGCTATTGTATGAGACATGCAAATGATGTGTGTATATATGTGTACACGTATATGCAATTTGAATTTGCCAGACTAACATCCTACATGTTGCACCTTACAGCAGATCGAATCTCCGGAGAAACCCAGTTAAACTTGCGTGTCCTCGCAAGCACATCAAGCCAAAGCATCTGCTCGAAGAGCCTCTACCGGCTGCTCCAAAACCTTGTCCCATAAAACCCCGAGCCTCTGAACCCTTAATGTAAGGCTCTAAGGAGTCATATTTTAAGGCTTTTGGGCCGAAAGACCATATTATACAAGGGTTTTGGGGTCATTTTGAGCCTCATAGGGTTTTGGATCCCGGAATTCCGGGAGCTTTAGGGGTTTACGCCCCAGCCATGGAGACCCCCAACCCAAACCCAGCCGTCGAAACTGTGGTCCGAGCTGCGCGACCTCCCTGTTTCTCGTGGCTTCCAGCTTGATGCGGCTGCTCTTGCCCCGACGGAAGATGGCATGGAAGGCGTTCTGGAAGGGGTTTGGGGTTTAGGGTTTATGTAAGCCGACCTTTTCAAGGAATCATATAACAAAAACCCTGATAAAGAACCCTAAAAGCTATGTTCTCTGGGGCATCTGTTGTCCTAAACCCCTAAGCCCCTGCACCCTAAGCCACGTAACCCTAAACCGAGGGCAGACGGGTTCACGGCTCAGGGTCGCAAAGCTTCTTGTGCAGATTCTCGGTCGCCGGTTTCTGCTTATGTATAATAACCCTCATACCCTGAGGACTTAGTACAGGGGCCTTAATAATTAGAATAGGGTTTGGGGCCCATTGTACTATGCTTATAATAAGGAACCCCCATAATTATTTAGGCCCCTATATTACTGCAAAGGTTCCTTGAAGGCCTCCCTTAAGGGCTCCTCCGTTAAGGCAACTACGGCCTTGTCAGAGGAGTTTGTCTCTAACCACTTGGACCAATCGTCGTAGTGCTTCACCAAAAACTTCCTGCGGACAGGTATACGGCTTTGGGGGTTTAGGGCTTATGGGTTTAGGGCTTAAGGTTTAGGGTTTATCAAGAGGGCCTGCAAAGAAACAACACCTAATATAGGGGCTATTGTTTCGAATTGGGCTCCCTCAAAGGGGGCTACCACAAGAGGTTAACATCATAAGGGTTTGTAGTAGCACAGGGGCCTTCATAACTAGAGTAGGGCTTTGGTGTTGCACCGAGTGTCGAGCAAAGCGACAGATGACTTGTGCATCTCAGGAGCGTTCAGCTAAGCTTTGAGCGAGAATCCAGAGTAGGGTCCGGGGGTATAGTCCCAAAGGGTCCTATAGGTACTGTGATGGGAGAGGCTTAGCCTAATCACAATACTGAATCCCAATTTTGAAACCCTACATTCTACCATCTTGGTACTTAGGACCCTTTGGGAGTTTTGTACAGTTACGATAAAGACACCGTAGGGAATACTATTACTTACTAGTATCATTCAGGCTCTTATACTGTATATACTAATTGCTGAACAGGGGGTGCGGAGGTGCGTTGCGCTTTCCTTATCCATGTGGAGGTAGCTCGCGCATGAAATTCTGGTCCGGATGCGACCCTGAAAAGCCCAGAGGGTCCATGTACACTACCATTATGGAATTAGGTATCGAAAGACCATCCTTGTTATGGCTTTGGGGATCTAATTCCATAATGGTAGTGTATGGACCCTCTGGGAAGTAAGGAGCAAGTTATTTGAGCGCCTGAAACCATAAAACCTCAAGCCTGAGGGAGCCATCACAGCCCAAACCCAACCGATCATTCAGGCAACGAGACCATCAAGCAGACACTCCAAAGCCTTATAATGAAGCACAAGTCACAAGTTGACAAGTGGCAACGCAGCCCTACACCATCATGTTGCTCGGTATCGGGATTAGGGTTTGAGGTTTAATACGGGTATGCTGCGCGGCTTTATGAGCAGGTTACCAAAACGACTAAGCTCTAAACCCTGAACCCGAAACCCCAGGGTTTTGGGCTTAAGCTTCCCTTCCCCAAAAGGACCAGTCATCCTCACACTCTAAGTTCGACAACTTGCAAGATACTCCGGACTCCGTGTAGGAGCCTATCTTAAGGTTTAGAGTTATGGGTTTAGAGTTGGGTAAGTGGTGCGCGGATCGGTAGCATATGGGATTTTATGTTGCCTGTATCTTCCCGAAGTCTTGGGACAAGTGATCCATGGATGGGGAGTGGGTGAGGTATTTATTGCATGTATTCAACCTCAACCCAAAACCGTAAACAACAAACCCGAAGCAAAGCCTACAATCCATGGGTTTGTAATGAGTCATGTCATAACTCAGGCTTCTCATATGAAATGCGGAACCACCGAAACAAGCCTGGTCTAAGTGTTCAGGTACAAACATACGTTCACGTATACGTATAAATAAGTAAATACATTTTAAATAAGTAAGTGTATATATATATAGCGAGAGAGAGAGAGTATAAAACATAATACAGTCTAGTAGCATCTATACTCGACTAATCAATTACAACATGGTATGACGCAATAAAAAATGACGAAGTACACTTAATGATGCAATAAATATTAACTGAGGCACACTGTACTAATCTTTGCTATAATTACGGCATGATGTACTAAACAGAACATCTTACACCAAGAAAAATACAACGCACCAGGTATAGTATCGCAACATTACAACATGTTGCACCAGCCCGTTTACTATAGTTTAGCAACGTATGAAATAGTATGATATAGCAAACAATACTTCACAAGAACACAACATATTATGACAACATATTGTATAGCATGATGAAGTATAACCAAACAGTATGCTGTATTGTCTTGTGATATGCTTCGATACATCACAGCACAATACCATGCTAGAACATTGTAACCGCCCAGCATAACACAACATTTATGATATACTACACATTAACTAAATCACCATAATGTACATGTACATGGGTGGTTGTCAAAATTATGGTCCCTTTTTGGGTTCCAACAAATACGGCACCTATTACTTAGGGTACCCAAAAAGGGACCATAATTTTGACAACTATACACATATAGCTTGGCTTGGAGCTTCTGCTTTCGGGCGAAGCTTGCGGTTTCGGAATTCGTGTTTGGCTTGGATGGGCGTTCCGATTCTTCGGTCACTTGCTGGATCCTAAATATAAACTTACATCGGTCAGAGCCAACAGTGAACTACAGAAATTAGCGACAATGGAGACTAGAGGCAAACCCTAAACTTCCGGGGTTTGTGTTTCGGGATTTGGGATGCAGGCACAAGCACCCAAACCCTGGGCCCAAAACCCTAAAGCTTAAACACAGGACTAAACCCTGAAGCCTAAGCAATCTAGGTGCTGCAGGTTTAGGGAGCCTAGCTCCCCTAAACCTCTAAACTCCTAACCCTACACCCTAAACTCTAAACCCTAAACCCCGTGCACAAATTGGACCTGACGCACTTCTTTGAGAAGAAGCCAATCGGGACCTTCCGGGTCGGAGACTGTGAAGTTTAAGGGTTTAGGGTTTAGGGTTTAGGGATCAGGCTTTAGGGTTCAGGGTTTAGGGATCAGGGTTTAGGGTTCAGGGTTTAGGGTTCAGGTTTTTCGGGTTCAGAGTTTAGGGTTTAGAGATTGAAGTTTAGAGTTTAGGGTTTAAGGGATCAAGAATCAGTGAAGGTTGTGCGGGGGTTAGGGTTTCGGGGGGCCTTAGAATAGGCTTTGGAGATATCTCTTTAGCATACGATAAGGAATCCTACGGAACAGTTAAAGCTTGGAAGTAGTATGAGCAATACGTCAGGCACCTAATTAGATTAAACCCTCAATTGCGCCTCAAAACCATCCTAAACCCTAAACCCTAGATTAACTTGTAGATTAAACCCTCAATTGCGCCTCATAGCCATCAACTTCCGAGATGGCCCGACTCGGTCCTGCGCTCGAGATTCTACATGGTAGGGTTCCAGTTTTGGGTTTAGGGGTTTAGGGTTTAGGGGTTTAGGGGGTTCTACAAGGTAGGGTTCTATGGCTCAGGGTTAAAGTTCAGTAAGAGTTCCATGAACACCTTACAGAAACTCGTGCGTCAGAAGGTCCTAGACGTGCTCCGTCTATGGAGTTTGGTAGGATTTCAGGCTTAGGAATTCGGAGGGTTGACGGTTGAAGGATTTAGGTTAAACATGGTTAAACGTGCAGAGGATTTTAGTTTGGGGGCCAGGTCTTCAGATGTAGGAATCTCAGGCTTTATGCAGGGTTGCTATCTTGCATATTGCTGCCCGTCGGCCTGACCTTGCAAGCTACCTCTGACCCGTTCAATGGCCTTCAAGCCTGAAATCAACAACCCTTACACCCTGCAGGTTTGACTTCGTTGCTTGCACTGTGAGGCATAACATAAGCGCCTGTATGCTCACCTGTACTATCCTGACATACTTGTGATACAAGAATACACACCACGAATCCTATTCTAAGTATGAAAGTGCATCCCTTGCAGATCCCTTTAAGGAACCCTTTAAAGGAATCCCGTTATAGTCCTAACTATGAAGGCTCCCCTCATTGCTGGGAGGGGTTGCGTTCTAGGCGTTTCTTTTTGGGTTCTATGGATGCTCGCAGGCCCCAAATAGTAGGGTTGGGGATCTCAAATACCATGCTAGAGTCAGAGAGGCCTTAACAATTAGAGTATGATGTGGGTCGGTTTTGTTACACTTATAACGGGAGAACCCTGAAGGAAGAAGGCTACTAATTCTTCTGATCCCTATTTGAATGGAGACTTGTAGCTCCCGGCCAAAATACTCTGCATGGTCGTCTTTAGTTGGCTGCGCATAAACGGTTTAGGGTTGAGCTAGCGTTTAGGGTAAAAAAGGACCCTGACTAAGAAGCCTCGGGCCCTTATTCGGGTTCTTAATATGGATCCTACTATTTTGGGGATACAGGGCCAGGGTTTCTTAATCAGGTTCCTACATTAGTAGAAGCTGCAGCACCACTAAGGCCATATATGGCCGTTCGGCTGGGACCCGGGCCAAGGACGTTGTTCTGCCGGGAGGTATCGGCATAAGCAGCACGCTCATTCTCGGTCCTGCAGCCGTGCAACCGGTGAAAGCTTTGGGCAAGAATAGAAAAGCTCCTAGACTTCAACATTTGGCTGACAAGGAGAGACTCCCCACACCCTATACCCCCCAAAGCCTAAACAAAAACCACGACACTTAGGTTCCATCTTACAAACCCTATAATTATAAACCCTAACCCCTTAACCCCTAACCTCTATGTCTAGCTGACGACGCACGAAGTTGGCTTCCAGGAAATGGAGTCCAGAACCGGATTGGGGTCTCAAACCCAAGCAGTCTGGGACCCTGCTGCCCGGTATTCGAGCACACGTTTACACATTTTTCATGGTATGTTTATGCCCAAAGGGTCGAAAGGACCCAATAATAGTAGTTATGCATGATAGGATTTTGGAGGGTATGTGATTATTAGGTGCTTGGACCCTTAGGGTTGACCCTAAACCCTAAATCCCTATAGATCCCTTATAGAACCCTTTAAGGAGCCCCTTAAGGAACCCTAAAAGGAACCCTAAGTAGTAGGTACTTGCCTGGACCCTTGGGGATAAGGCTTCGGTATGGAATCCAGGCTGGAGGGCTTGAGATCTTAAAAGGTTTTTTTTTTAAAGTTAGGATGACGGTCTCTTTGTACGCCCGCCGGAGTCGGCTCCTAACTATACTCCGAGTCTGCAGCTTTTGCAGAAAGTCTAAAAAGGTTTAGGGTTTAGGGTCCAGGGTTTATAAGGCTTATAGGGTCTAAAAACTAGATCCCCTAATTTGGGACCCTGGTAAAGGGTGGGGACCCTAACATACTGCCCTAAATAGTAGGATCCTTCTTATAAGGACCCTCAGTACCATTTCAAGGACGTATATAATATGGGGGGGGTCCGAAAATAGGGGACCCTAATATAGTACCCTAAATAGTAGGATCCTTCTTATAAGGACCCCCAAAAAGGTACCCCTAATTTTCGGGAACTCCCATATCTGGATCACTCAGACTTCTCTTTAGAAGGGCGTTTCTGCGGAGCATGTTAACCCTAAACACTAAACCCTATAAACCCTAAACCCTATAAACCCTAAACCCTATAAACCCTAAACCCTAAACCCTAAACGCAGGAGACAGCCGTTAAACTGAGCATTGACAAATTCCAAGGTACGTTTTCGCACGGGCCCTGCTTCCCCCTGCCCTGTGCCGTGTGCCCTGTGCCCTTGCCCTGTGGCCTGCGCCCTGTGCCCTGCCTGAGCTCGACACCGCCTTGTCGCAAGACATTGTCGCTTGCGCTCTATTCTACTAACCCGTGAACCCTGAACCCCCTAATTTTGTACCCTAAATAGTAGGATCCCTATTATAAGGACCCCAAAATAAGTTACCCCCTATTTTCGGAAACGCTAAACCCTAAACCCTTTATCGAACCCTTATAGATCTCTTTCAGGAACCTTTAAAGGATCCCTTTCAAAGAACCCTAACATTTAGGCCTCCAGGCTTCTTTGATGACCTCCTGCATGAGGGCAGGCTTCGCCTGAGGCTGCGACAGAAAGTTCAGGGTTTCGGAAACGCTAAAATAGGCCTAAGCCCTAAATCCTAACAGAAGGTTCAAGGTTTCGGCACCGCTAAACCCTGCCTGAACCATATCATATATCCCCCACCTGGACCCTGTATGACCTTCCTGTTCAGGGTTCCTTTTCCAAAAACTCAAAAATTAGGTTAGTTGGGGTTTCATGGCAGAAGATCGAGGGCTTCGGGACCCTTCAACCCTAAACCGCATAACTCGGAAGCACTAATCCCTAAAGCCTACCCTAAACCCGCTTTGGATTAGGATTTTCTCACGGGTCTTCGGTTGTTTTATAGGATAACACAAGGATTCTGAAGGGTTCTATAGGGGTCCTAGAAGGGTGCCATAAGAGTTCTACAAGGGTTTACAGTTCTATAGATCCCCATTCTGGTAACAGCAAATTCCTCAACAAGAGTCCAGTTTGGCAAGTCTTAGGATTCAGGCCAGAAAGCGACCCGGAACTCGAAGCCCACATGCTACAAGGCCTACTTCCCAAATACCCATGGGTTGAAAAGTTCCAAACTCTCAGAATAAGACTACCTCATATGATATGGTATGGCTTATGGTCACTGAAGTGAAACATTAAACCTTGAATCCTGTAGAACCCTAGAGATATGACCCTAAATTGAAAAGTTGGGTTTTAAGAAGGCACAATGACCCACTTTTGCATCCAGCGGGAAGAGCACATCGGCGCGATTTAGGGCCAAGGGTTTGATAGGCCTCCAGTTACAGAAAGACGCAAACTACAACGACAGGGGTTCGATGTAAGGTTCGGTTCGGGCTGAAGAGTTCGAGCAATGTTTGGAAACCTCGTTCCGTAGTCTACGCTCACTACAACACAACATAAACCCTAAAGCTCAAACCCCAATTCCAAAACTCCAATCCCCAAGCCCTAATCTAGTGGCCTTAATAATTTGAATAGGGTTTGGGGGTATATATTGTACTATAATTATTTATCATAAGGAACCCGCCACAAAAGTATAGGTAATTATTTAGGCCCCTATATTAGACCCTAAACCCTAAACCCTAATCCCTAAACCTTAAACCCTTCTCGAAATCTCGCCATGAACCTGTTGAGTCCCTTGGACCCTTCAGCCCCGGCGCTCGGTGTTACACTTTGGAAGGATAAGGATTCCCGAGGGCAGTTATCCCAAGGGTCCAAAGGACCCAATAATCAGGTACTCGGTTTTAGGAGAGTAGTTATGTAGGTTATAGGATTTGGGAGAGTATATGATTATTGGGTACTTGGACCCTTGGGGTTATCTAAATAATGGATTACTGGCTTTAGGGTTTAAGGTTTAGGGATTGGGAACTAAGAACTAGGGTTTAGGCTTTGGGGTGGCTCTAGTTCCCTCCAGAGGGTCCCAGTAATAGTGCAGTATGTACTGTTGAGCCGAAAATATCTACTAAGTACCTGCGATATTGGTACTTAGACCTTTGGGACCTAAGTCATGAGTTACCAGACTGGATAGTACATGGCTGGTAAGTAAGCTACTATCTCACCCGAAACCCTAAACCCAAACCTCTAAACCCTAAATCCTAAATTCTTAACTGGAGCCCAGGGTTCTCAGGTTCAGGGGCTATGGCATCTATGGTCTTCAGATCGTATGGAACCCTTCAAGGCGTTTAGCGTTTAGGAAACACCGGATCCTAAACCTACGAAACCTAAACCCTCAATCCTGAATTTGAAGCCTTAGACCCAAAACCCTCCATTGAAAAAGCCAAGGGAAATAACGGTTCAGGGTTTTAGGGTATAGAGTCTAGGATTTTGCAAGCCATAAAGCTCTGACTGAACGCTAAAACAGAAGACTTTATAGGGTCCAGGTAAACCGTTAGCCAAAATCCCCTGTGTAACTCAGCCTGGGTAAGTCCAACCCAGGGACATATCTGGATTCCAAGTCTATGAACAGGTCGATTAAGAGTTTCGGGCTTTATTACCGTGCGTGGACTGAACTTCCGAAGAAGACAGCGCAGTGAATTCCCGTGAATCTCAGGCGGTTGCGGATTTGATGTAGACGGCCCAACATCGGAGTGCGTCGGACGATGCTTTCCGCAGGATGTTCTCCTCAGGTTTCGAGCTTTCTGAACTACAGCAATACGGAATCTTGCTTAACTATGTCTGTTCCTGACAATCCTTCCTATAAGAAGGATCCTACTATTTGGAGTCTCTAGTATTCCGTTATAGTCTTCTTCGGGCTATTATAACAAGTAGACATAGTAACTCTAAGCCCTAAATTATGAAGCCTAAAACCTAAAACCCTAAACCCTGTAAACCTAATCTTGTCCAGGGTCCCAAGAGACCCTAAAATCCCTTATCAAGGATCATACGTTAAATGAAAACAGGGATCTTGCTGCTTTTTAAAGCATATTCCTGAATTATCACGAAGGCTGCAACCCCAAACGTGCACGAAACTGACACGAGCAAACTTCAGGGCCCAGCACGAGCTTCCTATATGTGCCACGCCGAGCTCGGTTCCCACCCGTAAGCACCAAATCCTGCAACCGAAGCACGAACTGGCGGGTCCGTGTATCCATATAGTGTATAAACAAACAAATATACAAACAAACAAGTAAAGACATATATATATATGTATATACATATATATATATATAAAAATTATACGCATATATAATGTGTGTGTATATATATATGCATAGCAATAAGTAAATAGCATGCTTACATACATACATACATAATGTGAGCTCGTGATTAGTAAAGGCCCGCTCAATAGAGCTAAACTCGGCCCGGAACTCAATATTAATAAGGCCCCCTCAATAGAGCTAAACTTGGCCTGCACGTAATAATAACCCCCCCCCCAATAGTCCTAAAACCCGTCCCGGTGTTAATTTTTTCAAGTTTAGGTAAATAAGCACTCCTACTACACAGTGACGCCCTGGAAGAGGAGAGACAGAAACAGGCAAGATAGAGTACTACTACTGTACTACTGTACTGCATACTACTACTGTACTGCTACTGTACTACTACTGTACTACTACTGTACTACTACTACTACTACTACTTTGCTACTGTGCTACTACTTCCTACTTTACTACTACTGTACTACTGTACTACTAACTGTACTACTACTGAGAGCCCCGGCCCCCAAACAACTTCGACCCCGGGCCCCCCAAACAACTAAAGATGATCACGGAGGCGGCCCCGCCGCCACTATTGCGGGTTTGGGTTGTTTGCGGGGGGGGGGGTTACTAATCAGAAGACCACATTACATACATACATACATACATGCATGCATGCATGCATGAATGTATGTATGTATACATAACAAATAAGTGCGTATATATATATATATATGCATATAGACATATGAATGTTTATAGCGTATCTACAGTATTCAGATGGAGCATGTAGTAGAGAGTTCACAGCATGTAGTAGAGAGCCTACAGTCTAAAGCCGATAAAAATGTATCGTAGTGTTCGCAAGTGTATACATATGTATATGTATACATAAATTTTAATACACATATGTTGGGCTTTTAAGTAACCAAGGAGAAAAAGTACAAATTTCTATTTCATAATGGTTCCTTTAAGAAAAAAGTATTAGAGAAGTATGGTACTCTAAAGCCCAGTATGTACACGCGTATCTGTTTGCTTTAAGATCAGGGCATACACTGCATAGGAACATGGACCTTTAAGGCAAGCCCTTATCTCCTAAACCTACAAAACAACTATCCTCTGCACGAGTTGTGCAACGGTTTGGGGATCATTGGCCATCGTGTCATCGTGTAGATCTTCTAAGTGCCCAGGTAAAGCTACAAGTGCACTCAAGCACAACTCTGAAGCAATCCTGCGTACACCACGCAGGCAAGATAGAAGAGATTAAGTCTCCAAGAGTTTCGTAAAGAAGCCGCTTTAGCCCTAAACCCTAAACCCCTAAACCCTAAAAGGGTAGCAGCTTGGAGTGTATCAGTTCCAGCTCGTCCAAACGCATACCCCAAACCCTACACCGTGAACCCAACACCTTAGGCTAAGAGCAACCCAAGAGGGTTTCGGGTTGAGGGTTTAGGCATTAGGGTTTGGGGTTTAGGGCAGATCTCAACCCCAGAACAACTGTGTTCTTGTTAAAGGATGTACTTAGGTTGCCATAAAGAAGAAGCAATGTTATTTTACTGTAGATCCCTATTGTGCTACCTTAAATTTATTGAATCCCTTAGCCTTATCAAGAACCCAGACCAAGGCCAATCAGGCATCAGGAGTTGATGTAATGAGTCTTGAACTCTAGACCCTCGAAATAATCCGAAAAATCAGAAACAACATACGGATAAGGTCTCCTACAACATCCGGTAATGACAATTGCAGTTGAGGGCTCAGGATCTAGGATATTTTGTATAGTTAAAGATATGGCTGCTTATTATCGATATCAAAATTTTGAAACCTTCAACTTACCAAGCATCCACGACATCCGGGCGCAGGTTCTTGGCATCCGCCTTCGACGTCTGCAACGGAGTACGGATCACCTGATAAGATGTTCACCACAGCTGCCGAACAGATTCGAGCAGGTGTAACTAAATGCCTAATGCTCTAAAGAGCTTAGTGTATCACCTGATCAGATGTTCACCAAAGGTGTCTAACAGGGGTATATAGTATATGCCCAGTACCCCATGTGTATATATATATATACACATATATAAGTTGTTTGCATTATATATATATATAGACTGATAATATAGACTGATATATTTACAATACATAAACATATATATATAGAGAGAGATTTAAATAAATGAATCAATACATATATAAATAAATACAGATAACTAAACAAATAGATAGATATATATATATATAAGCCTGGAAATACTGAGCCCTTCAACCTGAGCCCCTGAAATCCAAAACTCAAGCCCCTTCAAGGAGAAATCGTTTAAATGGTACAGACCCAACAATTCGACTACTAGTACTGCGTAGGGTACTTGCTATAACCCATACTGTAAGTATATCAGGATTTACCTCAACACGCTTGCCGCATCACCTCAAAATGCTATTTCAATTATTCAGACACCTACAGTAGAAGCCAGAAAGTTGGAACATCATTGGCCTCATGCCCTTACAGTAAAGTATAGGGGATCCTAGCACCAATCCTCCTAAACCCGTGTTCCAACTTTCTGGGGTTCCCTGTACCTGTCCAGTATCCTAGGGGAACTAAGGATTAACCTTTGGGACTATACCCCCAAACCCTGAACCCTATGTAGGGATTGTAGTCCCCCAAAAAGCTTACAAACATCCAGGGCCGATGGCTGCTCTAACAAAAGTCTCGTTCGCTGGGATTGGGGTACAAATGCCCGGAGCGTCCGAAAGATCTTGAGTTGAGGGGTTTAGGGTTTAGGGGTTCAGGGTTTGGGAGTGACTATGACTATGCCTGATAAGGGGACTCTTACAAGCATCGTACGCTGTTGTAATGCCCCAGCTTTGGTTCAACAAAAACATGAATGCGGTGGATAGAACTACGACGAGCCACTACTCCCAGATCCTCCAAAACCACAATGCAAGCAAAGAGCATACCCTCAGCACAGTTGAGTATGTTTTTGGTGGTACCAGGACTAGACAGTTCGGGCGTGTTTACTACATTACTACATGTGGCATGCTACCACCATCAGTGATGCCTGAATGCTAGTCCAGTTGCCTTCGCCACCTATGCCACGGCGATATCTTACACTGTCTGCTGCTTAGTAGTTTAAAGGGGAATGGATCCCTACAGTAGTCCCTATATAATCCCCAATAATAGTCCCCATAACCCATTCCCCCATTCCCTAATAGGCACCAGACAGTATACCTTACAAGAAGCCCAGCTACTCTCTGAAGATGCGCAATAGGTATTGGCAACAACAACGTACCCTAAGGGTCTATGTGCCCATCTAGTATCCCCAAGGGTCCAAAGGACCCAATAATTAAGTACTCGGTTTTAGGATAGTAGTTACTTAGGTTAGGATGTTGGAGAGTGTATGATTATTTGGTACTTGGACCCTTGGGGTATATACCTTGGTCTAGACTAGTCCTTATATAGGTACTGTAAGGCCAGAGTAGATACTGCTTGGGTACATGGACCCTTTGGTATCGACTGCAAACTACATAGGCCTCATTCTAAACCTTAGTCCCCACTATGCCCCAGCCCTTATGCCTGCAATGCTGAACCAGGCGGCTGCGGAACCCTAATCCAAAACTCAAACCCTAATCTTAGACTCTTAGACCCGCAGTACAAGGCTGATGCTGCCAGCAGGTGGCATCACCGACATTCTGCAGCGCTGCAGTTCGAATGTACCTGAGCCAGGTTTGCAGCTTGAGCTTAGTGTTCAGAAGTATTACCATATCGGGCAAGTCAAAGATGCACCCGCACGGCTTGAATAGTTTCTACGTAAACCCCATGCACATGCAAAGCCAAAGCTCCTCCATCGGCTGGTACTTAAACCCCGTCTCTGTCTCTGTCTCTCTGTCTCTCTGTCTCTCTGTCTCTCTGTCTCTCTGTCTCTCTGTCTGTCTGTCTGCACGACAAACAGCACTACATGGGTAGTTCTCTAGATTAGGGTCCATTTGTTGGCCTAAACCTACCCATATAGCCAACTGGTCCCGCAAAGTCTAAACTAGCGAAGCAAGAACCCCGTGTTAGAAACCTGAAGAATTACCAATTTCCTCAGGGCACCTTATAACTATCGCATGAGATACCCCAAACCCTGACTCCCCAACTACCCTCTGATATACCATAATAACCACTGTTAAAACCATAAAAGCTCTATAAAAGGGCTCTTGGTGGGTCCTGGTATACCCCAAAATCTTCTATTCATATACCCCAAGCACTAATCCCTAAACCCCAAACCCTATACCCCGAAATCTTCGATTCTGCAAAAAGCTGGCCCACCCCTAAACCCTAAACCCTAAACCCCTAAACCCTAAACCCTAAACCCCTAAACCGGCCCATGGCCTTGAAGGGATGTACCGATCCTCCTCCTCTTCTGCAGCGATGACCTGAACAAAAGGTTTAGGGTTTAGGGTTTAGGGCTTTTAAGTAACCAAGGAGGAAAAAGTATAAATTTGTTTTTTCCTTAAGGTTCCTTTAAGGTTAAATATTAAAGTATGGTACTCCCAAGCCCAGGGGACTAATTGGCTAATAAGGGCCAATGGTTAGAATAGGGGGGGGGGGGGGTGATGTAAGCGGCCTTGAAAGGCATAGTATAAGGGTTACCACTAGGGTTTTGAGGATAAAATCAGACTCTATTGACCCGAACTCCGGCGTCTATATTACGTGGGTTGGGCACGTGGCCCAATCCCTAAGGGCCCAAGTACCTAATAATCGTATACTCTCCAAATCCTAACCAACATTACTACTATCCTAAAGCCGAGTACCTAACTATTGGGTCCTTTGGACCCTTGGAAAAATTGGCCATGGGGTTTGGGGATTAGGGTTTTGAGTTGGGGGTTGGGGTCTTGCGTCTTGGGCATACGGCTTTATAGAACCGGTCTAATGCTTCAAACATCCGATCCCAAAGGGTCCTAGGTACTGTTATGGGGGATACTTCCCCAAATCATACTAGTAATTCCTGATATAGAAACCCTACATTCTACTATAAAGGTACTTTGGACCCTTCGGGCATTTTGCCGGGTGTTTTGCCACTAGAAGGTTGATGCTGTGAACGTGCCGCTATTTACGTTACGGGGGGCGCCAGCTAAAACCGACGGCCCTCAGACTCAAATCGCGCGTTGGGATGGCTTTCTACAATCCCAGAGTAATTATCAAGGCCCCTATACCAAATCCTTACAATAGCCCCTATAGTAGCCTTTTTAGACCCCTTTTTAAAGGAACCCCCCCCCAAAATAGTATAGGTAATTATTATTACCCAGAGGGTCCATATAGTCCCAAAAGACCATCCCCATTATGGTTTTTGGGGCCTAATTCCATATTATTAGTAGTGTATATGGACCCTCTTGGAATCAAGCTTATTTTCATGTCTTACTGTTTAAACCCCCTTATATAGCCTTTTGGGTTTCTTTGTAATCTTTTCAGGTGGGATCCTAAACCCCTGTGCCTCAACCATACCTCCACCCGAAGCCTTATGTGAGACAGCAGGTCAAAGGTATTGAAAGAAAAAACAAAAAAGCTGCATAGTGGGGTGTATAGGTACTTGTATAGGGACTGACATGCGTGGAAGAACAGCAAGTCTTTGTTGAGCTAGTTCCGCATGCGATCCCTATGCTTATATCCCTAGTAACTCACCTATGATCAACAATTACCCGGACCTGCAAGGTAGCCAAAAACGCTAGAAGGCCCTAAAGTCTATACCCTCGAAGCTACTGTCTGGATTCCTTATAAGAGGGGTGTAGTCATGATTCTTCGCCCAAGAAGCCCGCAGCCAATCATCGTCCCACTGCGACAGCATGAGCTCAGTGCCTGGGACTTGCAAGGTACTGTTAGCTTCTGGAGGAACTCCAAGGAGCAGCAAGGCTATCGATGAAACCCTAGGGCTAAACCCTAAACCCTAAACCCTGAGGCTATCGATGAAACCCTAGGGCACTTTGGGTTTCGGCTTTGGGGCTGGGGGTTTAGGGTTTAGGGACTTCGGAGCATAGGGTTTAGGGTTTAGGGTTCAGGGTTTAGGGTTTAGGGTTCAGAGTTTAGGGTTCAGGGTTCAGGGTTTATAATGTTGTAAACCCGCCAGGCTTGTTTATGAATATGTTGTCATGGAGTGAAAACCTTGGTGAAAATCATCAAGAAGACAGAATGGAATGTCATTTGTCGAGTAGCTCCTTCTCGATAGGGCTTTAATTAGGGTAGATCATGCTTTTAATTACAAGATGCTATAGGAAAGACTAGTAGTGATCTTTTTACTAAGTACTCCCACACCCTACTAAAACCCTATAGACACCTCAAGCCCTATAGAGAAACTCGTATGCCACCACTTGGAGGTTTCTGGGGCTTCGGGTGTACAGTTACAAGTACCGTAACTGTGGTTTAAACTAGCACCATGAACCTTAAACTCCAAACCCTAAACTCTGAAAACGGAACCCTATTACACAGCACTATAGTACCCGTAAAAGGAGCTCTAGTTACTAAGTACCTTGAACCTTCAACCTGTAAATCGGTATAGATCCCCTGTCGGACCCTTTAAGGAACCCTAGCTACGAAGTGCCATGCACCTTTAAGCAGCATCCTCTGTCAGGTTGCCTGCGGGCAAGGCTGGACTGATCCACGCGGAGCTGTCCTGAAATCGATATGTTGGGTCAGGCATTTAGGTCAGGGTCTAAGGCTTAGGGTTGAGTGATTCGTGTTTAGGGGTTGGGGTTCAGGGCTTAAGGTTTACGGTTTTGAGTTTAGGGTCCAGGGCTTTCAAAACAAGCTTAAAGGAGGTCCGATGGTCCCTCTATGGTGTTCATATATAGTAGAAGTCCAAAAGTTGGAAACCCAATAGCCTCAATCCTTAAGAGCAATGTATAGGGAATCCTAGCACTATTTGGCCTTAATACGGTTTCCAACTTTATGGGGTCTACTGTCACAGCGGAAGTTCTCGATATAAGGGGGTTTCCCTATATTCGATGCTGTGGTAAGGGCTTCGATTGAAAAGGTCTGGGGTTTTGCGTTTGAAGTTTAGGGTTTAAGGTTTGGGGCCGGGGTTCAGGGCTTCGAATAATAATGTTTAGGGTTTAGGGTATGGAGTACAGGGTTTTGAGGTTTAGGGTTCCGGGTTTCGAAGTTACGAAGTGGGCTGACAGGTCCCCGACAATATGCGGGATGCTTCCCCCTCCCTGAGGGTTTAGGGTTTTAGGGGAGTGTTGAAGTGGTAGGCTTCGGTAGCGTTCTAGCCCCAAGGGTCCAAGTACCCAATAATCATATACTCTCCACAATCCTAACCTACTTAACTACTACCCTAAAACCGAGTACCCAATGAGTGGGTCCTTTGAACCGTTGGGGCACCCTACCCTAAACCCTAAACCCTAAACTCCAAACCCTAAGTATTGGGTCCTTTGGACCCTTCGGGTAGGTGGCCAAAACCACTAAGCCCTAAACCCAAACCCTAAACCCTGAACCCTAAACACCCTAAACCCAAAAGCATTCACTGGATAGTATTTGGGTAGTTGTCAAAATTATGGCCCCTTTTTGGGTACCCTAAATATTAGGTGCCGTATTATAATAAGTTCCCAAAACCCGAAGGGTCCAAAGTACCTTTATAGTAGAATGTAGGGTTTCTATATCAGGAATTACTAGTATGATTTGGGGAAGTATCCCCCATAACAGTACCTAGGACCCTTTGGGAAAAGGGACCCGAATATTGACAACCACCCATTTGGGACCTAAAAACCATACTGCTCCAGCCCTCGGACACCGAGGCCTTCACGGAATAGGGTTTTGTTTGGAAGGAATCTATAAGCGCTACTATAAGGGTTCTATAAGGGCTACTGTAAGGGATCTATACGGGTACTATAATCTAGGGGCCTTAATCATTCGAATCGGGTTTGGATCGGCTTTATCTCACCAAGTTGCCGGACGCCAGAATGTATAGATAGGCACACGGGCATTGGATTGCACCTCGCAGTGGCTTTTGTACTCTACGGGACGGCACAGCTGCCAGGCATGCATGTAGCATGACCTAGGATTCAGGGGGGAATTCACTTCTGCATGCTCACTTCCCTAAACCCTAAACCCAAAGGCTCTAAGCTCTGCAGCCTGAAACCTCTTGTGGGGCCCGTTGCAGGAAAGCAAGAAGTCAGAGTCCAAAGGTTACCTAGAGTCTCCATTGTAGTTCCATTTTTTGGTTAACCAGTTTTATGGTTAGGATCCTATAATAGAGATTTTGGTTAACCAAAAAAGGAACTGCAATGGAGACTATAGGTATGTTGTACTGACGGATTAGTACTGGGAATACGGTTTTGGGGTGTGTAATTAATAGTACAAGTACGAATAATTGTTTGGGCTTCTATATATTGCAGAGCCGGAAAGTTGAAATTGAAGTTCCTGGCAGCGTCATAGGGTTTGGGGTTTGGGGATTTAAATTTGCCTCCCGAGATTTATTGAGGCATGGGGTTTGCTGCACTTCACTGGAAGCGTATTTCGAAGGTCCCATATGTGGCAGTGCTGCACTGACTGTGTCGGAACACTACACCAGAATACCCTTTCAAAAACAACGATAACTTGGCTGATTTCTGAAACCCTCTTAAAAGTTAAACTTTTAGCCTCCTTACTATAGCTAATATAGAAACCCAAAAAAGTTAAAGTCCTAAGAGCCAACCAGAAGAATGCCAAGATAGAACAACGATGGAAACAACAAAACCAAACCTACACCCCAAACCCCTTAAAGCTCCTTACTTTAAGACCCCTTGTAGGTACCTGTATCCCCCCTCTAGCAAAACCTGCATCCCCTATCAGGACACCCACAAGCGCACTTTGATAAAGCTTGTGTGTATTTAGGGTATAGTAGACTTCGAGGGTGGTTACAGTGTCTAGGCCCTAAACCCTTTACACCCTAAACCCAGATACTCCCTACTCCGATATGCCTTATACCAGATGGGCCGGCCGCTGCAACGCCTGAGAGGAACTCGAGCTCAACGCTTACAGGGGTTTAGGGTCATAATACTTAGGGCTTAGGGTTCAGGGTCTAGGGGATTTTGTCTAGGGCACAGGGGTTCAGGGCTTGGGGTTTAGTGCTTAGGGTTAAAACAAACCCTGCGACTCAAAATTGCCCAACAGACTGTTGTAGTACTATAGGGGCCTGGATGATATTAATAGGGGTGTCTTGCAGTATAATTGTGGTAAAGAACCCCAAGGAAGCAAAGAATGCTACGAATGATTCGGGCTTCGATAACCCTAAACCCTAAACAATTATGGTCTTGTGGGTCAAAGATCCGCAACAAGGGCATTCGGGCCAGCTCCTCAGCTTGAACTATAGTAGACCTCAAAAAAGTTGGAAACCGGACTAAGGCCAAATAGTGCTGGCGTTCCCTATACATTACTCTTAAGGATTGAGGCTGTTGGGTTTCCAACTTTTGGGCTTCTACTGTAGGAGAAAGTTAGCGCAACGAACATACGGAGGTTTCGGAATCCTGAGGGGGTTCCTTGATTGGCGGCTGCTTATAATGAGGGTGCTGTGCAGGGTTTAGGGTTTAGGGTTTAGGATTTAAATCTTGTTAGGGTTTACAAGTTCTACAGTTACCCGACTCCCGAAATCCATAATTACCCTTGGCCTCAAATATAATATATAAACCCCTAAACCCTTCAAGGTATCACATTCTGATCAACAATCTTCAGAACAAGTGGCGCGAAGAGGTTCTGCAAGAGGCGACTTAGACGTCCATGTCGTTTAGGGCATTGGGTTTAGCATTTAAGGATGGTTTAGGGTATTGGCCCGCCAAGCTTTCCCTAAGGCTCAAAATGGCGAAAAAACCTTAGGTAATATGGTCTTTCGGCCCAAAAGCCTTAAAATATGAGTCCTTAGAGCCTTAGGGTTTCTTTTTGACAGGGTAGCTGCGTACTCCGGCTTGGATGTGTGCTGGGGTGTTGGGGCCTTGCCTAAACCCAAGATTAGCAGACCCTAAGGGTCCATGTCCCCCAAACCCCAAAACCCTAAACCCTAAACCCCTAAACCCTAAACCCTGACCCCAAACCCGAAACTAAACCCTAAACCCTAAAACCCTAAACCCTAAACCCCAAAACCTAAACCCTAAACGGCCCTAAACCCCTAAACCCTGAACTTTGGGCCCAGTTTGCCTACATAAGCAGAGCCTCGAGGCCAAAGTACATACTGTTTGGGTACATGGACCCTTACGCTAAGGCTCTAAGGACTCATACTTTAAGGCTTTTGGGCCTAAAGACCATATTATATAAGGTTTTTGGGCCATTTTGAGCCTTAGGGTTAGGGAGAAGGCGTGATGAAAGGGGCCTTTAAAGGAGTAGTATAATGGTTACCACCAGAGTTTCACATAAGGTCCATAATAAATAGAGTAGGGTTAGCAGAAGGATGGAAAAACAAGGGGGAATTCATCACGTAAGATCACGCCACGCCACCTCCAAGCCAACCACTGCTTCGAGGGTCAGGGCACTTCTGTACCGGGTATATATCTACTGTACTGGTAATTAAGACTACAGGCGAGATAGCCGGGCTGACGGGAAACATATCTACAGTAGTCGGGCCCTGGGTAACTGGAGATTTTGGATAACCTGAAAATTCAGAAAGCGCCGAACAGCCCCAGCTTAAACCTGTGTTGCAAATCTGGCTAAGGAGAGAAGTACCCAGAGCCTTCCCAAATGCCCTGGATCAGCAAGCATCCTTCGACAATATTCATCTGGGTGGTTGTCAAAATTATGGTCCTTTTTGGGGTCCCTATTATAATACGGCACCTATTATTTAGGGTACCCAAAAAGGGACCTTAATTTTGACAACCACCCATCTGAAGCCCATTATCATAGTCATATGAAGCCCTTTATAATGTAAGGAAGAGACCGCTTAAATGCTACACCCAAAAACCTAACTGCCCAAAACCCAGACCGTCGGACGATTCCTCAGCTATCAAGACACCCTAGCGTAGGATTTCCCTGAACCAAAACCCTAAACCCTAAACCCTAGCGTGGGATTTCCCTGAACCCCAAAGAACCTGCCTTTCGGGGCTCCCTAGTATCATAGGGACCCTGAGGGTAGGGGGGAGGGGGGGTAGGGGACTATACTTCCTTGAACAGGCCTTATTAAGTCCTTATTATAGGTATTAAGACCCCCTAACCCCTACCCCCCTAAGGGTCTTTATGATAGTATGATTTCCCTATACCTGTCCTTAAACAGGTACCCAGAGACTCCAAAACCCCTTAGCTAATGAATATGCCTTAAAGTATCATAGGACCCCTAATATGATTTAAGGTATATTCCTTACTTAAGGCGTTTTGGAGTCTCTAGGTAGGTCGGTTAAGGCAGGGTCTAAGGTCTATCGCTCCGGATCGAAGGTTCGGGGTTAGGGAGTTTCCGAACATAGGAGACCCTGATATAGTACCCTAAATAGTAGGATCCTTATTATTGGGGTTTAGGGGTTTAGGGCTTAGGGTTATTATAAGGACCTCAAAATAAGGTACCCCTAATTTTCGAAACTCCCGCTTAGGGTCTGGAAGCTTTCAACTCCCCCCGCCGAGCATCCCAGTAAGCCTCGGAGACTCGATATTCTTCCCCCAAGGGTCCAAGTACTCCCTAGCTAGAGAGGACTTTAGGGGCTTTTAGGTCTCAAACACCATAAATAAGGACTACTTGGACCCTTAGGGCTTTTCATTAAGGAATGTGCCTTTGCGGTGTAGCGTTTAGGGTTGTTTTTTACTACCTTAGCTTGCAGCAAAAGTGCAACAAGGCGTTTAGGGTTGAGGGCTCAGTATGTTTTGGAATCATGTTGCCAGTTCCCTCTACAGTGTACTTCAGGGCATATAATGGATTTGGGAGCTATGGGTATGCACCTTCCCGAAACCCCAAAAAACCGAAACGAATGCACAACAAATATACCGCTCGGCCGTCAGCTTTCGAACCTATTATGCTAAGTCGTCTGTATCTGCGCAACCATTCAGAATAAATTCGCCCAAGCCTTGTATCCTGAAGCCCTAAAGCCTGAACCCCTAAATCCTAAATCCCTCAGAGACTTCCGAGCAAAGCCAAGGAGCTGAGACACCTGATCAGCCGTGAGAAAGGAAACCGGCTTACCACCCGGAGCCTGGGGCAATAGGTTTTGGGTTTAGGGGTTAGGGTTTAGGGTTTAGGGGTTTAGGGTTTGGGGTTTAGGGTTTTGGGGTTTTGGGGTTTAGGGTTTTGGGTGACAGTTTTGGGGTTAGGGTTTAGGGTTTGGAAATGACGGATGCCATACTTTGGAGTGCTTAGGGTTGGGAGTTGAGGTTTCAGCGACGGCTCCTTTCAAAGGGATCCATAAAGGTTGCTATAAGTGTTCAGTGCTTAGGAGTTAGAGTCGATTTAAGTAAGGGTCCAGTTCAGGGTTTGGGGTTGAGGCTTTAGGAATGGTGGCAGGAATCTATAACCCACAGGAACCAAGCCACAATATGGTATATACTGTCGGGGCTCAAAAATCTACTAAGAGCCTACTATAGTAGTACTTGGACCCTTTGGGTAAGTTTTGCATGGATCTATCATTCGGGACGAATGGACCCGAAAAGCCTGCACTCCGTACTATACATTCCTATACCATACCGGGATTAATTGTATGACAGTATAAAGGTATAGGGCACCTACTTATAAGCTAGACCCAAGAGTAGCCTAGGAATAAAAAGGGTGCCCTTTTTGGTTTAAAGGGGGGTGTAAGGGAACCTGAACCCTAAAATAGGGAATAAGGGCCTACTCTGAGCCCTAGAGTGTTATTACAAGGCTTCGGTGCAGTGGCCTTACTTGAACCTGGGGTACAGGGTTTAGGGTTGAAGATCATAGACGCCATCTTTCGAGTAGATAAACTACCGTTTGGGGGGGGGGGGGGNCATATGGGAGTTTCCGAAAATTAGGGGTACCTTATTTGGGGGTCCTTATAACAAGGATCCTACTATTTAGGTTGAACTGGGCTTTTAAGTAACCAGGGAGAAAAAAGTATAGACTGTTATTTCATAATGGTTCCTTAAAGGAACAGCTACCAAAAAAAAGTATTCAAGTATGGTACTCCAGAACCCAGTGAAGTTGAAGCTCTATAGACGGCAAACCCTAAACCCTCAACTAACAATCCTGCACTCTGAACCCAGGTTTTTTCAACCCGGACCCTACACCCTCTGGGTTCACGAGGATTTGGCGGTTTAGGGGTGCAGAAGCGCACAGACCAAAACTGTGCTTGGCAGGTGTGGCCCTGGTTGCTGATGCGATGCAATTCAAGCACTTGGCCACCCAAATCTGGGTTTAGGGTTTAGGGTTAAATCCCCGAACTAAGGACTATACTAATATGCCTTGATTTATAGTAGGATCCCTAATATAATTTAAGGGTGATTCCTTATGGAACCCGTCTAGATCCCTTTAAAGATCCCGTGAAGGAACCCTTTAAGATATTCCTTCAAGTAAAGGGGGTTCTGGGGTCTCTATGCAGCTGCAGACAGGCGGTCACTGGCAAGCAAGGGACTGCTGAGAGCTTAGGGCTTGTAAATGGGGTGTGGGGTTTGGGATTTTAGGTTTATAAAGAGGGGTTAGGGTTTAGGGTTTGTGAACAGAGGCTAGCGACTGAAAGGTTTGATAAAATGGGTTAAGGGCTGCCTGCATTGCTCCAGCAAGTCCAAGGCAAGGACCCTAAACCCTAAACCCATAACCCACAAAACCCTAAACCTGCCAAGCAATCGGCGCGACGCTTGGACTGCGGCATGCTGCACTTGTGCAGGTGGCCGCTGGAAGTACGCAAAGCGAACAAGTACTACCCAGAGGGTCCAAGTGCCCAAATAGTAGGGTTTGAGGTCCCAGAAATCCATACTCTGAGTGGTTTTAGGACCTTGAAATCCTACTATTTGGGTACTTGGACCCTTAGGGCTAGCTACTAGTAGCCCCATATCATTAAGCGTCTTCCTGGAACTTGTAGCAGCAGAAGTGGCAACAGTACTTGTCGAGGAGGACGAAGAAGTAGGACTACAATATACGGGTCCTAAATGATTATCAATACCTTTTTGGGGTTTCTGATTAAATATGCTTAGAGCACAACTTAACCGAAAACCTCAGTCTAATCATTCAGGCCCCCGATCTTAGAGGGTGTTGGGGTCAGTCTAGGGGCTTGTGGATTCAGGGTGCATAGGTGCAGGGTTTTGGAGCTTAGAAGTTTCAGGGGCGAGGGCTTAGAGTACTAGCTTTGTCGTCCAGGAGATAGATTTTTGGGGTTTAAGGATTTGCATTTGGGGATTTCGGGTTCAGGGTATAGTGTAGGCGTTTACAGGCTTCAAGGTGCGCGGTCTAGGGTGTAGAGTGCCTGGTTTGTGCCTTCGCTCCTGGCATACAGGAGTTTCAGAAAGTGCGGCTTCGAGCTTAGACGGTCGAACAGAATGCTCACAACCAAGGTGTTTCGGGGCCTTGGCGAAGGTTGCTTCCGCATCACTAAAACCCTAAGGCTCAAAATGGCCCAAAAGCCTAACATAATATGGTCTTTTGGCCCAAAAGCCTTAAAATATGAGTCCTTAGAGCCTTCGGGAAAAAGTAGCCTTTGTAACTGGAACGGGGTTTGCCGCATAGCATAAGACGATCATAAGAGGAGCTCTAGGAGGTTTTTCTCATAACCTCGGGGGGTAGGGGGGGGGCCGGGGGGGGGGGGTTTAGGGTTTCGGGTTCAGGGGGGGTTTGCAAACTGGGTAGGGGGAGGGGGCGTAGGGGCCTTAATGCCCATAATAAGGACCTAATAAGGCCTATTTAAGGAAGTATACCCCCCTACTCTAGAGGGTACTATAGGGGCCTTAATAATTAGAATAGGGCTTTGGGACTTTAATAGGACCCCCAACATAGTATAGGTAATTATTAAGGTCCCTATAGTATACTATTCCAAAATATTCCGACCCCGAAAATCGTATCATAAATCCTCTCATCACCAGAGCCCGACACCCAAAATATCGGCCAGGCCACTCCTGTCCGCATGTAGGTCTTGGCCAGGGTAATCAGCCTGGGCACGGGGAGGCGATAGAACGTTTTTCGAGCGATGAGGCGTTGTTTGCTTTTGCCTATGACGTTCTTCTCTTCTGCGGCGAAGCGGTTTTTAGGGCTTAAAGTCTGCACGTGTTACTGCGGCGACAGCAAAGATCGGGCTTCGTCGGCTGAAGACAAGGCTACAACTACCTTTTGGAGAACATCAGGGGCACCTTGCGGGGGCTCACTTCAGAAGGATCGTACTATTTAGGGTTTAGGATTTAGGGTTCAGGGTTTAGGGTTAACGGGTTTAGGGTTTCGGGGTTCGGGGGTTCAGGGTTCGCAAGGTTGCTCATAACAACCGGAATCCCAGAGGATCCATAATCCAGTAGACAGCTGCATAGGGCCCTTGGTCTTGAGAGCAGCGCTCTTGGGGTGTATCATACCCTGTTATACAAAACAATATGTAACGGCAAGAATGAAGTAACGAACCCTATATGATATGCAATCATTCTGCCCCTAGCGAGGATCTAGAACATAGATCCCTTAGTTGGTTTCCTGGTAGTTACCCTTTAGTTGCACAAGGTCTCAATCCCAACTAGGTGTTCTACTTTATGGGGTCGGTGGGTCTAGGACATTAACTGTGCTTCTAACCCTAAGGGTCCAAGGACCTAGTAATCATATACCCTCCCAAATCCTAAACTACATAACTACGATCCTAAAACCGAGTACCTAATTATTGGGTCCTTTGGACCTTTGGGGCTAAAGGGACCCTTATAGAACTCTTAAAGAACCCTTAAAGGGACCCTTAAAGTACCCTTAAAGGAAGCCGGGCCTTCTCAGAAGCATCCGCGAAAGGATCGGAACTCTGAAGGACTTCGCTGCCCCATTTCAAGATAAATGCCTAATCTTAGTTGCTGAGTTCTTAAGCCCCCAAAAGTTTGCACTTTTAGTTTTATAGTGGGCAATATTATCCCAAAAAGTGTAAAGTGTATCCACTCAGCTACTAAGTAATTATGCGCTGGGTACTGCCCCCATACAGTAACAGTCTATAATAGGGCTACTACTAAGGTCCTTATATACCTACAGTACGAAATTCAACTGTTACCGAGTGGGGGCAGTACCCTAATTATGCGGTTTACCCGAAGGGCCCAAAGGACACAATAATTAGGTACTTAGATTTAGGATGATAGTTATGTAGGTTAAGACTTGGGAGAGTATGATATATGAATATATAAATATAATTAGGTACTTGGACCCTTGGGGTTTAGGGCTTCGAGGAACTAAACACATGCATGACGGGAAAGAAAAGCTGACTGAACGCAAACATTTCTATACCCGACCTGCAATAGCGAAGACGAACCCAAATCCTAAACGTCCAAGCCTGTGCAATGCAAATCCAAAGACCATGAACAGATAAGTTTGCTCTCACCCATCGACGTTAACAGGGAAATACCATGCCCAAACCGTAACTAAACTTCGAAGGCTATATCCCACCTGACTGAAACTAAACCACTAAGCCCAAAACCCCCAAACCCAAAGCCCCGAGCCCCTCACTGAACCCCGAGCCTTGCACCCGAAGCTCGAAACCTTATCACAGGGAACCCTGAAAAAGTTAAGATAGGGGCCTGGAAAATTAGAATAGGGTTTTGGGGCCCATTATACCCTAGTTATAATAAGGAACCAACAAAATAGTATAGGTAAATATTAAGGCCCCTGTATTAACTTTTGAAACATGAAGTCAACATAAGGCGCCCGAAAACTTTTGGTGTTCCTTATTATGAATCAATGAACAAGACTACAGTAAACCCCATAAAGTTGGAAACCGGATTAAGGCCAAATAGTGCTGGGATGCCCTATGCATTACTCTTAAGGATTGAGGCTATTGGGTTTCCAACTTTCAGGCATCTATAGTGAACCCCAGAAAGCTGGAACATGGTTTTAGGGGGATTAGTGCTAGGATCCCTTATAGTTTACCTTAAGGGCATGAGGATAATGATGTTCCAACTTTCCGGCTACTACTGTACTGTATTTGGAAGGGCGGAACACGTACACCCCAAGGCCAGGGACTCCGCACCCAAAAGAAGAACTAAATGGATGTACCAGGACCCCCCAATGGCCCTTTAATGGAGCCCTAATGGCCCTTAATGGTAGGTATTTGGGGTATATTAGAGGGTAGTTGGGGGGTTTAGGTAAACACCTCAAGAGTAAAGCCCCTCCACATTGACACAAAAGTTATTTGCCAGGGATCTAACTAACCCAGACCCTACCGCTTCCCAACGCAAGGCTCCCGATACTCTACTGCCGACACGGGTGCGTCTCCCGATTCAAGTTGTGAACGTCCTGGTAGGTTTTGGAGTTTTGGGGGTCGGGCTTTTTGCCAAGAGGGTCCATACACACTACTATTATGGAATTAGGCCCCCAAAAGCCATAATGGGGATGATCTTTTGGACCTAATTCCATAATGGTAGTATATATGGACCCTCTGGGTGGTTGAAGGCTTTAGATTTGGGGTTTGATGCTCGACGGATTAAGCGTTCCTGGGCTTTGAAGTAACCAGGGAGAAAAAAGTGTTTACTTTTACGCCACAATGGCCCCCCAAAGGAACAGGTACCAAAAAAAAGTATTCAAGTATGGTACTCCAGAACCCAGTAAGCGTTTAGGCTTTGCAGGTTGCGGGGGCTACGGCTTTCCTCAGGGTCCCAAGCACTTATGTGTCAGCTGCTTTCCGAACTCATCACCTACAGTTTTAGATATCCTAAACCCAAGCTGGACCCAAAGAGCCCGCCGCATGTGCACACCTATATGGGGGAATCACATTAACCAGCTTCCTCAGTAACCCTTAATAATAAGGGTGCCCTTTTTCCTAATATTCCGTTAGTGGTAATCAGGAGACCCAAGACTAAAAAGGACAAAAAGGGTACCACTCAGGAACCTAGTCAAGGAACCCTAGAAAAGTCAGTTGCTTAGGGTTCTGGAAGATCCTCGTTAATTTAATGGTTCCCGTCGACCCTTGGAAGACCCTGTTTTGGCAGTGTTGGGTTTAAGTTTTAGGGTTTAGGGTGCAGGCGGGTTCAGGGAGAAGTTCAGGGATTTTGTTCAAGATAAGGTTCAGGGATAAGTTCAGAGATTCGGTTCAAGATAAGGCTTCTCAGCGCCCTCCACTTTACTTACAACTTACTCATTATGTCCCAGGGTCCTCGACTAAACAGTGCACTATATGATGCAAGGAGTATCTGAGTAACTGTATGATGCAAGGAGTATACAGGAAGACGAGTTCTGGCTGTTAAGGCTGCAACGTAAGCAAAGAACACCACTTACGGACAGCGTTGATGTATCGGCTAGGAGGCTAGTGGGGAGCATTTAACTTGAACCCTCAACCAAAATCCTGCAAACCCAACAGCCCAAATCCAATTTATCCGAAATCCTACACTACACATCCTAGAACCTCTACTACACTTGCAACCAGCCGGAACCCCTGTGCGCACCCCTTCAACCCAAAACCCAAAACCATAAATGCCATCGACTGGACATCCCAGAGTCTGTGCCCAGACCCCCGGGAGGATCTAGAAAGTAGATCCCCTAATTTGGGGCCCTATACTACTAAGGGTACTTTATAGGAACCCCCATTAAGGGATCTACTTTTTGGATCCTCCCGGGGGTCTNAGACCCCCGGGAGGATCTAGAAAGTAGATCCCCTAATTTGGGGCCCTATACTACTAAGGGTACTTTATAGGAACCCCCATTAAGGGATCTACTTTTTGGATCCTCCCGGGGGTCTGGGTGTACATGTCTGGCTGTCCTGAAGAAACCTTGAACGAGGGTGGCTCTTTAAAGCCTGTGAAAATAGTCGTAAACAAGACCCTCTTAAGCCCAACAAGAGAAAATACAACACATACCAAAGGCCTACCCAGTGAAAGCCCTGAACCCCAGAACCCAAAACCATGCAAAACCCAATGCCAAGGCAAACAACTCCAATGCCTCAGGTCGCAACACCCCCAAGCCCACCCTAAACCCCATACCTTATCGTAAGGGTCCAAGTACCTAATAATCATAAAATCTCTCCAAAATCCTAACCTACATAACTACTCATCTAAAACCGAGTGCCGATCTTTTTTTGGACCCTTGGGGTTAAGGGACCCTTATAGAACTCTTAAAGAACCCTTAGAGGGACCATTATGGTACCCTTATAGAACTCTTAAAGGACCCTTAAACGGACCCTTATAGTACCCTTATAGAATTCTTAAAGGACCCTTAAAGGGACCCTTATGGAACCCCAAATCACCAAGCGACTAGACTCCTTCAGCCCTTATCCCTTGTCTCGAACCTTATAAACCCCCGAACCCTAAACCCTACCGTAACCCCGAATAACCGATATCATACTAGGGACCCCAAGGGTCCAAAGGACCCAATAATTGGGTACTGGGTTTTCGGATAGTAGTTATGTAGGTTAGGATTTTGGAGAGTATATGATTATTAGGTACTTGGAACCTTAGGGGGAACCCCAAAAAGGAAGGTTTTATAGGGTCCAGGTAAACCCCCAAAAAGTCGAAGTCCGTTTTGGCCCTTGGACCCCGTCGGTCTTCCCCCCGAGCCATCCTGTGAGAACCACCCCTAACCCTTAAATCCTAAACCCTGAATCCTAGACCCTAAACCCTAAACCTTAAACTCTGAAACCCAACCCTTAAATCCTAAACTCTAACTCTGAAACCTTAAACCCTATACACCCCAGACCCTAAAGCCGAAATCCCAAACCCTAAATCCTAAACCTTCAACCCTACACCCCAGACCCTAAAGCCGAAATCCTAAACCCTAAACCCCACACCCCACCAGCACCCCCCAACTACCCTCTATCATACCTTAAATACCCACTATTAAGGGCCAATGAAAGGGTACTTGGGGGGTGCTGGCAGACCCTAAAACTGAAATCCCGCTTTCAAACCCTAACCCACAAGGTCAAGAAGGCTTGGAGCCCCTGAACCCTAAACCCTAAACCCTACACCGTGGGTCCTGTGCGGAGCCCAAGGAGGTGTTCTGGTAATCGCTCCAAGCCTTCTTGACCTTGTGGCTTAGGGCCGGTTCGGGTTTGAAAGCGGTCGACTGTGGGGCCTGGGTTTGGTTTTAGTGCTTGTATATCGGGTTTAAGGGGGTTAATAGCTCCAAATTGCAGGAGTTTGTGTTTGCGTACCTTTTGGGTTACCCCAAGGGTCCAAAGGACCCAAAAATTAGGTACTCGGTTTCAGGATAGTAGTTATGTAGGTTAGGGTTTGGAGAGTATATGATTATTAGCTACTTGGACCCTTAGGGTTAGGGTTTACATTACAGGGTTTAGGGTGTAGGGCTCAGGGCTTTTGGGTTTAGGGTGTAGGGCTCAGGGCTTTGGTTTTTTTCCGTGTAGAGCTCAGGGCTTTGGGTTTAGGGTGCGGGGCTTAGGCGTTTAGGGTGTAGGGCATCGGGGCCTTCTTGGCCTTTTGGGCCTTCTTGTCTCGACCTTGTGGGCTACGTTTTGCGGTAGCGTTTAGGGTTTTGGGAGCTTCTTGGCCTTGAAGGTTGGCGTTTAGGGTTTGGGGGGCCTTCTTGTAGCTTAGGTTTACGGTATAGAGTACAGGGCTTAAGGGCCTTCTTCAACTTGTGGGTGAGGGCTCAGATTAGGGCTTAGGATGGGCTGCTATGATGGTACTAGCAGGAGTACCGCACTATAGCGCCCCTGAAGTCCCAAAGAACACTGGGTACCATAAGGCGCCTTGCAAAAACCCGAAGCCCTAAACCCAAATGAAGGTTTAATTTAGGGTTCAGTGTAAATCGGTGCCCACAAGGCCCTGCACAAGGCTCTTGAACTAGACCCAAGAGTAACCTAGGAATAAAACGGGTGCTCTTTTCGGTTTAAAGGAGGTTAGAAGGGTACCTAAACCTTAAAAAAAGAATAAGGGCCTACTCTGGGTCCTAGTCAACAAGGTCTGCACCAAGGCTGTCTCTGTGCATAGCCTGGTTTTCTGCACTAGAAGTTTCGGGTTATAATATAACCCCAAGGGTCCAAAGGACAAGATAATTAGGTACTCGGTTTTAGGATAGTAGTTACTATGTAGGTTAGGATGTTGGAGAGTGTATGATTATTATTGGGGTAAGTCCTGTAGGGTAGAACATCATAAAATGTCCTAATCCGACCATGCATATGTCGTGCTAAACATGCTTGCCCGAATAAGTCCGAAAAGTTGATCGCCGTAGCATTCTGTAAACGCGGCCTAAGCCCAAAACCCTCAAGTCACACAAATCCGCGTCCTTCCGAGCACCCAGCAGGCGCTCCGGCGTTTTCCAACGTCTGGAAGATGACCCTCATCTGATCCTTGCCGGCGTGTATACTCTACAGTAAACCCGATAAAGCCTAGGACCATTCCGGGCATATATGAGGCGTAAGTATGCCCCACAATTATTTGGGAATTCAGGATGTTGGGTACTGTGCAGCAGCCGTCTGTTAACTTCTAAAGTTTGGGCTGCATGGGTTTCATAAAGTTGTGCTGGGGTATTTGTAGGTTTTTTTGGACTGTTTTGCAAGGTTCGGGGTTTGGGGTTCTGGAACGCCCAAAAAATGTAGACCTAAACCTTACCTGAACCCACCAAAACCTACCTTCTTAGAGTTCCTTGTTACGTTTTCTTTACAGACGTTCAGAAAGCCCTGAACCCTAAACCCTTAAACCTTAAAACAGGTTCCCAGATTCCTTAAGGGTCCAAGTACCTAATAATGGTATACTCTCCAAAATCCTAACCAACATAACTACTATCCTAAAGCCGCGTACCTAATTATTGGGTCCTTTGGACCCTTGGGGCTAAAGGGACCCTTATAAAACTCTTCAAGAACCCTTAAAGGGACCCTTATCGTACCCTTATAGTACCCTTATAGGACCCTTAAAGGACCCCTAAAAACAAACCCTTATAGTCCAACTCTGGATTCAGGTACACCCTAAGCGCCGAGATTCCAAGCTGAGATCGCCAATCAAGCTCTTCAAATCCAGCTCTCTCCTGGTCCACTGCGTCGCCATCTTGAAACCTTAGGTTTAAGGGTTTAGAGTTTAGGGGTTTAGGGGTTTAGCTAGGGTTTAGGAGTTCAGGGTTTAAGGTTTAGGTTGAACCCTAAGGCTCAAAATGGTCCAAAAGCCTTATACAGTATGGTTTTTAGGCCCTAAAAGCCTGAAAATATGAGTCCGTAGAGCCTTAGGGTAAGGGTTCAGAGTTTAGGGGTTTAGGGTTTAGGAGTTCAGGGGTTTAGGGTTTCGTGAGGGGCTCGTTTCGGCTTGCCTGCAGGGTTTCAGGTCTAGGGTTAACCCTTTCGGCTTCTTTCCGCTCCTTCACCCCATAACAATGCGCCAAGACAGGATTAGAGAGTTCTTCCTTGCTCGACATAGCCAGAATAAGATCCCGCTTGTGAAACCACTAACCCAAAGCTTTCCCCAAGGGTCCAAAAGACCCAATAATTAGGTACTCGGTTTTAGGATAGTAGTTATGTAGGTTAGATTATCAGGTACTTGGACCCTCAGGGTTACCTACAGGCTCTTACCCCACCTTTTTAGGGGTACCTAGTTCTTTAGTTACGATCTGTGGTTTTTAACTAGGTAACCCAAACTATGGGTAGGTTATGAGCCTCTAGGTACTACTAGGACTTGGGATTTAGGAGACCCTTGGGGATATAGACCCTCTCAATAAGGTCCCGTTTAAGAGAGCCAGAAGTAGGGCTAAGAAGGGTCCCCCCTTATAATCTTTGATGTAGGGGGTCTCCCTAATTCTACCTAGGACCTGCCCTAAAACCTAAACTTAGTTGCTGAGTTCATAAGCCCCAAAAAGTGTACACTTTTAGTTTTAGTTAGAGTAGGTAGTATTATCCAAAAAAGCGTAAAGTGTCTCCACTCAGCTACCAAGTAAATAGTCGGTACATTCCAGGACAGTCCTTGTGCCCTCAAATAGGGGTATATGGTCCCAAATAAGGGGCATTTAGGGTCTAATAGAGGGTAGATGGAGGGTCCTTGACCCTAAACCCTAAACCCTAACCGAGGGTCTAGGAGCTCCTTAGTCCCTTCCGTGGCCTCTGCCAGGGATGGAGGGTCTAGGCTACGATGAAAACAGTGTGAATGTACAGGGACTCCAATGGGATACTACTGTTGATGGACAAGATCCTGCATTACCCATTATAAGGAATATACCATAATTCCCATAGTTCCCTAAGGACCCTAAACTATGGGAATTATGGTATATTCCTTATAATGGGTAATGCAGGATTTTGACCATCAACAGTATTGCCACCAGAGACTCCCAAACCCCTGAATTAAGGAATATATACCTTAAAGAGTTCCTTAAATGGGAGCTTTAAAGGGATCTTTCAAGGGATCTATAAGGAATATACCCTAAATCATATTGGGGATCCGATTACAATTTTAAGGTATACTCCTTAATCCCCTCATAGAACCCTTATAGATCCCTTTAAGGAGCCCTTAAAGGGTATATTCCTTAAGTAAGGGGTTTTGGAGTCTCTGGGGACACAACTCAAAGGCCCCCAACACTAAACTGAAGCCGTAAAAAACCCTATAGGGAATCCCAGAAAGTTGGAACATGGGTTTAGGAGGATTGATGCTGGATTTCCCTTCTTTTTTGTATAAGGGACTTAGGATACTGATGTTCCAACTTTCTGGAGTTTACTGTAAACCAAACGGTTTAGGGTTTAGGGTTCCCTAAACCAAAGCCCTGAGGGTGTAGCTGAGGACCACGTCGTGCTCGTTGCCTGGGTGAGCTTCAGGGTTTCTTGGCGTTTGGCTTGAGAGCACTCAAACAACATTCAACATGGCACGCACACTCAAACAAACTAAAACCCTAAACCCTAAACCCTAGACCCCAGACCCTAAATCCAAACAAGCCAGAAACATGCTCAGCTGTTCGAAATAGCGGCGTTGGTAAACCCCCACGGATCGACCCTAGGCTTTAGGGTTCAGGCTATCCTATGCCAACACCGGCTTGGTTTTTTGTTGTGTATATATATATACATACAACCCCAAACGTCAACTACTGGGGTTTCTAGTTTGGTTGTTCCCAGGTTGCCGGTGAAGCTCTTGCTAAACCCCAAACCCTGCACCCTGAATGTGCGCTTAACCCATCACCAGAGAGCCCAGGCATCAAAACCAGTGGCTTTATGATTCGAACGGATTTTTGCTCTAGCATCGTTCTATCAGGACGACAGAGGGGTATGATTACCAAGTTCTTCAGACCTGTATACTATGAGGCTAAAGTACACCCCAAATCGGGACCTTCAGCCACCCTTAAATATGGAGGCCTTATCGAACTAGGTTCCTGAGCAGCCCCTTTATGATAATGGTACCCTTTTCCCCACCATTCGGTTTTAATAATGACTGGGCTTTTAAGCGACCAGGGAGAAAAAAGTATAAACTTTTATTCCATAATGGTTCCTTGAAGGAAAAAAAGTATTAAAGTATGGTACTCCAAAGCCCAGATGACGAGGGCAAAAGGCTACTACTCAGGAACCTCCTGGGTGTCTAAACCCTAAACCCTAAACACCCTAAACCCTAAACACCCTAAACCCTAAACACCCTAAACCCTAAACCGTGGGGGGTCTGGGCATTTTACCCTTCACGGTCCAAGAGGGTCCATATACACTACTATTATGGAATTAGGCCCCGAAAACCATAATGGGGATGGTCTTTTGGGACCTAATTCCATAATGGTAGTATATATGGACCCTCTGGGGGTCAATTTGTTTCAACCATCACCTCGCAGCCCCAGGCCCTATTATTACCGCCATAGAAGCCAAAAGCTCGAACTAAACAACCTCCTAAGCCTTGTGCCCTGTATGGCCTAAACCCTAAACTCTAAACCCTAAACCCATATGGTATATACTTGCGGCCCTAAAGTATCCATAAAGGGAATTAGACCTCAGCCGATGTTTGCCTAAACCAAACCCGTAGCCAACCACTCCTCACTTCGGATGGCTTACTTGGAGTTTCATGGGATTGGCCAGTACGGTTATAAGCATTTTAAGTAGGACTATAGTAATTACACGTGCGGTTGCCTTATCGTCCAAGTAAGTCGTACCACTACACCGGTTTACCCTTCATGGGGTTCCTCCCACACCCCAGGGAGGATCTAAACATATTTGGAGCCCTATACCACTAAAGCGTACTTTCTAGTATTTTTTTAGGGATCTACTTCTTAACCTCCCAGTGGTCTGGGTACACAGTAATTGATGTTCGGACGAATGGGTCAACGTATACATGCTATGGGTACATGGGCCCTTAGGTTTATGGGGTGTCTTCCGGAAGCAAAGATGCACACAGGACCCCTTACAGTACGCTTTATCTCATGGATACCTGAGGTAGTCGACATACTGACATGACTGGAGGAAGAACCCTGCAACTCTAAATCGCGTACACCTGTACTGGGCAGAGGCATATCAGATCAAGATCATCTAGATATTGATTTCGAAACATCCGCTCCCGCCCGCTACCGCACCCTAAACCCTAAACCATATGTGGAGTGCTGTATTATACGACAGAGTTTAAGGTTTAGGACCACGGAACTCCAAACCCAAATCCGGAGCTTTGGTTCTAAGGGAAGAGGGAAATGGGGCGCAGGGCTTGGGGTGATAAGTGGTTTAGAAGTCTGAAAAGCGCTTACAGACGCACAGGGTAACCCTTCAGATACAATCTGTGGCTAAGTCCGCAGTTTGATCTGACCTTCAGAACTTCATTCGGGCGGCCTACGAACAGGAAATTTCCATTTTACGTGGGGCGCCTCCAAGCCAACTCAACTCACTAAACTCGCAAGCCTAAGCCTAAAAGCCCAAATACTAGGTTCTGGACCCGAATGCTTACACCCTGAACCGACTAACCTTAGCGACCACTGCGCCCTTGAAGGACAAAGGGACGGAACGGTGAGATTGCCAAGTTCTTGAGCCCAATATCTCCTCAGCAGCGCACTTGCATGTTCGGGAAGGTCCAGGGTTTAATGTAGAAACCTGATTAAGAAACCCTGGGCCTATAAACCCCAAAATAGTAAGGTTCATATAAGGAACCCAAATAAAGGCCCAAGGTTTCTTAATCAGGTTCCTACATTAGTAAGGCTTAGGGGCCAAGCACAACTTTGCTTGTTTCAAGGGAGTTCTGCACGCTTTGGGCAAGGCTTTACACAGGTTCTACAAGCTTTTTCATAAGCTATCGCTTTCTAGCTATTCCAGCTGCTGCCGCAAGGTGTACAGTGAAAGCCAGAAAGTTGGAACACAAGTTTAGGAGGATTGGTGCTAGGATTCCCTATACTCTACCTTAAGGGCATGAGGATAATGATGTTCCAACTTTCTGGCTTCTACTGTAGTTTGACGCTGCCCCTTGCGCTCAAGATCTCTTGGATGAACCCAGAACCTCCGAAACCCCTTAATTAAGGAATATACCTTAAATTATAATAGGATCCCTAATATGATTTAAGGTATATTCCTCAATTAAGGGGTCTTTCGGAGGTTCTGGGAAGTGACCCCAAACCAATGCCTTGGAGGGGCCCTGGAGGCCTCTTGAAGTAGTGCTTGGGGTCTCCCCAAGGGTCCAAAGGACCCAATAATTAGGGTTCTTTAAGGGTACTATAAGGGTCCCTTTAAGGGTTCTTTAAGAGTTCTATAAGGGTACTATAGGGGTTTAAAGGACCCAATAATTAGGTACTCGGCTTTAGGATAGTAGTTATGTAGGTTAGGATTTTGGAGAGTATATGAATTTTAGGTACTTGAGAGGGTCCAAGTACACAAGTAGTAGGGTTTTCGGTCCCAAAAGCCATACTCTGAGTGGTTTTTGGAGCTTGAAACCCTACTATTTGAATACTTGGGTACTTGGACCCTTAGGGTACCCAGAACCTCCAAAACCCCTTAATTAAGGAATATACCTTAAATCATATTAGGGATCCTATTATAATTTAAGGTATATTCCTTAATTGAGGGGTTTCGGAGGTTCTGGGTCCCTTACCCTAAGGCTCAAAATGGCCCAAAACCTAATATAATATGGTCTTTAGGCCCAAAAGTCTTAAAATATGAGTCCTTAGAGCCTTAGGGTTAGGTAACTCTTCGGGACCCCTGTATTTCTTGCAGGTGCCGGGTTGAGTCCCGAAGCGTCAGTGGATTGATAACCAATCAGAACACCCTAAACCCTAAAGCCCTTGGTTGCTGAGTTCATAATCCCCCAAAAGTGTACACTTTTCGTTTTTCAGTGGGTAATATGATCCCCAAAAGTGTAAAGTGGATCCACTCAGCCACGAAGAGCCTATCCTGCACAAATGACTGGTTCAAAACCCCAGGTGCCATTCTAGCATTTGCGGTGTAACGTAGGGGCTGGAAGCCCGCACCCTAACCTTCAAGCCCAACTATACCAGCGAACTCTCAGGAATAGCCAAAGGAAGATTGGATAGTCTTGCAGTTTTGGGGCAGCTCGTCGACAGATGTCGTCTTACAATCATTAGCTTCTATAACCCGAGCATCGTATACAACCGGTTTAAGGCTTGGCACCTATACATAAGAGGTATGCGTGTATACATATATATATACACACATGACTATACAGACGTGCGGATATGCATAGATAAAGGTATATGAGCAAGTGATGCATGTGTATCATCAGATGCGCATCCATCCATTCCATCCACCCATGCATGCATGCATGCATGCATGCATGCATGCATGCATGCATGCATGCATGCATACCTACCGACCTACCTACATAAATGCATGCATGCATATATATATATATATATATATATATATATGTGTGTGTGTATGTGTACATGTTCATACACATACACACATGTACATACATAAGCATAACTAAAAACCAATATATCTATATATATATACATAATGTTGTACTAGAATATACTACAAAACCCTATTCCAATATTAAGGTCCCTATATTCAACCCCTGCCCTGACCTCAGTGGCTTCGAAACCCATGCCTTATGCTTCCAGGGACCTGACTATTGGAGGGTTTAGGGTTTCGGGCCGAGGCTTTAGGGTTTAGGGTTTAGGGTCTATCGGAGGGTGTAGGGTTTGGGTCCTTCAACCGTCTAGGGCCCAAACAAAGGTCCCTGGAAGCATAGGGATAGAGTTCACCAGTTCTGAAGACAAAGGTTCGAAGCATCCGAAATACTCGAAGAAGCCCGAAGTTGACCAATCGGAACAAAATTAGGCAAACAAACTTTAAACTTAAACCCTAACTAAACTCTAACCCCAAACCCCGCCACCCTAACCTTAAATGCACATATAGGGAGTTTCGAATGCTTTGGGTATCGTTAAACATGCTTCTAGGATTCAGGATATTGGGGTTTAGAGTTTAGAGTTTAACAACTGTCAACTCCAAAGTCTACATTGTAGCTGCACTTCTAAACCCCGAGCCAGGTTTTATCGGGGCTGAGCGGAAGCGATGCGGCAAGCGTCCAAAGGTCTTGAGCACGGTCCCTGCTGAAACCTCGCGAGTACATTCATTGAATCCTTTGAGCTTGATAGGCTTTGGGTTTAGGGCTTCAACAAGCAAAATCCCTCACATCAGTTTAAAGTCAAGCAGAAATCCACAAATCTCTAACTATGCGCCTCTAAATAGAAAAGCAGACAGCACTAAACTCCAAACTTCCTGAACCCAGAACTTACAGTGAACCCCAGAAAGTTGGAACATAGACTTAGGATGATTCATGCTGGGATTCCCTTTACTTTACATTAAGGGCATGAGGCTAATGATGTTCCAACTTTCTGGCTTCTACTGTAAACCTAAAGTGTTCTCCCGAGGAGCCATGAGGTCCCAAAGCGAAGGAATCACGGCATAGCCTCAGATATCAGAACGCTTCAGGCCGTAACGTACTGTTTCTTTTGGTGTTGTGGCTTTTCTCCGCTTTTGGGTTGTAGAGGGTTTTGTAGGGATTTTGGAGAGTGTCGATGATAATAATCAGGACAGGGTCTTGTCGAGATCAAGAAGATTCATAGCATGCTTGCATTGACGAATCTCCAAGGATAGTAGTAACTCTTCCGGCCCCTATATTATTGTTTGGGCTGTTGTATACTTTGGCGCTTTGGTAAAGGCTGGAGATTAATCAGTTGAGGGTGAAACTCACAGTATGCATTGCAATTTAAGGGCTCCCTAGGCTCTAAACCCTGAACTGTACGTGGGCAGTTCTCTGAAGTGAGGTCCCCCTTTTTGGTCCCCAAAACAGTACAGCACGCTTGTAACAAGGACACCCTAAAAGGGACCCTAATTCAGAGAACTACCAACATTGTGGATTCTGCAGAAACAGACATTTCCAGCCAGTCTATCAGCAAGCCCTAACAACAGCATCAATGCCATCATTCTAATCACCGTCACTCATCTGGTGAACTAGAACCCTAACGAACCCTTAGAACAAACCCTAGACCCCAAACCCCTGAACCTACAGAATACAAACCTTGAGTTAGACAACCGAGTATGAGGTCACTTTCGCGACCCAAGGCTTAAATGCTGGCAACGAGCTCTGAAGCCTAAACACAAACGACCCAAGAGTATATCATCCATTCTGATGCGTTTTGCGGGAAACTTTTGCCCCACGGGTAAGACGGTTTATATCATCCCAGAAAAAAATCAACTGGAAAGAGCAACGCTGTAGCAACTTCCAGATGATCGTGGCCTTAGCTGTGGCTTAGGGGCCGGGGCGCTCCTCACCCCCACCTTCTGCCTTCCGGCAGGCGGGGGGGTGGGCTAACAAGAGGGTCCAGCTGTTTGTGGTGCTATCTAGGGATTTCTTTTTGCGGTAAGCAGAACCGGAACTGCACTGCATGGAATTCTACAGGTTTATGTACGCAACCATGATATGCTCCCCGAATACTAGTCTAGAATGAAGCTATGCTACGCTCAAACAACAATCTGTGGGTCCTGGGAACCTTCAGGTTTTGGAAATGAAAATTTCCGGACAAGCAGGACCCTCCTTGTACCCTCAAATAGGGGTATATGGTCCCAAATAAGGGGCATTTAGGGTCTAATAGAGGATAGACGGAGGGTCTAGGAAGCTTCCCCATGTGAAGAGCTGTAGGTTCGGTTCTGAGGCACCAACGACAACAAGGCAGCTAGACGTCCGAAGCCAAAGCCCTAAACCCAAAGCCCCTAAACCCTAAACTAGCCCCGACGGTCCACATATACTACCATTATGGAATTAGGTCCCAAAAGACCATCCTCAATATGGTTTTTGGCACCTAATTCCATAATAGTAGTGTATATGGACGCTCTTGGAAGGTAAAGCCGAGTGCTCAAAAGGCCTGAGCAGTTCAGGGCTGGGGGCGTAGGCCCAGGACTAGAGCCACCCCTGGTATAAACATAAACCCTATACCTCATACCCTAAATAATCCCCAAACCCCTATAACACACCCTAAGCACTAAACCCTGAAGCGTACACCTAAACAAGGGTTTAGCGTTCAGGGTCTATACGAATCTTAGGGGCTGAGTATCAAGTATGCTAGGAATATATACACCCCAAAATGTCAAAGGTTACCTACACGGCTACCAAGGAATGTTAAGATTCGGGTTTGCCTGTGCTACACTTGTAAGCGGCGAAGCTAGTAACATGGCAGGCGACTCAAGATCGCACAGATGGTTGACAAGGGTTCTTCTAGTGTCTTGCAGGGATTTATAGAACTCACACGAGATCCCCCAAGTAGTAAACTCCTTGCTGCAAATATTGTGCCGACATCAGCAGCAGCTGATGCTGGGGAAGCAGCTGCGGTTTGGACACGGCTCAAAGCTTGGAAGTAGGCTTTGTGATAACCCTAAACCTAAACCCCTAAACCCCTACACCCTTAATGAGTAGGCTTTGGGCTTAGAAGCTCAGGGTTGTAGGCTCTTGCCTTGGCGTTTTGCACTTTCAGTGGCGCACCACTAAGCTCAGCTTGCAGCTAGGGTTCTGCTGAAACCATCACCCCCTTGACGGTCGCCTTTGTGGTGGTGGTGTTCTCGTCGTTAACAGCCTGAAAGACTTGGTCAGGCACCCTACGTACCACTTGTAGCAGAAAAAAAACCTACCTTTTCAGGGTTCCTTCTTGTTCGAAACATATTTCCTTAAAAAGCTAGGTCTTTTGCGCCTCATGTACAGAATCCTAAAGACTAAACCCCCTAAGCCCCAACACCAAACATACCTTGAACTTCTAAGCCTCTGGAACCCCATAAGCCTGAACCCTAAAGCCCAAAGCACGCAGCCCTACACCTCTCAACCCCCCTAAACCGGGTCTTATGTCCTCCCAAGACCCAAAGCAGCCCTGCTAGTATGCTGCTTCGCGTCTCGAATAGTATATAATTGCAATAGGAGCCCTAAAGGCATAGCACTACGTAGACGTCAGAGAATCTAAACAGTAGACCCGTTGTAACCCTAAACCATAAATCCGAAAGCCCTGCGAAATATTGAAGCTTCTATATTACACCCCTAAGCACTAGTAACCCCTAAACCCTACATCCGAAACCCTACCTTAGACCCCTAAACCCTAAACCTTTCAGGCCCTCCCCCTGTCCTCTGACAAAGATAATGCGGAGAGAACTTCTGCCACCAGGGAGAACCAAAAGGTCGAAGGGGAGCTCATGAGGTTGCCGGTCTGTAGGTATCCTTGGTTTTGACAGGCTTTATTTCAACCCCACATACACACCTTTGAAGGGGTTAAATATAAGGATATCGCAAGACGGAGCCCTAAATCTGCAGGCGTCCTTGGTGTTGAAAGGCTTTACCTTAACTAACCCCAAATAACTTACACCGCTTTTAAAGACAGGGATAAAGAAGTCATAATAAGGAGCCCTAAAACGGGTAGGTTCTTTGGGTCCAGGTATGGCTTGGAGCTGTAACGGTTTAGGAAAGCGAAGCAAGCAGCTTTGTTGTTCACAGGCTGCGGACTATGGTGCTACAGCGCGCTTGGAGCAAGCTCAGGCCTTTCAGGGTTAAGGGGTTTCCATTGCAGGGTTTAGGGCTGATGCATTTCAGGGTTTACATAGGGCTTTGAGGGTTTGGGATTGGAATCTGGAAGGGTTCACAGTTAGGCCGAGGGTTGCTTCGTACATAGCGTGCTCTTTCAATCGTTTTAGGGTATGAGTTTAAGGGTTCGCACTGACGAGTTTGAGGTAAGGCTCTACGGACTCATATGTTAAGGCTTTTGGGCCTAAAGACCATATTATGCTAGGCTTTCGAGCCATGTTGAGCCTTAGGGTTAGTGAAGTTTAATGCGGAAACATGGACTCACAGAATCCTAACCCCCTCAACTCAGATACACGGTTCAGCTCCTTCAATAGCCAGACGCAGTGAGAGTCGAGCTTTTTCTCTATAGGCCAAGCCTCGAAGTCGAATGGCCTTTCGAAATTCTATGACAGTTTCACTGTCATTATGCCGGAACCAGAAGAGGCCTTTCGAAATTCGATAACCGTTTCACTGTAATTATGCTTGCTAAACCCACGGTCCAAGCGACCGCTGCCCGCCGACGAGGAAGCCCAGGTACCTGAGTGAGTGTATTTTTGAGAATCCTCAACCCCTAAACCCTTAACCCTAAACCTAGGGTTCAGGGTTTAGGGTACCCTGGAACCTAAAGCCTAAACCCCAATAGGTTTCGGGTTTATGGTTTAGGGATAAGTTGGGCGACAAGTATTTGAACCTTAGGTTTTGGTGGCCCGATTGAACTGTGATTTAGATTTAGGGTGTAGGGTGCGGGATTGAAGGGTAAAATGACACAACAACCAAACCACCTAAAACCGAGACAACTAAGCATCCTAAACAAGGGTGCGGTAAACCTGCTCTGGTTTAACTTTAGCACCCTGCACCTAATAATGTTGCATCCACAAACCCTAGGGCCTACAAACCTACCCTAAAACAGGATGGTTCCAAACACCGACTACATCCTCAACCTCCACACCCGAACGAATCCCGAACAGCTTCCATATAACCTGAAACCGCCTGAAACCCTTAATCTCAAATACTTCGATGTCGTTGAACCACTAAAGCCACTTTGACAAATGCCTGCGAAATGCTCGAAAGCCCCCAGAGAACCCAATACCCCTTAATTAAGGAATATAGCTTAAATCATAATATGAATCCCCTTATTATTTAAGGTACATTCCTTAATTAAGGGGTATTGGGCTCTCTGGGACTGACACCCTGGATCCTTTACCCTGAAACCTAAGCCACTTAACCGCTGATTCCCGAGTTTAGGGTTTAGGGTTTAGGGTGGAACATGCTGTGACTCAAACAAAACGGAACCACAAACAGCGAGAATGTCAGGATTGGGAGTTTGAGCCAACCTCGAAAAGACTCACAGACGGTGGGTGTTTTGGGCTTCAACTGTACCCAAGAGCCAGGCAGATAACCCCCTGAACCGTGAACTCTACAGTAAACCCCTAAACACCCAAACCCTAAACCCCTAAACCCTAAACCACCAAACCCCCAAACCCCTAAACCCCTAAACCCCTAAACCCCTAAACCTAAACCCCTCAACCCCTAAACCCCTAACTCCCAAACCCCCAAACCCTAAACCCTCAACCCCTAAACCAGACCCCCGTAAGGCCTGAAACCGGGAACCCTCGCCTGGATCAGCTGCGAGAAAGTTGGGCCATCCGGTGGACATGGCCTGGCAAGCAGCCGAAACGATCCCCAGTGGGTTCCATAAGGGCTCGTTGTAGGGTTTAGGCATTCGAGTTTAGAGTTTGTTTAGGGTTCAAAGGCTTTTTAGGGTTTGGGGATTCGGGTTTAGGGTTTAGGGGTTTTAGGGTTTAGGGAATCGGGTCAATATGGGTTCTACAGTGCTCTTTCAGTGCTTGGGGTTAGTGTACAAATAGGTTGTATAAGAGCTCTTTTAGGGTTTCGGGTACATGTGGATCCATAACCATCATAACCATAAAGGCTCTTTCAGGGATTGGGGTTCGATGGGGGTTCTACACGGGTTCTATCGGGTTCTGTACGACATAGAACGACATGGAGTAACAGGACTTTAAGCATGTAGCCACGATTCATGTACTTGGTTGTTTTGCGGGGTTCCTGTATGGGTTTAGGGCTTAGATTGAATAGCATCCACCTGCTTGAGCAAAATGTAGCACCCCGGCCCCAAACGCCCCACACCAAAGTACTTCGAGCAGGCTTCATGGCAACATCTTAAGGGTCTTCATCATTAGAATATGGCTTGGGCGTATATTAGAAGTGCACAAACTGTCAACCGGAACCCTAGAGAGCACTACTCAAATTATGCCACATAGCACTCTGCAAAGACATAGAGGAGGACCACAAAGCTCTGGCCCCTGCAAGCCTACATCCAAGACCCCATGACCCGAAGCCCTTCACTAACCAAAGCCTAAACCCAACCCCAATTAAATAAGCTACCTTTCCCTGAACTTGTATAAGGAGATCACACTAACGAACCCTGGACAACCCTAAACCCTAAACCGTGTATGTTTCACCGGGCTCAGGTAAACCTTAGAAATCCGGGACCTTACACCCAGACCCGACCCTGCACGGATTGGGCGAGTCGTTGCGCCTTGCTGCCCCAGTTGTCTCCTTGTCAAACACAGCTTCGAGACGCGCGTGGGTTTGGGCAATGCTCGAAAAGTAGGTTGGGTTCAGGACCCGCAGTTTGGCAGTACCTAAAAAGGAGTAGGCAAGTCAATTGACAGCTCTCCAAATTGCCACCGCGGCTATGGTTTGAAGCCCTGGTTTGAAGCCCTAAACCCTGAACCCTAAACCCTAAAAAGGCTAGCGTTACCCTAAACACTGAATGGTGTAGAACGTAAGGGTGTGCGGACGGTGCGTTGTAGTGATTTAGCGTTTAGGGCCCTGAACCCGAAACCACAGCCCCCCCTTCCCTCAATAGATTTGACAAAACAAGAAGGGGCTTGGAGAAGGATCACCACAGCGAATTCAGTGAATCACCACAGCAGAAATGACAAAGTCTGAATCCATACAGCCACAACCCATATCTCTAAACCCAGAATCCCCAAATACCTTGCAAACCGATGGAAGTAAACCACTTCGAAAACCTGAAAATAGGACTGGCAATACCCATGTAACATGTAAATCACCAAGCCCTAAACTAACTGAGTTCGCGGCCGCCAGCGAACCAGGAGTGTGTCATGTCGCCGTCGCCGGTGCCCCACACCTATGCTTTGCAGTATATCTCAGGAGTTTAGGGCTTTTGGGGTTTCTGGGCTTGAAGTCTCTAAACCCTAAACCCCTAAACCCCAAGGTTCATGGTTTAGGCTTGGGGCTTTTGTCCCTTGGCACTGTCGGTTCTTGGAGTTTCGGGATCAGAGTTGGGGGCTTACTGCTTGAAGCATTTTGGGCTTCAGAGTCTTGGCTTTATGGTCTCGTGGCCTGAGAACCCCTTATCCCTCAACCCCAAACCCCAACACCCCAACGCCCTCAATGCACATGACTGCTTGGCCCCAGACCATCCCGACATCTCCGCAGCCCAAGAAACGAGCAACCACATGTAAAGGCCAGGATACCCGCGAAAAAGAGTTCCCAAAGCCCCAAGAGGCCTTCATGAATAGAACCAGGTTCCAGTTAGGGTTCTTTGAAATGAACCCTAAACCCTAACCCCTAAGCCCTAAGCCCTAAACCCTAAACCCTAAGCCCTAAACCCTAAGCCCTAAACCCTAAGCCCTAAACCCTAAACCCTGATCCGGTCCCTATGTAAGGGAGCTATGGGGCTTCACAGGAGTTTCAGGGCCTGGGGGTTCTGAAGAGGTACTTGGAGGGGCAGGGGACTTAGTAAGTAAGTTATAAGTAGAGTTATAAGTACCCTAAATGGAGTTACCCCAATTATAACCCTACCTATAAACGACTTACTAAGTCCCCTGCCCCTCCAAGTACCCTGGTTTTGCTAAGGGTCTGCCTAAAATTACTGGATATCGGGCTCTGGGGTGCATTCCAATTACTACAATCCCACAGGGTCCAAGTATCATTATGGTATATACTTATAGGGTATTTTGGGGGTCTAAGTACCAGCACCCCCCAACTACCCCCTATCATACCCTAAGTACCCACTATTAAGGGCCATTAAGGCTCTATTAAAGGGTATTTTGGGGGGTCTAAGTATGTACCAGAATGATACTTGGACCCTTTTGGAATGATATAGGGGTCTACATGATTTCAGAAGAAGCTATTCAGACCCCTACGTCTCGGAACAGTTGTTGGTTCATGTTGCCCCGAGAGAAATCCCAAACACCACTTTCACCAACATGTTCGGCGAGCTTGCCATGCACTCACCAACACCCTGATAAAACTGCAAAGTAAACCCAGCTTCGTGAACATTTCAGGCTCGTCAATACTCCCACAGATCTGGAACTAATGAACTTACGAGGCTTAAAAACTTCACCTTGCATCCTCAACTCAAACCCGCTGAATGAACCATCACTTGTGTCGGACAGCTCCCTGCCGACCCTAAAACGCCCAAAGTCCCTCAGGATCCGTGTGCCCATGTAGTACCAAAGTTACCCTAAGGGTCCATGTACCCACATAGCATGTACTTTGGTCCTAAAGTACCTATATAATGACTACTTTGAGGCCAGTGTATATACTATTTGGGTACATGGACCCTTAAGGTTACTACAATAGGAGCCATGTTGAGGCCTAAGTTCCATGCCATGTATAGGTACATGGGCCCGAGAAATCCCTCTAGTAGACCCAACGAAACATTCAAAAAACTCAGACGGACCCTCAAAAGGACCTTAGTTGAAGGTGCCCTTGTAGTAATACAGGTTCACGGACCCTATAAAGAACGGAAAACAACCCTATAAAACCCAATCACACTCTATGCAACCCTACAAGGAACCCTCAAAAGAACCAATCGCCAAGTGGCATTGTAGTGGCTTATGAGGTAGGCGACGCCTTCGCAGCAGGGGCTTAGGGTCCGCAGGGCTTGATGGTTATGAGGGACCTAATGTAGGAACCTGATTAAGAAACCCTGGACCTATAACCCAAAAAAAGTAGGATTCATATAAGGAACCCTAATAAAGGCCCAAGGCTTCTTCTACATTAAACCCTAAACGGTAACCTTAAAGCCTGTTCAGGGCCTGGCAGCTCTATGGCTTTCGGGCTTGAGTCCCGATTCTCCCAAAGACCTAATTCCTAAGAGCCAACCAGAAGAACTGGGCTTTGAAGTAACCAGGGAGAAAAAAGTATAGACTTTTATTTCATAATGGTTCCTTAAAGGAACAGGTACCAAAAAAAAATATTCAAGTATGGTACTCCAAAGCCCAGCTAAGGGTTCAGGGTTTAAGGTTGAGGGCTTAGGGCCTTCGGGGCCAAGGGAGCGCAGGGCCCACGAGGACAGAGACATCAGCCAGTTCTCCGAAATTCTCCCGGGTGCTTTGGAGGATCCCTCGTACTAACCCTCCCGCCTTCAACTACCCCACATTAGGATCCTACATGAGCAAAGCAGCAAAAATAAGGATACGGATATCCCATATAAACCCCCTTATAGCGACACCCAATAAGGTAGGGACATCCCTATAAAAAGCTTATGCTTATGTCCTTTTGGGGTCCCTGATGTCCTAGTGGGACGCTCTCATGGATACCACGGCCACATGGCTCAAGGCACATACATTGTGCTCCACGCAAGGACGCCCATACATTGGACAGATGTGATATCCAATGCAAACGGAGATTGAGACCCTCAGGGGAATTACCCTACTCTCGCCGAGCGGGGTTCGTGTACAGCGCTTTCACTATACCTCCACAGTGTTGAAGAATTCCAAAGCTAAACTCCGAGAGTAAGAGCATACAGGTATCCCAAGTGGGGCTGTCCTAGTCATATCATGACCTTGTAATGAGAGCCTGCTAACGAAATCCCCATGTTCGTGAAGACACGGGCCAGAATAAACAAATACTGTAACCTGGTCTTCGTCGCGAGCAAGGAAACAAGTCCCTTACCTATACTGGGCAGCAGCAACACAGCCGATCAGTTAGCTTCAGGGTTGATCCTAAAACCTTAAGGCGGTAAGCCTACACACCACAGCCGTGAATCCCGAAACTATAAAAATCTACAGTATAGTAGAAGCCCAAAAGTTGGAAACCCAATAGCCTCAATCCTTAAGGGTGATGTATAGGGAATCCCAGCACTATTTGGCCTTAATTCGGCTTCCAACCTTATGGGGTTTACTGTAGACTGCAGCGACCTAAAACGAATGGACCCCAGGGCCCCGCTCGCAAACCCAGAGCACGGTTTAGGGTTTAGGGTTTTTGGGTTTTAGGGTTTAGGGTTTAGGGTTTTTGGGTTTTAGGGTTTAGGGTTTAAGGTTTGGGGTTTAGGGTTTAGGGTTTAGGGTTTAAGGTTTAGGGTTTAGGGTTTCACTACGGTAGTATACAGCCAAGTGACAAGGTCCTATCTCGGACGATTTCGGGTTTATGGCTTTGAGGTTGAGGCTTCAGGGTGGATAATTACTCTGGGCGTTTCAAATCATTTCTGGTTCTGTACTTAGAGTCGGAAGTTGGCAATTAGCTGGAGCCGGTCAGCTGAAAAGACCCACAGTGCTCAGCTGGAGCGAACATCCTTTACTCAGTAATACACACGCGACCCTCCTCCTCGTCCTCCACTCCCTGCTGCTTGCCACCATCATCGTCATCTTCACAATGAGACTGATTGAAATCTCAAAACTAACAATGGGTTTTTCAGGCATTGAGCAAGATGGACTTCCGTATAGACATGATCATGCCCATGACCATGACAAGAGTGGTCACTGCAACAGCAGCAGGCGTCTAAACATCGAGTAAGACCTGACAAGAAACTCTGCACCTAATCCTAAACTCCTAAACCCTAAACCCTCAACCCACAAAGCCCCAGAAAGCCCCATCCGAAATCGTAAACCCTGATAATCGTACCCTTATGGATCCCCTTATAGCCCCCTGATAGATCCCACAAAGGATCTCTAAACCCTAAACTCCTGAACCCCAAGCCCTTAATCCTAGAGTCCGCATCAAAGCCCTGGCTGCGTGATACAGCATCACTATCCCGACTAGCAAGGTAGGGTTTGGGGTTTAGGGATGTTTTGAGGTTTCGGGTTTTAGGAGATATGAAACACCAAGACAGTTTCAAGGCACATAAAGCAGCACTCCCCCCTCTCCCTACAATATTTAATATCTGGTCATTAATAACTCCCCCCAACCATATTGAAAGTTGAAGAAGTGTAAAGACCATGTAAACAACATAATAAATCAAAACCCTAGCATCAAGCACCCTCCATATACTGCCTGTCAGAGACCACTCGGTGGACTTGCTGCTGCGCTTGATCCCCATGCCTTTGTGCTCGCCTCCAAGCCCGGGTTTATGGAGGGTTTGGGATGTGGTCGGGTAGCCAAAACCATGTGTGGGGGTTGCTTAGGGTCTAGGACCAGAAGGGTGTTCTGGAATGTAAGAGCTCCATAATATGTCCTCATGTTGAAGCCCGTAACCTCCAAAAAAATGGCCGAACCCCCTAAACCTGCAACCCTAACACCTAAACCCGCCCGAACTTCAGCCATCCAATCTTGAAAGCAATGCCCTAAACCCGGGCTTAGGGTTTAAGGTTTAATTAGGGGTTTATGTTTAGGGTTTTAAGATTCAGGATTCCGTGGGGCCGCCCTTGCTTCAGAGACCGCATAAGCGCAATAATGCGGATCGCTTCTGGTTTACCGTTTATGGTTTAGGGTTTTAGGGCTTGTTAGGGTTTGGGGTTTAGGGCTGTAGTTCAGAGGGTTTAGGCTCACGGCTCACTTGTCGAGTATCCCGGGGAACTAAAGGTTAACCTCTGGGAGTAAAAAGGTTTAGCCATAACGGAGATGGCGACTAATTACAGCCACCGGGAGACCTTTCAAGACCCTAAGCACCACATGCAGCCTAACCCGAGACTGCAAAGCCTCTCCATGAATGAGGCAACATACCTCAAACCATCTTGAGGTATGTTCCTCCCATTGAGGGGTTTGGGAGTCTCCGGATACATCACTTGTAAAAAAATGAAACCCTGTTAAAGACCTCATAGAATCCAATAGTGATCCTGAGCCCTGCAAAAAGCACGCAAAAGGATCCCAGCTAATGCCAAAAGGGGTCGTAAGTACATACTGGTTTCCCTTTACAGTCCCTAAACAACTACACTTTAATGCACCCAAAAGTTTTTTTGATTTCAAGGTCCATAGTCCTTCAAGCCTCTATGAAAACACCCTTGTAAACCTTCGTAAATGTTTGTGCGGAACCCCGGTCCAGACATTCAGGCCCCAATATTGGGTCGCCGAGGCACAGCGAGTGACGGCGAGGCTCACTCCCGGTGGGTGTATGCGAGCGCCGAAGCAAACGGAGCCTCTGCCGAGGAAAATCATGCGGGACTGTAGAGGAGCATCCTTTGGGGGATTCCTTCAAGTGCTCTTGTAGGATTTCGTACCCACAGGGTCCAAAGTACCTATATAGTAGAATGTAGGGTTTCTACATTCGGAGTTTATGATTTGGGCAAGTATGCCCCATAACAGTGCCTACGATCCTTTGGGGTAGGATTCCGTTAAGGATTGCTTGAAGGATGCCATTAAGGGTTCCTTCAAGTATTCTTGCGGGAGTCCTGTAAGGATTCCATGAAAGGTTCCGATAAGGCTTCCTTAACGGATTCCTTTACGGGTCTTGCGGGACTTTAACACGGCTTCATGGGTTTAGGGTTTTAAGGCTCAAGGTTTATAGGATATGGGAGTCCAGGACTAGGACTCTATAGGGTTCAGGTGGTCTCTAAGTAGCTCTCGGGGCCTTGTGGCGGTTCTTATTCTACTAGCAGCAGTAGCGAAACTTTTCTGGGGTCCAAACATGGACACGCAGAACTGCCCAAGTTGCTGGCTCATCGAGGGTTTCATCGAGTTGAAGCAAGATCTATGAGGATTTGGGGCTTTAAGTTAAGGCGTGGTCATGAAAGTCACCACACTTAAACTCTCGGGGGAATAGGCACTGGCGTCTTCCTAAACCCCTGAACGTTGTCGGGGACCTCAATGCGTATGTTGTGGGGCGCAAGGAGTCAGAAGGCTTCAAAACCCTTTAATTAAGGAATATACCTTAAATCATTATTAGGGATCCTATTATAGTTATTAAGGGGTCTTAATTAAGGAATATACCATAAATCATATTAGGGTCCCTAATATGATTTAAGGTATATTCCTCAATTAAGGGGTTTTGGAGTCTCTTTAGGATACCGCGCAGATTTTACCGTGCTCCCAAAGGGTCCTAACCTGGACCCTACAACACCTTCCTTTTTGTAGGGTTCCCGATTCTGATTTCCTTGTATGGGAGTTTCCGAAAATAGGGGATCCAAATATAGTACCCTAAATAGTCGGAAGCTTCTTATAAGGAGCCCAAAATAAGGCACCCCAAATTTTCGGAAGCTCCCATATGTCCTTAAAAAGGTAGATTATTTGGGGTCTAGGGGGTGCCTATATTATAGTGGAAAGTTTCAAGCAGGAATTACCATGATTTTTTTTATCCTGAACCTCAAGCAGTAGGCACCTAAGTACCTATATAGCATCCATGAATATGGGTTCAACAATTAACCCTCATATAGGTACTCAAGACCTTTTGCGCTGTTATCCCAAAATCCTAAACCTCAAACAGTGCGCAAACGCACAAACTAAGCAAAAGCTGACATCATTCAACTTGGGTTTATCGGCATATTCCTCAGGTCTAGCGTCTCCAAACCCTTCTGTTTGGCTTCTTGGCCGCTGTGGGTTTTACTCTCTACTTGCACAGATCAGAAAATGGCCCTGTTGCTTCCCTAAGCCCTATAAACCCCTAAACCCTTATAAACCCCTAAGGGTCCACGTATCCAAACAGCATATACTTTGGGCCAAATGTACCTATATGGGGAATGGAGGCCTTGGGCCCCCTTAAATCCCAAACCCTAATAAACCCTAAACCCTCGACACTACAAGAGCCCTTTAAAGGAACCCGTATAGTACCCTTATAGTAACCCCTTAAAGGAACCCTTACAGGGAACTCCTAAGGCTCAAAATGGCCCAAAAGCCTCATAAAACATGGTTTTTAGGCCCAAAAGCCTTAAAACGTGAAACCTTAGAGCCTTAGGGTTAGGGCCTTAGGGAGCCTTAAACCCTAAACCCTTAAAGAACCCGGAAGTCTGAACTCCCCCTTAAAGGAATCCTTAAGAACCCCTTAGAGATCCCTTTAAAGAAGTCCTTAGGGCCTTAGGGAAACCCTAAACCCTATAAACCCTATAAACCCTAGAAACCCTAGAAACCCTATAAATCCTATAAACCCTATACACCCTAAACCCTAAAGCCTTAGGGAAACCCTAGCCCTAAAGTCTGAACTTCAAGTTAAGGCCCCGCCCTCCGAAACCCAAAGGCCGCCCCGAGACCCAAAAGTCATTTTAGGAAAGAAGTCCCTAAGGGTCCATGTACTCAAATAGGGAAACCCTAAACCCTAAACCCCAAACCCCTAAACCCTAAACCCTTTAAGGGATCCTAGAAGGCTTCCTATAAGTGCTTTGGGGTTAAGGGTCCACCCAGAGAGGCCAATACCCCTTAATTAAGGAATACACCTGGGTTCCTTTAAGGGTTCCTATAAGGGATCTATAGGGTTTAGGGTTTAGGAGAGCCCAATACCCCTTAATTAAGGAATATACCTTAAACTATGAGGGGAGTCACATTATGATTTACGCTATATTCCTTAGTTAAGGGGTACTGGACTCTCTGGGCATGTACTCAAATAGGGCTCCTTTAAGGGATCCTAGAAGCGTTCCTATAAGTGCTTTGGGTTTAAGGGTCCATGTACTCAAATAGGGTTCCTTTAAGGGATCCTAGAAGCGTTCCTATAAGTGCTTTGGGTTTAAGGGTCCATGTACTCAAATAGTATATACCCCGACCCTAAAGTACCTATATAGGGACTACTTCAAGGCCAAAGTATGTGGGTGGTTGTCAAAATTATGGACCCTTTTGGGTTACTCTAAATAATAGGTGCCGTATAATAATAGGGACCCAAAAAGGAACCATAATTTTGACAACCACCCAAGTGCTATTTGGGTACATGGACCCTTCGGGATTCCTAGATCGCAAAACTGGATGGTTTAGGGTTTAGGGAGCACTTCCTACCCGTAGGCTCATACCCGACCCCTCTTTCAGGGTATCTACTTTTCTATACAACAGGTCCTATAAAACTAGGTATCCTAAAAAAGGGTATTGTATGAGCCTCTAGGTAGATCGCAAAACTAAACACATGCCACTTCGGAGCAAGACCAGTGGCGCTTGTAAGTGCTTTCTGCAAAACCCTGTCCGTAGTGTTGTGTGGCTTTTACGCGGCTTAACAGAAGTTTCAAAAGCGGGGTCTGTGGAGTCACCTAAGACTCTAAGGAGTCACATGTTGACTCGTAGTCGATGTGGAGCTTCAGGCTTTAGAAACGCCTATAAACTATAACGTAGTAATGATTTCTCTTACATATTCCCAAAATGAAGTGCTCAGAATCCAGGCAGGACCATCAGATTAAATCTTAAAAATCCTGATCGTATAAGGACGACTTATAAACGGCAGTCCCGTAATTCAACTAAACCCGCCTAATGACACTTGCTGGCAGGAGGCGGCGAAGGTCGTAGGGCAACCAACTCGACCTAATATAGGGCTCTCAAAAATGACCTACGTACACGATTCTGGGGTTCCGTACTAGAATTATAGTGCAATTGGCCCCGAAATCCTAGTCTAATTAGTAAGGCTCCTATACTACAGGGAACCCCACTATGGACCCCTTATAGGGAATCATTAAGGATACAAAGGAGCCTCCAAAACTCATTGATTAAGGAATATGCCTTAGGGATTTTGGAGGTTCTGGGTACAGAGGGGTTGGACAGAACTTGGCTCCGTGCTTGTGTTGTGTCCGGTTGTTCAGGGTTTCAGGGCTTTGGGTCCTGTACTTCCTTACCCAGAGGGTCCATATATACTACTATTGTGGAATAAGGTCCCAAAAGACCATCCCCATTATGGCTTTTGGGATCCAATTCCATAGTAGTAGTGTATATGGACCCTCTTGGTTAGGGGCTGAGTACCCTAGCCCAGAAAAAGTTAATCTTTTCAATTATGGTAGGATTATATAAACCCCCAAAAGGTTAAAGGATACCTACTCAGCGACTAGGCTTCTGACATCAAGACGAACTCGTTTAGGTAATGGTGAATATCAACAAGATACAAGGGCCCGGGGAAAAGGATTCCGGTACTAGATGGGAGTTTCCGAGAATTTAGGGGTACCTTATTTTGGTGTCCTTATAATAAGTCCTACTGTCTAGGGTACTATATTAGGGCCCCCTATTTCCGGAAACTCCCAGATGTTCTATGTCTGCGATCAATACAGGGGACAAGGATGGAGAAAGCTGCAAAACGGACGCCGGGAACACACCCACTCAATATGTACTTCTGAATGCGATGCATGCGTATCTATAACCAGGACGCAAAGCAAACCATAATCAGGTACTGCGGTTTAGGATAGTAGTTCATGCAGCAAAGGTTTAGGGTTTAGGGTTGATATACTTATCATGTCCCCTAGACCCGAACCCTTCGGGAAGAAAGTTCGAACCTCCGAACATGCACCACCACGCATATCTCCGGCAGGTGCAGGTTGGTCCAGTCCGTAAGGCTGCATGTGCCCAAATAGTATACATCGACCCAAAAGTACCTACATAGGGACTACGTTAATTAAGGCCAAAGTTGGTACTAGTTCAATACATGGACCTTTAGGGAATGCTTAGGTGAGGTAGGCTTTTCCATGCCAAAGCCACGTGGACCAGTGCCAGTTCGTGTCAAGCATGATGGGGGCGAAATTCGGCGTGCAGAAATCTGCCCGCCGATTTCCTGACGGCTGCCGTTTAGAGCAAGTTTGTGAAATGGGGTCTATGCATCTTCACTTCTCGTACCCCCCCTCCCGTTTTTGAATTTTGAACACCGCAACTTGCAGTATGCATGTGTTTTGTCGAATATGAGAGTTTCAGATAAAGTTCTAGTATAGACCTACTCTTTCACACCGGGATCCTCATTACACGGAGCCCTAGATGAGGCAGCCCGTTTTGCCTTGAAGGAGGGATACCGCATGTACAATTCCCAACAGTAGAGTCGTCGTAAGGGCCTCCTAACATTACCCCGAACTTGAAGAAACCATGAAATGCCAGTTCTTATGTGCTACTACAGGTAACGCACTCAAAGGTACCCAGAGACTCCAAAACTCCTCAATTGAGGAATACACCTTAAATTGTAATGGGATCCCCTAGTATGATTTAAGGCATATTCTTTAATTAAGGAGTTTTGGAGGCTCTGGGTAATCAGGGTCTTTTGGGCTCCCGAGGCACCACATCCACTCTCCATTTTGTTCTAATTCTTTCTATAATCGTCCAGGGTCCTCGATCCGGCCTCCAAAAGCCTAAACCCTCAAGCCCGCGACCCCTAAACCCTAAAACCCTGAGACCCAACTCCGTCAACCCTACAGCTTAGTTTGGGGTTTAGGATTTAGGGTCTAGGGTTTAGGGTCTAGGCTTTAGGGTTTAGGGTTTAGGTAGTCCATGCAGAGCCGGCTCCGGCATCTGGCCGCTTGTTCCCGCGGCAAGACTTAGAACTCAGGTATCCTCGGGTTTTCGGGTTTTGTTGCGTGGTCTCTTGATGCTTAAAAATTTCAGGGCGTCTTTTATGGTTGTTTTATGACTTTCGTGGCAGGTTGCATTTAGGTAGTTGGGCCTAGAACTTTACACCCTAAACCCCCAATCCTCCGAGTGCACAGCACAGTAGGCCACTGTATAGGGTAGTTGGGCCTCTAGGGAATCCTTTAGCCTCCGGCATCAAACCCCAAAGCCGGGGCAGTTCAGCCAACCGTCCCTGATATATATATATATATATATACATATATGTAAGGAGGGAGAGAGAGAGAGGGAGAGAGAGAGTCATGTACAATCTAACGGAACAGAAGTTGACAAAAAAAACAATGATGCGTGGTGGTACACTATAATGTCATCGAATATAACATGTAACACAAATCATGACTGATAAATACAATACAGTATACATGTAATATGGTTGCAAGTAGTTCAACCTAAACCTTTTTCTATAACTGTAAGATGACAAAACACCATGTAATGTACACAGATACTAGTATATGTTTTACATATTCATATATATATACACACACGCAAATAAACAACTATAATCATACATATATACACACAGGAAGCACAGTGCATCGCATATAGCATATGACTTAAATTGGACAATAGATATTACTTCGAAATACTAGCACACGCTGTATCATAGTATATGTGTGCGTATATGAATCATAATAAGAGATTGTTGTGAAGTGCATACTATAATGAAATCTGTGTTTGAAGAACACATAATGTATAACATACTAGAACATAGTACATAGTTTCTACTTTTTAGAAACACACTATCTGACAGATGCTGCATGATTTGTAATATTGAACCATCAAGTAAGGTGTCATAGAATATACAATCCAAGACAAGGTTACAATCTAAAACAGTATGAGACCAAACTATATAATAATGTCGTATATATCAAAAATATAACAGCCCAAGAAACCCAACTAAAAAGCAACATAGTACATTTCAGTACAATATAATGCAACATGGTATGATATACTATAGCAGCGTATCTAGTATAACATCTTAAAACCTATTCTTTATCAGCTTGCGAACTCCTAAACAACTCCGTCATCTCAAGGATCCGTCATCCGCAGGCTCCCCCAAGCTGGAGGTGAGTCAGGCCATCCCTAAACCCTAAACCCCTAAACCCTAAACCCTAATCCCTAAACCAATAAACCCTACACCCTAGACCCGAAATCCTAAACCCTAATCCCTAAACCCTACAAGACCCAACACCAAGGCTCGTATGTCCACATGCATGTACAAGTCGAGCTGAAGCAAAGGCAGCCTCACCTCGGTTTTTCTCAGGGTTGTCTCAATACCGGTCTTATGGTGTTTCATATCGTCTTAGAGGTGAAGAATTTCACAAGTGTCGTTTTGTAAGGAACCCTAAGGAATCATGGAACGAATCATCCGGCTCTGTCTACAGGGACTGACACTGCGAACATAGAGCTGCTCAACTGCATCGGCTATGTTTCATGGCTTTCATACGACACGGTGTCAGCAGAGCACCATACTGAAAGCAGTTCAGCCGCGGCCGTAACCCTGAAAACCTCCAAAGCCCTTCAGACCTATGCAGTATAAGCTTGGACCGAAACCCTAACCTCTAACCAACCGCAACTGCTGTTTACCAATAAGAACACGAGCTAAATAACATAAAGCCCAAAACCAAATCTAAACCCCACAGCACTTCGAACCCAGACAACTAGTATAACCCAAGAGTTAACAGCTATAGTTACCCAATGGACACTCTCTTAAAACCCAGAAAGCTCTCGAGCCCTGAAGCACACCACTCTCAACCGGCATAGTGCTTGCCTTACTCCCTTCTGAATGCGGTGCGCAACCTGCAGCAAGTCCCCAAACCTGGAAGACCCACGGCACAGCCCATAAAACAAACCCAGAGTAGATCCATTCAAATCCTGGTGACCAGGGAGAAAAAAGTACAAACTTTTATTTCATAAGGGTTCCTTGAAGGGAAAAAAGGTATTAAAGTATGGTACTCCAAAGCCCAGGATCTATACTTCTTTGTCCAGTGAACGAAGGCTTTCACTTCCTGGGAAGCTAAAGATTGTGCCAAACATACGCAACACGCCAAATCTCCTAAGTGCTCTCTATTCCAAGCACGAAACCTCGAACTCTAAATTCTAACCCCTAAACCTCAAACTCTAAATCCTAAACCCTAAACCCCTAAACAAACTAAAGCCTCAAAGCTTTAAATCCTCAGCCGACAACTCCTTGAAGACGAGGGGCAGGATCCTTGGCGATCGAGGGGCTTAATAGTTTACGGGCTTAGGGTTTCGGGTTTACGGATTTAGGGTTCGGGTTCCTGGGTATAGTTTGGAGTTCAACAGCTGGAAATTGTATTGGGTTTTGTTTAGTGTAGAATGAAACCTTAGCTTGCGTCCCTTGTTGCATTCTACTCTGTCAAACTTGAACTTTGTTCAATTGTACTTAAGTTTGGTTCTGTCCGAGTCTGTTCTATGCTGTTTTACACTGTCGTATTTCTTGAGACCGGACAGTCATAGGATCATGCTCGAAGAAGAGCTTGATTAAAGCACAGCCTTAGAGCCAATAGACAAACATGGGGTCTGGAACGTCTAACAGCGCGTATGCCTAATGGGCCCATGATATAGGGACTACTGGAATCCCAAAGTATATATTAATATGATTTCAGTACAGGGGCCCCTTGGGATAGTCTTTCTACTTCCAATATCACCTGTGATGCCAAGACGTGCCAAGCCCTACTATAGGGGCCTTACTAATTAGTATGGGGTTTCGGGGTCCATATTACTACAAATGAAAACAGGAACCCCCCCCAAAATAGTATTGGCATTTAGGCCCCTACGGAACCTTTATAGATCCCTTTAAAGGAACCCTTAAAAATCCCTTCGAAGGAACCCGTAGATCCTTTTAAAGGAGCATAGATCCTTTTTGAAGGAGCAGTATCTGTCGCTTTGCCCGAGCGTCTGCGTGCAGCACGTCCGCCGAGCGCCAGATCTGAAATTGCGGCCTCACTGGCGAAGCCTTTCCCAGAGGGGCCAGACACATTTGGGAGTTTCCGAAAATTAGGAGTACCATATTTTGGGCTCCTTATAACTATAATAAGGATCCTGCTATTTAGGGTACTATATTAGGATCCCCTACTTTCAAAAACTCCCATTTCGGGTTTAGGGTTTATGGAATTATAGAATTATAGGATGGTCTACCCTCTTGGGTTCTTCTTAAAGGGTTTCAAGAGGAGAAGCTTACAAATATTATCTTTATTATGGTTCTGTCTAAGGGGGGTCTAGTACTTTTAGGAGGGGTTCAGAAGACAGCCAACATTCAACGACATGTCGTGCATGGTTATGTCGATTCCATGTGCAGTGTTCAATGTTGGTGCTTGTTGAAGCTCGTAATTTGCATGCAAAGCCATTATGTGATATCATCTGTCCTTGCATGACATGTCGTTCTCTCAGCATTCCTCAACACCATTGTCGAGGTCAACGAACACGTACTCGGCGTCCAAGTCGTCATCATCTCCTTCATCCTCGATCGCCATGCTCCGGGACACAAGCGCAAAGTCGGCGTCCAAGTCATGATCTTGTTGTCATTCATTCTCGATCGCCAAGCTCCGGGACAGTTCTATAAGGTTTAGGGGTTTAGGGATTTAATCTAAGTTGCTATAAAAAGGAAACCATACTAGCTACTATAGATCCCTAGTATGGTAGCTTAAACCCTAAACCCTAAAAACCCTTAAAGGAACCCTTCTAGAACCCTGTTATGGAACCTTAACTTAAATTTCTTAACAAGAACCAAAAGCCCTAAACCCCTAAACACCCTGACCCCTAAACCCCTAAACCCTGAACACCTAAACCCTTAAACCCCTAAACTCTAAACCTTATAGAACCCCTATAGATCCCTTCAAGGAGCCTAACAAGAACCCAGCCTCTGGATCGCAGGCAGCATACTTCGACTTACACTTCCTGGAGGCAGAAGTTGGGATTTGTTACCCTTCTTAATTCGGGTGTAGGGAGTGTAGGGCTTAGGGATTTGCGGTTTAAGGTTTATGGATTTAGGGCTGAGGGGTTTAGGTTTAGGGGTTAAGGTTTAGGGTATAGCTTTTATGGATTTAGGGTTTAGGGGTTGCGGCACCAGGACCCCCAAAGGGCCCTTTAACTGAGCCTTAATGGCCCTTGATAGTGCGTATTTGGGGTATATTAAAGGGTAGTTGGGGGGTCTAGGCAGGTTTAGAGTTTTGGGGATTTATGGTTTAGGGTTTACTGTTTAAGATTTGAAGTTTAGGTTTTAGGATGCTCATTCATTGAGGGCCATGGGTATATTCCCGTGTCGATTGCGCGGTGCGGGGTTGTGGGAAGTATGCTATTGGCTTTGTCGGCTTTAGCTTAGGATTAACATCCCGAGCCGCCCCCGAAGAAAATTGGCCTTCGGGCTCGGGTGTGTAATAGTGTGTAAGACTGATAATTACCTATAGTACCTATAGTATCTGTTGCAGCTTCTTTCTGATTCTGCTACCCTCGAGGAAGGGATGGGCGCTACGGGCGAAGATGGGTGCTGCTTATTTGAGCGGTCGTGTGGAATTTGCAAGGTTTTAAGTAGAGTTTGAATCAGGAAAATCTTGCTTCACGGTAGCTTAAAGCCTAGACACGACGTCCCACGATGCTTCCTCCAAGACCCTGCTCATGAAGGCCACGCTTCCCCAAACCCTAAACCCCAACTCAGATGCTCTTCATCCAATCTGCCAAACCAGCGCGCACCTGTAACCACTCCACGCACAACAACATGTTGAACAGCTATCTCTCAAGTTTTTGCAACAAAAATCACCATGGTCTTCAACTAGACCCTAAACCTAAACCGCTGACATCCTAAACCTCAAACGCCGGACACTTGTAAACACTCTGAAAGGTTGATCCCTGACCCGTAAAAGGGTGTTGTAGGGCCGAAGTTTGAGAGTTCAGGACTCTAAAACCCCTCATTTCCAAAACCTTGAACCCGCCTAAATCTAAACCCTAATACCTAAACCCTATAAACCCTAAACCCTATAAACCCTTAACCTAAGACCTCGATTCAATTTCATCAGCTGCAGGCGGAGGCTCTCGAAGGAGACGCTGTCCTGGAACAGCAGAACTTTTCGGGTTCTATAGGGTTTAGGGTTCCTTGAAACTCCAAAACCCCTTTAATCTTGGAGTCTCTGGGTTTCAGGGCTTCCAGAGTTCAGGGTTTAGGGGTCTAGGGCTTTAGCGCTGTAGGCATAGGGCTTTCAGGGTTTAGGGCTTTAGAGGGTTTGGCGTCAAGGGGTTTCGGGGACTTGGGGCGGGGGGTTCGGGGTCTGGGGATTCGAGGGTTTTTTTGGGGGGTTTAGCTTGTAGGCTTTAGGTCTTGGGCATTATGGCTCTTCTGGTGTTGGTGACGGCGTCCGTCTGGGATTTCTGATCATACTCACCAGTGCAACGGGCTAATATAAGGGCCTGGATAATTAGAATAGGGTTCTGGAGCTTCCTTGTCATAATTGTAGTAGATTATGCCACCCCAAAACCCTATGCCAAAATTAAGGCCCCTACATTATACTGTTGACATCTTATGACGGCTGCTTGTCATGCTTATTACTATAGTTGCAGGGGTTTGGTGCGGGAGCTTCAGGGCGACCTCTTTATGGTTTAGGGTTCAGGGTTTAGGGTTTAGGCGTTTAGGGTTTAGGGTTTAGGGGTTAGGGTGGGTAGTTCTCTAAATCAGGGGCCCTTTGAGATCCCTCAAATAGTATGGCAACCGTTTTAAAAGGATGCTGATTTTGAAGGGGTCACTATTCTAGAGAACTATCCATTCGAAGGCTTAGGGTCGTGGGTTCGGGTGTAGCAAGTAGGATGTAGGAAGCACCGGACTCCTGGTTGTAACCCCACCTTGCAGGCTACCTACATCTACCTAAACCCTTAAACCCCTAAACCCTCACCCCTAAAGCCCGCTGATCCTTGTAGTTCTGCATATTGGGAGAAGCAGGGGACATGCGGTCAGGCTGGACATGGGATGAAACGTAGGATAACTCTACTTTACTATGACTTCCTTAACTTGCCCAGATTTGTTCAGGGTCATTCGGTCCTCAAGCTTACCGTGCTTCTACTACAGAGGGCTACATACGGGACTTCTTATTTAGGGGGTCCCTTTTTGAGGGTCCTTACGATAAGGATCTATTATTTATGGCTCTAGATTATGGGTCCATAGTTTGTGATAGTGATGTCAGGCAATGGCAGCCATCAGAACCACTATCGTCATCACTAGCGACTAGTGAAAGCCACCGCCAACCCTACTGCATCCATGAACACATGTCGTGTATACTTCGCCCTAAGATACTGACGCGGCCAGAGTATATACTGTTTCTGTACATGGACACTGCGGGAAAACCCCTAGGGACCCTAAACCCTAAAACCCCAAGTCATAACTAAATAACTAAACCCTAAACCCTAAACCCCCAAGCCTTAATTGACTGGTGAAGGGCCCGAAGCTTCCAAAAACCCTGCACACAGCCCCCGAGACTCGATGTACGCAGGTTGTACATACTTAGGCCTTGAAGGGGTTCCTATTTACGTAACTTAAACCATATGGTGTATACTTAAGCCTTAACGGGTTCCTATATTGATACTTTAAGGCCAACGTATACACAATAAAGGTAACCAAGAGGGTCCATACACACTACTATTATGGAATTGGATCCCAAAAGCCATAATGGGGATGGTCTTTTGGACCTAATTCCATAGTGGTAGTATATATGGACCCTCTGGATTTAAAAGGATTTGTAATGGTTCCTTTAAAGGGATCTATTATACCACAATAAAGGTAACTGGAGTCTTGGGGAGCTACGCCGGGCCTGCTTCGTCTTGCACACGCCGCCTCAGCGTTTCAAGGCATCAGGAAATGTGGATTTTAGGGTTTAGGGTTTAAGGTTTAGGCATCTCCACTCTAAACCCCAGAACCATAGACTCCGCACCTTGCACATTCCCTGAAACCTGAGACCTGAACTCTGCCCCGTAGGCCCTAAACCCGAAACCCTAAACCCCTAAACCCTAAACCCTAAACGCCTAATCCCTACACCCTAAACGATGATTCTGAAAACGGTAGGGTTTAGGGTTTCCCTAAGGGTCCAAGTACCCAAATAGTTGGGTTTCAAACTCCAAAAACACTCAGAGTATGGATTTTGGGATCTGAAACCCTGCAATTTGGGTACTCGGACCCTCTGGGTTTAGGGTCATGCTAGTTGACAAGCGAGATGATCGTAATGGTTAGTCTCAGGACCAGCACCATGCTCACTTCACTTTCCCTGAGGCGCTAAGGACTCACATTTTAAGGCTTTTGGGCCTAAAGACCCTATTATATAGGGCCTTTCGGGCCATTTTGAGCCTTAGGGTTTCTGTTTACCTCATTTCCACGACTCGTCTTGTTCTCAAGGCTAGTGCGACTGAGGTGGGTTATTCGTCAGCTGGCTGCTGGAACGAGTTTTCGCTTTTGTGTGTTTGCCCTTTGGTTGTTTGATCATGCTACCGTTGACATTGAAGGCCGGCGGAATAGCCTAAACCCTAAACACTAAACCTTGAACCCTAAAGCTTGAACCCCAGATCCCTACGCCTTCATCCCTAAACCCTTAAACCTAAGCCCTAAATCATTGTATGTTGGGATTCGCTGACGCTGTATCGACTACGACACTCTTCTAGGGGCTGGAACTCCTTCAGAAGAAAGTAGGGTTGTGATAGTACGACTCACTACTATGGTTTGGGTAAGTATCTCCCATATAGGGACTTAGGACCCTCTACGAAGGTGTCAGGGGGCTGGAGTTCGTGTGTATATATATATATAGAGTAGAATCTGTGCCCTAAACCCTTCCAGCACTCCCCAATAACCCCCCCCCCCAATTAAAGCCAAAGTACCCCCTATGAAGGACCATAAGGCCGCTATTGAAGAGTATTTGGGAGGCTGGTTAAACCCTACGATTTGGGAGGCTGGTTAAACCCTACGACCTTAACCCTAAACCCCTAAACCCTAAACCCCTACACCCCAAAACCCCAAACCCCTAAACTCTCAACCCCTAATCCCTAAACCCTCAACCCAAACCGTGTCGAGGGACTGGAGTTCCCCTTGGAGAAGAGCCAGCGATGGCCCTCCGGCTTCACGCAGCCTTGCTAGGCTGCTACTCAGGGGGCCTTGATAATTAGAATCGGGCTCCTTTAAAGGGTTCTTAAAGGGGGCTATAAGGGATCCATAGTAGAGTTCTACAAAAATTTGGGGCCTGTTAAAATGAGAATAGGCGTCGGGCTCCTTCATTTTTTGATTGTAATAAGGGCAAGGGCTTAGGGCTTAGGGCTTAGGGTTTAGGGTTTAGGGTTTGTAATAAGGGCAAGGGCTTAAATCTTGGGGCAAAGGGCTCTGACACAATACAACCCAAAGCCTACAGGAACCCTGCCACAAAGTGTCCCGCATGCATGAACCCGATACAGTATTTGCGACGGCCTTCTACAAAAAATCTTGGCTAGGAATTTCAGGCACAAGAGGTTTTGTCTATACACTGCATAGGTACATGGACCCTTCGGGCTTCAAAACCCAAAGATCAAAGGCCCAGGAATGTGCCTTTGCAGTAAACCCACGGCCCATGTGGCATATCCCCCAGCTGCGAATTTCACTGGTGTTTACTGGGCTTTTAAGTGACCAGGGAGAAAAAAGTATACACTTTTATTTCATAATGGTTCCTTGAAGGACAAAAAGTATTAAAGTATGGTACTCCAAAGCCCAGCTACAGACCCTGCCAGTGTCAGGTTTCCTTTGTATGATTGCGCGACTAGACTCGTCAGGAAGGTCATGAACTGAACTCTTCATGTAACCCCGTGGTGTCTGCAACACCTTGCTGAAACAAAACGGCGGAAGCCCTTTGTAAAGCCCAAATCTCGACAAACAGGATCGAGGCCACCTTCGTTGGTGACGGAGCGGGGGAAAGTATCGTCCGTCCACTCGTAGGCAGACCTGGGACGCTTGTAGGGCTCTTAAACACGGTTTAGGGTAGAGTGGATTAGGGTTTAGGGTTCACTAGGGCTTCAGAAACAGGACCTTTGTAGCTTGGGGGTTTTGGAGGGCCCGAGTACGAGGTGTTGGGGCACTGAACTATGGGAGGGTTGCGAGGAAATGATATTACCATGTGTTCAGGCCTTTCGTATTGCACAAGTTTCTCGAATGGAAAGCTCTGGGTCTAGGGGGGGGGGGGGNGTTTAGGGTTTAAGGTTTGGGGTTTAGGGTTTAGGGTTTAGGGTGTAGGGTTTGGGGGGGAAATACCTGCCTGAATAGTCCTAAATGATTCAACCTTTTGAGAAGGGAGGAGGGTCATACGATAAACCAAGCGAATCTGTGAATACCACTTGTTCACTGAAGCAAGTCCCAAAGCCCTACATCCGAATATTTGGACACCTGTTACGATTCAATCACCACAATTCGTAAACCTAGGCAAACAATCAAACACCGAAGCGCACGGCCTTGGCACTGTAGGGGCCTTAACTATTTGAATATGGTTTTGGGCTCCTTTATAGCATATAGTTATAGTAAGGAACCCTAAGGAATATTGTTGGCAATTGTTTAGGCTTCTATAGTACCTATGTCCGCCAAGAAGCCACTTCTCCTCGCAAACGCAGCCTGTTTACGAGCGGTGGCAGTCAGGAGAAGCAAAACCCAAAGCGTCCTAGGTACTCTAGTGGGGGGGGGGAATGCTTTCCCACATCATAATGATTCCCAATAAAGAAACCTTATATTCTACTTGACTACATGGGAGTTTCCGAAAAGAGGGGACCCTAATATAGTACCCTAAATCGTAGGGTCCTTATTATAAGGACCCCAAAATAAGATACCCCTTATATTCGGAAACCCTAAACCCTAAACCCTTTATAGAACCCTTAAAGATCTCTTTAAGGAACCCTTAAAGGATCCCTTTAAAGGAACCCCTATTGTCTATTCTGCTTCACTATATAGGCAGGGCCCTTCGGGATAAAATCCAGGGTGAACTTAAGACTGGAGGAGTTCGGGTTTCAGGGCTTCTGGGTTTTGGCTTTCAGGGGCTTAGAGGTTCGGGGTTTAGGGTTTAGGGGTTTAGAGGTTAGGGGGTTCAGGGGTTAGGGTCTAGGGGTTTAGGGTTTAGGGGTTTAGGGTTTAGAGGTTAAGGTTTTTTTCTTTTTTGGTTTAGGGTTTAAGGGTTTTTGGGAAAATGGGCTTAGGGCTCAGGAATCCCAGGGGCTTCGCAACGAGCCGAACTGTTCCTGCGGCTCCAGCTAGGGCACCCAGAGACTCCTAAACCCCTGAATTAAGAAAAATATTTAGCCTAAAAGGGTTCCCTTACAGGGTCTATAAGGCTACCAATAAGGGATCTATAAGGGCATGCACGATTTAGGGTGCAGGGCATTGCAGAATTTTCTCAACCTACACTGTACATACTGTGCATGCATGTGTAGATGTATGCGTATATGCAAGGTATATATGTGCAGATAAAGATAGACAGATAGACAGATGGATAGATAGATAGATAGATAGACGGGCAGATAGATAGATAGTGTAGGTTGGTAGATAGATTCATGGATAGATGGATGGATGGATAGATGGTTAGATAGATGGGTCGATAAGTAGATAAACAGATAAATGATAGCAGATAGATAGATAGTTAGATAGATATGTAATTATGTGCGAGCAGATGTATGTATATAATGTATAGGTACACATACACTCACACACAGACATGTAGAGACCTACGAGTACAACCCAATTGTTACGCCACATCCATCAACCTGCCTTCCTCCTCGGAGGGGATCCGCGTCTTGTTTTTCTCGAGCTCTCGCACCTTGGCTTTGTGGCATTCCGGTATTCAGGGTCGGGAGCGTGCAAAACTGTGGTTTCAGCGCATTTTTGAGCACGGGAGCTAGCTCTCGGGAAGGGTGCGATCCTCAACAGAGCTGACTTGAAATGGGAGAGGTCTTGCGTTTTACAATTGTATTGAGCAGCCGTTTGCCCAGACCTTTGCCGACTTTGCTGTGACAAGATCACTGCCGGAACTGGTGCAATCTCCGAAGGATTCCGAAGGGCAAAAAACTGTAAAGACGGGAGCCCCAAACCCTAAACCCTAAACCGCCATCACCCTGCACCCACACCACCTCCACCATACTAGAGTAGGCCTTCAACCTACAGAACCCAGAGGTAGAATCAGGATATGTCGAACTAGGGTACCTGTCATTCTACATCATTCTACCTATCAGCGACCTACGAATGACGAAAGGAGTAATGCTGCATGCTAGGCATCCCGGCCCCTCTGCTCCCCTAACCCTAAACCTTCAACCCTGAACCCATAAAACCCATAAAAGCCTAAACCCTGAACCCTAAACCCTAAACCCTGAGTCCAAATTCATCCCTAGACTCTACAGTGAACCCCAGAAAGTTGGAACATGGACTAGGTTCCCCAGTAGCCCCTTTATAATAAGGGTACCCTTTTTCCTATAATAAGGGAACCCAAAAAGAAAAAGGGTAAAAGGGTTCTACTGGTGAACCTAGTGGATTTGGGATGATTAGTGCTAGGATTCCCTTATATTTTCCCTGAAAGGCATCAGGACAACAAGGTTCCAACTTTCTGGATTCTACTATAATTCGCATGGACCCAGAGACTCCCAAACCCCTTAATTAAGGAATATACCTTAAATCATATTAGGGATCCTATTATTTAGTTACGGTATATTCCTAAATTAAGGGGGGTTTTGGAGTCTCTGGGGAAGCCTAAACCCTAAACCCGTCGCTAAAGCCGAAGCCTAAACCCCATAGAACCACATCCCTAAAGTACCTTCGCCAGGGAACCCTTGCAGGAACCCTTGCAAGCACCCTTATAGCAACCCTTAAAGGAACCCCTAGTAGTAGTCTTTCGTCACCCTCAACAGAAACCCCCGAAACCCTAAACGCTAAACTCCTGAACCCTAACCCTAAGGTTCCAAGTACCTAATAATCATATACTCTCCAAAATCCTAACCTACATAACTACTATCCGAAAACCCAGTACCCAATTATTGGGTCCTTTGGACCCTTGGGGTAAACCCTCCTAAACCCTACGCCTTGGCTTCGCCAAGGAGCCCGTCCACGACGGGCAGTCTTCAGCTTCGAGCGATATGCGATGCTCTCGGTGATCCACTGCTTCCTTCCCCGGTTTGGATTTACAGTGAACCCCAGAAAGTTGGAACATGGCTTTAGGAGGATTGGTGCTAGGATCCCCTATACTTTGCCTTAAGGCCATGAGGATAACGATCTTCCAACTTTCTGGCTTCTACTGTAAAGGGGTCTTATAGATAAACCTTAATACCTATACACCCTAAACACGAATCCCGGATTTTAAGGGGACCTTGTGGGGTTCTGATACGTAGGGTTCTGGGCTTTTAAGTAACCAGGGAGAAAAAAGTATAAACTTTGATTTCATAAGGGTTCCATTAAGAAAACAGTTTTAAAGTATGGCACTCCAAAGCCCAGGGTTTGGATCCCATCGGCAACTCATGGTTTGACACCCAACCTTTCCTAAACCTAAACCCTACACCGCAAGCCGCCAGCCTCCACAAACCCCGCCACACCCCCCTGTTCCCCTCCCTCAAAAACCCAAACCACACACGCCTTTATGTAAGCCCTCAGCTCAACCATCAAAACGTCTAGAATGGGAAAAGAAGCTTCGTATGACCTTTTTCAGCGTGCGAGACCCTTTAAACCCTTCAAGCACACCTATCAACCCCGTCACCCCGCAAAACAAAAACAAATCCCCCATCACCCCCCCCTAAAGCAAAAACTACACTCTCGATTCCCCCGTCACCCCCTCACTCGCCAAACAAAAACCACACTCTTGACATCCCCCGTCACACCCCAAACAAAGCCAGCACTCCGTCCCCTAAACCCTAAACCCTCACCCCACGTCCGCCTCCCCTCTTGGCGATTCTGAAGCGTGGCAGCAATTTCGGAGAGTGCCGAGGGCAGATTCGACCACAACAAGCGGCCGACTAAGGAGCCGTCCTGGTGAACAAGGGCTCCTTCGAACTATGAGGTTGAGGCTCTGTATAGCTATAGTTTAGAGTTTAGGTTTTTATTACAGGCTGTGGGGTTTCGTCCGTTGTCGTGACTGTGAATCCCAAACAACTTCTATTTCTGTGTTTACGGTTTAGGGTGAATCCCACAAAACTTCTTTTCTGAACACAGAGGCTCCTTCGTAAGATTTAAACTCCAGGTATAGTTTAGAGTTTAGGGTCTAATCTAGGCTTTAGGGTTTCGTAGGGCTTTGTAAGCAGGCTTTGCAAATCTGCAGTGAGGTTCAAGATTTTGAAGGGTTAGGGTTTGAGACGTGAAAGACAACTGAGGGTTGAGGGTGTAGGATGTACGGCCGTAAGGATCTGTAAGGGTTTCGATTGTTTTCATACTGCCCTAAGGGTCCGAGTACCTAATAATCATATACTCTCTTAAATATTGAGCTACATGGCTACTATCCTAAACCCAAGTACCTAATTATTGGGTCCTTTGGACCCTTAGGGCTGTGTATCTGGAGTGGGTGCGGGTTGTGGTTTCAGATTTCAGGGCCGGAGGGCTTGGGATCGAGGGCATCTTGGTGTGTCATGGCGTCTGCGCTTTGTGGGTTTAGGGCTTAGTTCTCTAGGGTTTTAGAGTTTCTGTTTAGTAATTACTGGTTTGGAGGGTTTGTGCCGAATTGAACAGTGTTGTTATTTAGCCATAACGTGGTTACTGCAAGCTTCATTTCCTGTATACATGGTCTACACTGACATAGTTCCACTTCCGGGGATGTTTCGGCTAGCCTTAGCATCTACCTGGACCCTAAAGAACCTACCTTTTTAGTATTCCTTCTCATGATTTCCTTATAGAAGTCCTTAAAAAGGTAGGTCATTTGTGGTTGAGGTAGTGTCTGGAGGTTCACAGCTTTCGACGTTTCAAGGTTGAGTTGCCTCATGCTTCTTTCCGCAAGACGTGTTACAGACATACGCGGTCTCCGTGGTAGGGACATAGATAAGTGTAGGGTTTAAGGTTTAGGGTTTACAACACTTATATGTTCTATCTTAGGATTTATACTTGCCGGCTCGGCGTAGTCACGGCTCGTCTATAGTAACCGAGTCTGTCTCCTGCTACCCGTCGCTGTTGCATTAACCAACCCCTTGAGCAGGTTGAATGCCATACTTGAGGCATCTTACCCTCAGGGTCCATGTACCCAAATTGCATATACTTTGGGCCCAATGTACCTATATAGGGAGTACTTTAAAGCCCAAGTATATAGTATTTTGGTACATGGACCCTTAGGGTTAAGTTGCCGCTGCACCAGGAAAGACGAATAATGTGGTTGGGCTTCTTGATGTGCAGCTTCCAAAAACCACGTCCATCCATGGTCCTCTTGCTACATTTCGCGTTGCTGCAGAGACCAGGCTTGGTCCAGGCACCATGGCATCATCTTCCTGACTTCCTGGCCCTCAAAAAGATGTCTGCTCGCCGCCATTAAATGCTCGCTGCGAGTTCCGAAGCATTCCCAGAAGTGCTCGTCCTTCTGCTTGTCCATTAAACTCCTCCTCGCTGTGGAAGGCCCGGCTGCTCAAGTTGCAGAGCGCTTAGTGTGGTGATTTATGGAATGTTTCTCAGTTGAAGGCTCCGGCAGGTCTTGGTAGCCGCTCACCATTTTGATGTTTGATAACCCTACCACAAATCCTATACAAATCCCAGCACCATTTGGCCTTAATCGGGTTTGCAACATTATGGAGGTTCCCTATCTTGATGCTTGATAGTTCCAAAGCCCTAAATCCTACACTTTGGTCCTAAACCCTAAATCACAAATCCCACAGAACTTACGAGCGTGGCTTACCCAAAGCCTCCAAAACCCCTTAATTAAGGAATATACCTTAAATCATATTAGGGATCACATTCGGTAGCAAAACCCAAATCCAAGAGGGTCCATATATATTACTATTATGGAATTAGGCCCCCAAAAACCATAATGGGGATGGCCTTTTGGGACCTAATTCCATAATGGTAGTATATATGGACCCTCTGGGAATCCAACCTGGAGGGTCAGAGTGGTCATAGGCTTTAGGGTTTAGGGTTGCGGTGTTGGCGCTTGAGGTGCGAGGTTTCGGGAGTAGGGTTTAGGCTACCATCAGGGGCTGCTGACCCAAACCGCAGCTCCCACAAGACTCGAAAGCAGGGAGCCTGGCATTGGGGTCTCGGACTTTTTACGTAGTCCCCTCTGATTCCCGCAAAGAAGTTCATGCCTACATGCTTTTCGATGGCTTGCAAAACCCTTGAAGAACCCCTCATTGTAACCCATAAACGTTCCCCCTATTGGGAACCTCCTTCTAGCCCGAAGGGCCCAAAGTACCTATATAGTAGAATGCAGGGTTTCTTTTTTTAAGAATTACTGTTATGATTTGGGGAAGTATCCCCCATAACAGTACCTAGGACCCTTTGGGTAGGGACTCTTCTGATCTGAAAAACTCTTTCAAAACCCTGTATACCCTAAAGGTCCATGTACCCAAATAGTATATACCTTGACCCTAAAGTACCTAACTTTAAGGCCAAAGTATATGCTATTTGGGTACATGGACCCTTAGGGTATACAACCCTATAGATTCCAATGAAGCCCTATACAATAGAAGCTCAAAAGTTGCAAAACCAAAAGGCCTCACTCCTTAAGAGTAATGTGGGTGGTTGACAAAATTCAGGTCCCTTTTTGGGCACCCTAAATATTAGGTGCCGGACCATAATTTTAACAACCACCCATGTATAGGGAGTCTCGGCACTATTTGCCCTGAATCCGGTTTCCAACTTTATGGGGTTTACTGTAAGCACAACCCTAAACCCTAAACCCCAAAAAAGCCCTAGGACCTTAAACCCTAAACCCTAAACCCCAAAAAAAGCCCTAGGACCCTTAAGCATTAGGGCAAAGACCCCGGTGTCCGGGCCTTCCGGTAGGAGAAAGCCTGGGCTGGTCTGTGAGGCCCTTTAAAGCAAGGGTTTAGGGTTTAGGGTTTAGGGTTTGGGGCTTCGGATTCAGGGTTTAGTTTTTTTTTGTTGAGCTCCTTTTTGCGTCTGCCCCTAGGTCAGCATCCACAAGAAGGAGGGTTTAGGGTTTAGGTTCTAGGGTTCAGAGCTGCATAATGACTAACTAGTTGGGTTCCTGTTATTCTGTATAAGGACTCGCTAAGGTTACTATACTAAGTGAAGGCATTCTAGAAAGTGTCATTCAATAAGGGCTCTACATGGTTTGTACTCTATCAAGCACAACACTTTGGCGTTGAGCGCTTGGTGCTTGGGGTTTGGGCTTTGGGTTTTGGGTCTGGATCTTGAACATAACTCTACCTGTACTTAACTGCAGGGTATAACCCCGAAAGCAGCGGTTTTTGCCAAGTAAGCCCCATCCTCTAAACTCAATATCATTCTGTAGACTTTAAACCCTAAACCCCTAAACCCGAAACCACTAAACCTTGACACTCTTGGGAGCTTAGGAGCCGCCTTCAGCACCAAAGTTGTTTGCGAGAAGTGCAGGGTCAAACGCCCTCACCATCCGAAAAGAACAGGGTTTAGGAATTATGGTAGAGCATCTTCACAAAACGCCCTAAGCGCTACATGGACCCTGGGTAACCTACCTCTTCTAGGGGCTTTTGTGGGGAAATCATATCAAGGAGCCCTAAACAAGTACGTTTCGGAGGGTCCAGCTAGCCCGTAACTAAGCCCTCCACAAACATTTACGAAACCTCCCTGAACCCTAAACCCTAAATAATTAAACCCTACACCCTAAGCCCTTAAGAAACACACAGAAACACCCATGTTCAAATTAGAGGCCTTGTAGAAGTCATTGTCCATGAGCATCGACTTCGCCCCCTGGCTGAGATGCCTGTATATGGTTTAGCGTTTCGGGTTTAGGGGTGAGGGTGAAGGGTTTAAGGGTTTAGGGGTTCAAGGTTTCGGGTTAGGGGTTAGTTACCCCAACCCCCCCGCCAAAAAAAAAAAAAAACTACTTTGTCAAGGACTTATCTGAAGAAAGCATAAAAAAAGGAAGTCAAAAAAAGGAAAGTTTACTAGGTCCAGGTAGGGTTGAAGAGCTTGGGGTTTAAAGCATCGCGAGTCAAAGCCCGGACTTCTAAGGCAGATTAAAACCCTGCCTTAAGGAGCGCTCATGTAGACCCTGATATGGGAGTTTCCGAAAATTAGGGGTACCTGATTTTGGGTCCTTAGAAAAAAAGGATCCTACAATTTAGGGTACTATCTTAGGGTCCCCTATTTTCGGAAACTCCCATATAGAGCCCTCCCATTTCAGGAATCTGGGTTGAGGTTTTAGGATGGGGTCCTCATATTCGGGCCCTTAAGGACAGATTAGATTGTTCAGTAACCAGGGGTTTACACTCCCCAGACCCCCGGGAGGATCCAAAAAGTAGATCCCTTAAGGGGGTTCCTATAAAGTACCCTTAGTATAGTATAGGGCCCCAAATTAGGGGATCTACTTTCTAGACCCTAAACCCTAAACGTATCCCTTATAGATCCCTTAAACCCTGATCCTCCAAGGGGTTTACCCTCAGGCTCAGGGGGGCAAAGCTGCCGAGGGTTTAGGGAGCAGGTTTAGGATTGAGAGCCTCTGCTCTCAAACCTAAACCCTAAACGAAACATTGCGTTTTATCTTCTAAGCAAAAACTCTGAGTTGATAAGGGTTGCCGGATCGCTCCGTAGATTTTGATGAGGTTGAACTCTAGGGTTGTATGTTAAGCTTCGATGTAGTCCAGCCATGAAAGGATGCTACTGCTGGGATCTGTGTGTAGGGCCCCGAAAAGGCACATAAGCAAAAATGAGGATAGGGATATCCCATATAAACCTCCTTACATATAATGAAGCCCAATAAGGTAGGGATATATTGGTTATGTCCTTTTTGGGTCCCAAAGTGTGGATCTGCTTATAGGGTCCTTAAGGGAGGGTGGTTCAAGGGGGGAGGGTACAAGGGATCCTTAAAGAACCTTAAGGAGCCTTAGGGAGCACTAGAGAGAACTAGGGATTAGTAGCTTATCTACCCCCTTGAAAACCCAAACCCTAAACCCTAAACCCTAAACCGCAGGATACTATAATCTGTGTGGGGGTCGCCTATCTTCAGCGGTTATACACAAGGCTCAAGATGACACCATACAGGAAGCCTTGGGCCACTAGTAGAGCCTGCAACTTACCAAGAGGGTCCATCCATATACACTACTATTATGGAATTAGGCCCCCAAAACCATAATGGGGATGGTCTTGCGGGACGTAATTCCATAATGGTAGTATATATGGACCCTCTGGGTTACTACCCCAATAAGCCACAGAAATAAAAGGTTGAACTTTCCGATTCCTATTAAACTACAAGAACCCGAAAGGTTTAAAGGTTGGGTATTGGAGATCTAAGGCAATTCCGTCATATGATCACAGGTATATGGCGGGTTGAATTCAACCTGCACTGTGGCACTGAGGGTAATTTCTGAGAACTCTTTTTGCCATAAACCCTAAACCCTCAACCCTTCTTAAACCCTAAACCAACCCTAAACCCGAAACCGACCCTGACCCTCCAGCCCAAAACCCTAACCCAACCCTATACCCTACCTTAACCCGGAATAACCTACCTTGTTGAGGACTTATATAAGGAAATCATAATAGTGAACCCTAAAAAGGAAGGTTTTCATATAAGGAAATCATAATATTGAACCCTAAAACGGAAGGTTATTGAGGGTTAAGGAAAGCCTTGAACCAACCCTGTATAAAACTTTAACCCTCGATCCGAAACATTCAACCCTAAACGTTTAGGTTTTAGGGTTTAGGGTTTGGGGCAACCCTAAGCGAACCCAAGACTTACAGCCGCTCCTTTTTGCTGGGGACGCTTCCGCTTCTTGGGAACCCCTGCGCTGCCTCCCTGTCCCAAAGGGCCCAAAGTACTTATATAGTTGCAGGGTCCCCATTTTAGCAATTGCTATCCTGGTTTCGGGCCAAAAGTATGCCCCATATAATAAGTACCTGGGACCCTTTGGGCTGTACTCAAGTCAACTGCAGTTCAAATTTCAAGGCTCAGTTTGTTGAGTTTCAAAGACCGTAAGGGATCTATGAAGGGTCTATAAGCAGCTACTCAGGGTTTAGGATTTTAAGGTTAAGTCTCGATGGAGGGCTTTATTGCTGGTGTAAGGTTTTTGAATTCTGGCGACCTTTTGGGCTTTCTTGGATTTAGGATTCATAAGTTTACCTGTGGATCCAAAAACCTAGCGTCTTAAGGGTTAGACCCTCTAATTAAGGGGTCATAACCCACTATTTTGTAGGGTTTGGGGTCACAGGTAGAGTTTAGGGTTTAGGATGAAGGATTTTGCCATGCTTTGTCTAAAAGCTAAAATGGGATTTCCACGTAGCCATCAGGAGGAGACCCTCCGGCACTCCTCTGGATTCCCCTCGAGTCCCAGCTGCAGGAAACGAGGGATCCACTGGCCTCTGGCAAAGTCCGCCGCGGTCCAGTTGCGAGAATTGCGGAGGTCCAGTCTGGCGCCAGCCGCAATCAAGGCCGCTGCGCCTTCGTATTGCGCCGACCTGATGGCCTGCATCAGTGGCGTGCTGCCATGATAGTGATATGCACCTGTCGCCAAAACAGTTTTCCAGCCGAGCTGGTGCTGCAAGGACTTCGTGGCAACCAGCAGGCGCCCCACTGGCTTCAGCAGTCGCACATCCATCTGCATGTCGATGTTAGCGCGGAGACCAATCAGCCGCTGGACCATCGCGGCAGAACCGCCCCGAAAAGTTGTGGCTTCTAAGAGCGCCGCCGACAGAGCCAGCTCAGCCAGGCAGCCCTGCACCACGAGCTCTTGAAAAGCCGCTGCGCCATCATAACTCGCTGCGGCATCCAAGGAGTTGGATCCAAACAGGTTGCGTGTCAACGGCTTGCAACCTGCTGCACACAACAGTCGGATAGCCTCCGCGTTGTTGGACATGGCAGCATGTTGAAGGGTGGGCATAAGTCCCCCCTCAAGGTGGGCCCTTGCGCTCAGAAGGAACTGAGTCGCCTCCTGGTGCTTGAAGAAAGCCGCAAGATCCAGCGCCGACATCCAAAGCGGAAAACCCAACTGCGGCTCGTCCTTCGCCTTATACATTAACTGCTTGTCCAGTTTCCTGGCGATTTAAAGGTTTGTCTGCCTTTGGCACTCTACATATAGATTACAGTACCTGGAAAAGGTTGGTTGAAGTCAAAGTTTACTTGCTCTGCTACCAAGTCGCAGTGCGCCCGTTCACATCTGCGCGCTTCTCCAGCAGCCCTCTCAACACCTGGACGTCCCCAGCCAATGCTGCATAGTGCAGCGGTCGCCACCCTGCGCTGTCTGCCTTGTCAATCTTCCTCAAGCCGTTCTGGTGCAGGAACTCTTCCACTGCATCACCGGGATGGTCCTCGCAGCTGGGAAGGAACCCTTCCACCGGTTCAGTCTCCAGCCCCCGCAAATGAACTGTCTGGAGATTGAAGTGGCGTCGGAATCCGGGAAAGTCGCAAACTCGGAGGCAATGATAGAGCTTCTGCAATAGGATTCTCCGCATCACTTTAGCCAGCTTCTGCCGATCTTCCTCAACGGTAAAGTCGCCTTCCCCCACGGGGCGACTTGGAAGGGACACTGTTGTGCCAACAGCTTCAAAAAAGGTATCGCTCTGAATCAGAATCCAGGAGCTGTCTGGAGACAGCTCCCGTGCAGCTCTTTCTAGGCGGCACCACCCTCTGCTGCTCCATGTCGACACTGATACCACCTGGGCCTCGAACGGGCAGTCGACAACAGGGCAAAGCGCAAAGAAGAAGTAGCAACTGGCAATGTATGCTGGGATGCTGTTGATGGCATTGGCCTGCATCATCTCGCTCTCCCGCTGCGGGCACGAGAAGTAGTCATACCAGAAAAACAACTTTTGAGTCACAAAGGCTTGCATGGCAATAGGCTTGGCTGATTGCACGGTGGCTTCCGTCAATGGGTCCAGCGAAACAGATCCCCGGCCCGTGATGAACCGCTTCACGGCATCCTGTAAAATCCGTGTCTGCTTGAAGTCAGGATCTGGATGGCTCTTGGAAAGCCACTGGTGGGAAACAAAAATCGCTCTCCCCATTTCTTCACTGAAGACGATGAGGTCGCCCTGCGCCTGTAAAAGCAAAACGCATCAGTACGGGAGGTGAAGGACAAGGGGATAGGGTCTAGGTAAACCCTCGACCCTGCAAACCCGAAACCCTGCAGATTTCGGTGCAGCCACTAACTCTTGTAGAATATGGGCTTGACGAGTTGTATGACAAAGACACTATATATATATATATATAGAAGTCATAGTTCACCGAAAAACCTAGACTACAGGGCTCCACTTACCTAAAGAATGGCCAAAAGTAACCCATTTAGGTAACTGGAGAACTGGGGTAAACCCATAGTATAGGGGCCGTCATAAATAGAATAGGGTTTTGGGGCCCACTACACTACACTCATAACATAGTATAGGTTAACCATAACGGCCTCTATATTAAAGGTCGAAACACCTAGATCACCAAGCCCGAACAGCCTTCAACTCCTCGTGCGGCTCCACTTTCGTCATCTTCAGCAATACATCCGCAGGGACTGTGTACATTGGACAGAGCATCGGCGTAGCCTTGGAGGGTTATAGAGCTTTGGAGGATTTCGGGAACCCCTCAATCACAAGACCGGTTTGAACCACGAGAAAGATGTCAGACTTAAGGTGCTGAGCGGACCAGGGTAGCTAAGAAGAAAACCTAAGAACACTGCGATGATCATGTTCTGGTGGTGATGATGATGACGATGACCATGATGAACAAGAAGAGGATTATGATGATGGTCGTGGTGATTGGTTTTGATGAAGATGATAATTATGATTATGGCGATGATGACGGATGAGGATACCTGAGCCGAAGCCACATAACTCAAGAACACTAAATCCATGATGGCGCGGTACGGGGGGAGGGGTGGGGCAACTCGAGCAGCTTGCTCATTTTTTTGTGGATGTAGCTTCAAAGTAGTAGTAGTAGTAGTAGTAGTAGTAGTAGTAGTAATAGTAGTAGTAGTAGCAGTAGTAGTAGTAGTAGTAGTAGTAGTAGTCGTAGTAGTAGTAGTAGTAGTAGTAGTAGTCGTGGTGGTGTAGTAGTAGTAGTAGTAGTAGTAGTAGGAGTAGGAGTAGTAGTAGTAGTAGTAGTAGTAGTAGTAGTAGCAGTAGCAGCAGTCGTAGCAGCAGCAGCAGTAGTAGTAGCCGTAGTAAAGATAGCATCAACAAAGCAATTGTATTCGTTCGCCGGAGTTTGCAAGGGAGTTGAGACTGAATACGCGCATGCTCGGATGCCCAGCAGCGTCTGCATCAATCGGCAAGGATCGGACACAAGTCTCCAGAGATTGGGTCTTCCCCGAGAAGCAGGCCATTGGCTCGAATCGCGTCGGATCCAGCCGGATGAACCAGCCAGGATCCCTGTTCAAACCAGATCAATCCCTTCCTTACTAACCCCTCAACACTAAGCCCTAAACCCTAAACCCTAATCCCTCAATCCTCAAACCTAAACCCCTAAATCCTCAACCCTAAACCATAACCCTAAACCCTAAACCCTAAATCCCCTAAACCCTAATCTACATGCCGCTAGCTGGCCAGGAGCCCTCTGCCACGACCTGCGGATGCAAATTCCCCCCAAAAAAACTTCACAGGTTTCTATGATGTAGCTAGAATAGGGTTCCCTTTGGGGGGTGATGTCACTGAATAATTAGAATAGGGTTCCCTTTAAAGGGGTCTATAAGGGATCTGTAGTAGGGTTCTATGATGTAGGGGCCTGAATAGTTAGAATAGGGTTCGGTGTATGTTACATGTACAAAAACTGTAATAAGGCACCCCATGGAAGAACAACATGGTGAAAGTTTAGGCACCGCCAATTGTACAGCCTTAAACTGTCAACCCGACTCCCCAGACCCGAAACCCTAAACCTTGAACACACACCCCTGGAGGCGAGCTTGAGAAAAGCACCAGGGGCCATGCACTCCAAGTCACGGCGAGATACGGATTTCAGGAGGTCTAGATCCCAAAGGCCTGCCTAGCATACTGTAGGGGCCTTAATATTTAGAATGGGGTTTGGGGGGCTCATTATACTTTAATTGTAATAAGGAAACCCCCCAATGCTATAGGTGATTATTCAGGGCTGTGAGGCGCCTTTGGGATTCCGGGCTAGGTTCCTTTAGGGAACAGGTCCAAACAAAAAGATACTATCCATAAAGTCCGGCACTCATTACCCCACTAGGTCCCTGAGTAGCCATTTTACAATAAGGGAACCTTATTCCTAAACCCTAAACCCACTATTCGGCTTTAGTAAGGGGACCGTAAAAAAAATGGGCAGCAGGGTACTCCTCAGGTACTCATAATCCCAACCCTAAGGCTTAAAATGGCCCAAAAACCTTATATAATATGGTCTTTAGGCCCAAAAGCCTTAAAATATAAGTCCTTAGATCCTTAAGGCAAGGGAAGAGGGCTATCGCTTGCCTACGTCGGAGCTCAGGTTCAAGGTTACAGTTGTGGGCGAGGGGGGGGTGTCGGGTCCAGGTTTAGGGCTGTTTAGGGTTTAGGGTTTGGGGGTTTAGGGGTTTAGGGTTTTAGGGTTTGGGGGTTTAGGGGTTTAGGGGTTTAGGGTTTGGGGTGTTTAGGGGTTTAGGGTTTTGGGGTTTGGTGATGCGAGTTGCACCTGTCATTGCCGGTGGGGCACTTCAAAATTGTGGTTCCTCCGGGGTAGATAGATGCGAGGCTGATCATAGTCCAGACCCAGCAAGCAACCACATTTTCGAAAGCCTTATGCCTCAATACGTTGAGGGTTGGGGCTTCAGAGTGTCAGCTAAGAGTTAGCACCACGCCGCACGCCTCAACAAAAAACAGATAAGCCACGACGGGGTGCTCAAGCAACATCGAACCACTTAAGCTGTGCAGGCTATCTCTTTACAAGAAGGGTTTCGGGTTTAGGGGGCAGGCAGGCTTCCACACTTTAGGCTTCTGCATGATGATCAGGAACTACTTGAAGGGGCAGGGGACTTAGTAAGTAGGTTAAAAGTAGAGTTATAAGTGCCCTAAATGGAGTTACCTTAATTATAACCTCCGCTGCCCCTTCAAGTAGACCCTAAACCCTAAACCCTATAGATCCCTTTAAGGAGCCCTATAGATCCCTTTAAGGAGCCCTTTAGGAGCCCTTACTAAGTCCCCTGCCCCTTCAAGTAGTGAGTCAGGGTGCTCCACGACCCCTAGGCCACTGCGTGCATCCCCAAACCTCGGAAAATCTCAAGTTCCTCGGTACCAGGACCCCCAAGGGCCCAGTAAAAGAGCTCGTACGGCCCCTGAATAGTGGTTACCTGGGGTGTATTAGAGGGATAGTTGGGTGGTCTAGGTAGCCCCTTAATAATGAGGGTACCTTTTTTCAGTACTATTTAACCGCAGTAGTTCCTTGAGGGTACCCTTTTTCGTACTATGTGGTTTTACTACGGAACCCAAGAACAACAGAGTCCAAGGGTACCACTGGGAACCTAGAAATACGGTTGACGATATAAATCCTGCATTACCCATAGTAAGGAATATACCATAGTTCCCATAGGTTCGGGTCCTTCAAGTAATGCTCTGAAGCCTAAACCGGGGAACCTAGAAATAGTAGAGTTTCGGGTTGAGCGGCCGTGTGATAACAGCAGAGACCCTATGCCCCAAACCGTAAACCCCAGACCCCAGCATCCCAATGCCGGTGAGGTCATGTTGGGGTTTAGGGTTTAGGGGGTTTAGGGTTAAGGTTTTCGGACGTAGGGCAGTATAATAGACAACCTGCGCGCGAATCATCCTTTGTCCAAGTTCCTCGTTACTTTCTGGATCTACTGTGCAGGGTTATACCCGTTAATAATAACAGTAGGTATTCGGCTCCACAGTTAAAGACCCTAACACGAATCCCTAAACCCTGGACCCTACTAAAACCTGCCTCAACCCCGAATGACCTACCTTCTCGAGGACTTATGAAAGGAAGTAGTATTAAGGAACCGACCCTAAACTGCCTAGACCCTGCAGCCTAAACTCCCCTGAGCTTGGCTGCTTCCTTTCTGCATGTGGCCTTTGCAGGGTCTATAAAACTTCCACATAAGGGCCTACGATTTACAGTTCCTTAAAACCTGGGGCTTATAGGTAAGGCTTGATTTTTGTGGTTTTCTCCAGAAGGCCTTGCAATGGTATCGGCTTGGCGAAAAGCTTGGCTTGAACAGCCTATGCAAAAGCAACGGCAGGACACTGCGCAGACGAGGGAAAGCCGATGGGCGTATGTCAAACAGCCTTTCAGAACCTTATACGCCTTAAGCCCCAAACCCTACTCCCTAAACTCTAAACCCCTGATAACCTTAAGCCCTGAACGCTGAACTTGTGTTGGCATCCCGAGACCATGCTACAATGGCCTTGGTAATTAGTGTAGGGTTCTGCAGTGATGTATTTCAGTACGTTTATGTATGTTTGTATAGCGTCTATTCCTTGAGCCCACTTCGGCCTTCTACTCCCCCAGCGAACGCAGGAGGGTTGAAAACGGCTAGTGCGGGGCGAAGGCTCCAGACTTCATGCTTTACGTTGGGGTTTCGGATTTAGAGCTTCGGGTTCGGGTTTAGAGCTTCGGGTTTGTAGGCAACGCCGAAATGCCGACTCCTCACTCCTCACAGCTGGAAGATACCAGGCGGGATATGCCGTGGCATTTCAACTTTCATGTTTGATGGGTCTGGGCCCCGCACCCCTGCATCCCCGCGCCCAACAACAATCTAATGCTTTTCGACGATAGTGGCCTAATTAATCTGCGGAATATTGACATATGAACACCATACGTGAACGACTACAAAACTAGTGAAGTGGCGGAAATTTGCACAAATTGGAGTTTCCAATCTCGGAATGGATCGGATTGGCGCGTTGCGGGTATGCCTGGACCCTCCCATCTACCCTCTATTAGACCCTAAATGCCCCTTATTTGGGACCACATACCCCTATTTGAGGGTACAAGGAGGGTCCTGGTGAAAGGTTTGCGTATCCTGCAAACAAAGGCTGGCTGCAGGCTGAAGGACGGCCGTCGACCGAGCCTCAGGTACTAAGTTACCAAGTCAATGGGTTTAGGGTTTAGGGTTTGGTAAGTTACTATGTCGATGACTGGCATTACAGAGCCCTTCTAGAATCCATATGGGTGGTTGTCAACATTAGGGACCCTTTGGGGTCCCTAACATAGTACGGCACCTAATATTTAGGGTACCCAAAGAGGCACTATTTTTTTACAACTAAGCATAGAGATCTTCAAAGCCCTTAGATCCCCTCGAGGCTTCTTGGATGTGGTCACGGCCGGAGCTTTGTGGTTCTTGTTAAAAGAACTCGATCCTCGAAATACACAGAGAGCATATACTCTCAGGGTTTAGGGTTTAGGCAGTGTTACGGTTGTGGGGCCCTAAATACGATGTATGTACTTAGCCTCTTTGGAGAGGTACGTTGCTATGGTTACAATGCTTCCCGCCCCATATCCGAGTACAGCAGCTTAGCTGCTGCAGTCCCTTACGAGAAGAATTCGGACTTCTCCGTCGTATTCCTGTTGGGAAAAGCGCAAGTGCGCAAACAACGACGGTTTTGTCCACAGAACTTGGGTATACCTGAGAAGCAGATTTAACAGACCGCACAGAGCCCTAAACCCGTCTGGGTTCGGGCTGCCAGCTGCATGGTTCAAAATTCAATCTCGACGTAGCCATCATCTAAAGCAAGTCCGGACACCCTCTTGCACTCAACTGGATTCCCTTCCAGTCCAAGCTGCAGGAAACGGGGGATCCACTGGCCTCTGGCAAAGTCCGCCGCGGTCCAGTTCCGAGAATTGCGGAGGTCCAGTCTGGCGCCAGCTGCAATGAGGGTGGCGGCGGCTTCGTATTGCGCCGACCTGATGGCCTGCATCAGCGGCGTGCTGCCATGCATGTGATATGCACCTGTGGCCAGAACAGTTTTCCATCCGAGCTGGTGCTGCAAGGACTTCGTGGCAAAGAGCAGCCGGCCCAGTCGTGGTAAGCAACCCAAATCTATCTGGAAGTTGACATCAGCACGGAGGTCAAGCAGCCGCTGGACCGTTGCCGCACCGCCTCGAAGATTCGTGGCTTGGAAGAGTGCTATCGACAGATCCATGGCAACCGGGCGGCCCTGCCCCACGAGCTCTTGCAGAGCTGCGGTGCCCCCAAAAGTCGCTGCGGCATGCAAGGAGCTGGATCCGAAGAGGTTCTCTGTCAAAGGCTTGCCACCGGCTGCACACAACCTGGGTTCTTGGTTAACGCTACCATAATAGGGAGCTATAGTAAATAAATGGTTTCCTTATTATGGTAACTTTTATTACATCCTAACCCAGCAACAGTCGGACACCCTCTGCGTTGTTGGCAATGGCGGCATGTTGAAGGCTGGGGAAAAGTCCACCCTCAAGGTGCGCACGGGCGCTCAGTAGGAACTGAGTCGCCTCCTGGTGCCTAGGTTCCCCAAAAAAGCCCCTAATAATAAGGGTTTAGGCTTTAGGGTTTAGGGTTTTAGGGTTTAGGGCTTAGGGTTTAGGGGTTAGGGTTTAGGGTACCCTTATCCCTTTTCCTACTATTTCATAAGGGAACCCAAAATAGAAAAAAGGCAAAACCCCAAGGGTCCAAGTACCCAATAATCATATACTCTCCAAAATCCTAACCTACATAACTACTATCCTAAAACCGAGTACCTGATTATTGGGTCCTTTGGACCCTTGGGGAAAGGGTACTGCTAAAGAACTTAGGCGCTTGAAGAAAACCACAAGATCCAGCGCCGACATCCAAAGCGGAAAGCCCAACTGCGGCTCGTCCTTCGCCTAAGGCTCTAAGGACTCATATTTTAAGGCTTTTGGGCCTAAAGACCATATCATGTAAGGCTTTTGAGCCATTTTGAGCCTTAGGGTTCGCCTTACTTGTCCAGTTTCCTGGTAAAGTAAAATTAAACTTTTGGAAGATTTTTCGATGGTTGGTATAGTACCTCAAAAACGTTCACATTTACTTGCCCTGCTGCATCCTGCTACCAAGTCGCAGTGCGCCCGTTCACATCTGCGCGCTTCTCCAGCAGCCCTCTCAACACCTTGACGTTCCCAGCCAATGCTGCATAGTGCAGGGGTCGCCACTCTGCGCTGTCTGCCTTGTCAATCTTCCTCAAGCCGTTCTGGTGCAGGAACTCTTCGACTGCATCACCGCAATGGTCCTCGCAGCTGGGAAGGAACCCTTCCACCGGTTCAGTCTCCAGCCCCCGCAAATGAACCTTGGTTGCTGAGTTCATAAGGTTCATAAGCCCCCCAAAATGTGCACACTTTCAGTTTTATAGTGGGTCATACTATCCCAAAAAGTGTAAAGTGTATCCACTCAGCTACTAAGGAACTGTCTGGAGATTGAAGTGGCGTCGGAATCCGGGCAGGTCGCCAACTCGCAGGCAATGATAGAGCTTCTGCAAGACGATTCTGCGCATCACTTTACCCAGCTTCTGCCGATCCTCCTCAATGGCAAACTCGCCCTCGCCAACTGAAATGTTTGGAAAGGACAGTGCTGTGCCGACAGATTCAATAGAAGTAGTGTTCTGAATTAGAACCCATGAGCCGTCTTCGGAGAGCTCACGTGCGGCTCTTTCTAGTCGGCACCACCCCCTGCTGCTCCAGGTCGCCGGTGTTAGCACCTTTCCCTCGAATGGGCAATCGACAACCGGACACAGCGCAAAGAAGAAGCAACACTTGGCAATGTACGCTGGGATGCTGTTGATGGCATTGGCCTGCAGTATCTCGCTCTCCCGCTGCGGGCACGAGAAGAAGTCATACCAGAAAAACAACTTTTGAGTCACAAAGTCTTGCATGGGAATCGGCTTAGCTGTGCGCACCACGCCTTCCGTTATGGGATCCAGTGAAACAGATCCCCGTCCGGTCATGAGACGCTTTACGGCATCCTGCAGGATGCGCATCTGCTTGAAGTCAGGATCTGGATGGCTCTTGGAAAGCCACCTAGTTTGGTCCTTTAAAGCCTCTGAAAAATCTTCGTTAATAGGGTCCTATTAAGCCCAATAAGGGAAAATATAAAATGTTCCAAAGGCCTACCTAGCCACTGGTGTGAAACAAAAGCCGCTCTCCCAATGTCTTCACTGAAGACGACAAGGTCGCACCGCGCCTGCAATGCGCATCAGCATCCGAAGTCTAGGCTAAGGGGATAGGGCATATAATGGAAGTTGTAGCTAAACTCGAAACCCAAAATACTAAACTCTCTGCACTCCAAACCCTGTAATCCACATTCTTGTCAACAACCCTAAACCCTAAACCCCTAAACCCTGGACTCAATGCCATACACCGAAACCTTAACTCATGGGGACCGTTAGGGGGGTAGGGAGGAGGGGGGTAGGGGGCCTCAATATCTTTTTTAAGGGCTTAACAAGGCCTATTTAGGGAAGTATAGTCCCCTATCCCCCTCCCCCCTACCCCGCTAAGGGTCCCTATGAATTATGGCCTTCACTCGTTTAGAGTACAGGGTTTCGGGTTTAACGTAGGAACCTGATTAAGAAACCTTGGGCCTTTATCAGGGCTCCATATATGAATCCACCTATTCTGGGATTAGAGGCCCAGGATTTCTTAATCAGGTTCCTACCTAGAGGCTCATACCCTATCCTGTTTTTAGGATACCTAGCTTTATGGTTAGGATCTGTTATCTTAAAAAGTAGGCGCCCTAAAAAAGGGGTAGGGTATGAGCCCCTAGGTACAGTAGGGTTTGAGGCCAAGATACTCCCAACTCTTCGGGATTTGTTGTGCATGCAGGCCAAAATTACGAGTATTGCCAGAGGGTTTAGGGTTCAGGGTTCAGGGTTTAGGGTTCAGGGTTTAGGGATCAGCCTCCCACAAAATACCTTGGTTGCAACAGCCCCCCCCCACCCCCCAACCTGAAACCCCACCGAAACCCTATCAAGCATATCGATGCAGCCAAACGCAAGAACACTGTTCCGACGTGATACCCCCCCCCNCCCCCCCCCCCCCTCCTAGGCTATTTTTCGTCATCTACATTCATTATTCTTCCTGCTTTTTCACTATTCTATGCTTTTGTTTTTTTATCTTACCGCTTTTGATATTCACTATTATTTAAGCTTTTTTTCATGATTCTATTTTTTGTATCTTACCGCTCTTGATTCCTAAACCGTCCTTCAACACCTCATGCGGCTCCACCCGAGTCATCATCAGCAGCACATCCACGGAGACGGTGTACATCGGGCAGAGCATAGGAGAAACCTGGATAGGGTTCCATATCGGGTATGATCGAGTATTGCAGGCTTAGTTGCCCCCCGGGACGCCACGCGGGACGCACGTTCGGAACGCAGCCCCGGAACGCGTCTCCATACCCACCCCGGAACGCAGCTAGACGAATGTGCGGTGCAAGTCTGCAAAGATCGTGCGTTCGTTTCTAGGCGCCGCCAAAACGCTCACAAAGCATAAACTGACAAGTCTGGTGCTCGCGGGACCAAAGCCCCATCACCCCACACCCTAAGCCCTAGCCCTAAAGACAACAAGAGCTGCTTCTTGGGATATGACACCATCTGCCGGCCTGGCCCCCTTGTTGAGATGACGCCTTATAAGCGAAACTTAAATGCCTACAACCCTGCACCCTGAAGCTGGAAGGGTCTGCAACAAATATGTTTATAAAGCATCCCAACCACTTCAAGACTGAGAAGTCTAGAGCACCAGTACCAAGTACAAAAAGCGTCAGTGCCTGCAAAGATGCATTTTGCAGGCCCCACAAAATGCATTTTCATGTTTCCTGACTGAGGGTCGTGAACAGAGTTTGGCTGGATTTGACATCGCAATGGTTCCTACTGCTCTGAGGAAGCTTTGGGCAGTGCGTTGTCCGAGGCGCCTGCAAACATGCGTTTTGCAGGCTCCCAGAAATGCATTTTGCAACTTGCTTTCAAGCAGCTGGATGTTTTGAATTTCAGGACGTGCGGTCTTAAGACGCAAGTTTTTAGGACGCGCGTGCAGGACGTCGAAACGCGCGTGCCGTGGACACTAAGATTGCAGGGTGTTACACGTTTCTGGTAGGGTTCCTTTAAAGGGGTCTATACAGGATTCGGAGTCTGGGCAGGTTACGAGACCCTCCTTGTACCCTTCAGTAGGGTGCCTGGCCTCAACTAATATCAGTAGCTGGTGCTCTGGGGTCGATGGAGGGGTCCACCCAGAGAGCCCAATACCCCTTAATTAAGGAATATACCTTAAATCATTAGGGGCTTCATATTATGATTTAAGCTATATTCCTTAATTAAGGGGTATTGGGCTCTCTGGGCAGGTTTAGTGATCGGGTTAGGCTGTAGACTTTAGGGTTCAGGGAACACTCATGAAGCAGCAAGAGCTGGAACTATCATACTGTTTCAACACGGTTAGCAAAGCAATGACGGCGGTGGTGCTGAGGGGACTAGGATGTCGAAGAAGATGAGCCCGGTGTTGATGATCACGGCGACGAAGATGATGGTGTTGGCGATGGAATGGCGATGATGCTGACACGTGTGATGTTGAGTACCATGGTGATGTTGCTGCTAATGCCGATGCTGAAGATGATTGCTGCGCGCTGCGGTCGGAGAAGCAGGAGTTCAGAAGGAAGAGGAGGAGAAATTAGTGGCACACGATTTGTCTTGGATGACACTCGTGAATACACTAGGGAGAGTGATAACAGAAACGTTCATGAAATGCCGTTCTGAGGTTGATCATGACAACCATGAGGATACAACATGTGTTCATGACGAGAATTGGGTGCTGATGACAGTGGTGAGGATGGCGCTGAAGTCCGAAGTGGTGAACCAATGTGGCTGGTTGTATAAACTAGCTGTGGTAGTGGTAGTAATGGCGGCAGCGATCGGTCATAGTCGGAGTCGTCGTTGTCGTCGTCGCTGTCGTAGTCGTAGCCGCAATCGTCGTAGTAGTAATAGTAGTAGTTAGTAGTAGTCGTCGTAGTAGTAGGAGTAGTGGTAGAAGTAGAAGTAGAGGTAGTACTGGTAGTAGCAGTAGTAGTAGTCGTAGTCGGAGTTGGGGTGGGAGGGTTGGGAGCGTGGGGGCGGGGTGGGGGGGTGGGGGTTAAGCGGGTGGGTGGGTAGGTGGCTGGGGGCAGGGGTGGGGATGATGACGTACTCATCATGAACATATCCATTTTACTCGGTATTGACAGTACCTTCATGATGTCGTATTCCAACAGGTGCCAGGTGGTTGGTAGGAGGTGTGGGTGGCTAGTAGTAGTAGTCGTCGTCGTCGTGGTGGTGCTAGTGGTAGTGGTAGCGGTAGCGGTAGCGGCAATGGTAATGGCAATGGTTATGGCAACGATGGTGGTAGTAGTAGCAGTTGCAGCAGCAGCAGCAGCAGCAGCAGCAATGGTAGTGGTAGTAGTTTGGTAGCCGACGGGGTAGTGGTAGTATGGCAGTAGTAGTAGTAGTAGAAGTAGTAGTGGTAGTAGTAGTAGTAGTAGTTACCTGTTCTTTTGCACATTCCATTTTTCGTGGCAGCCGGAAACACAGTAAGGGTGCTCAAATGTGAAGGTTGCGCTCAGTCCGAAACGCGTGAAAACACCAGTCCTCCCACGTGTCCTAGTAGTAGTTGTAGCAGTAGTAGTTGTTGTCGTTTTTGTAGAAATAGCAACATTGGTACTACTATTGGTAATATTCCCAAAATAGTAGCAGCGGCAGTAGTAGTAGCAGCAGCAGCAGGAGCAGGAGCAGTAGCAGGGTTGAGGGTTCAGGGTAGAATTAGCAGTAATAGTAGTAGTAGTAGTCGTCGTCGTAGTAGTAGTAGTAGTACATAGTAGTGCTAGTAATCGTACTAGTACTAGTACTAGTACTAGTGCTAGTGCTAGTGCTAGTGGTAGTGGTTAGTGGTTAGTGGTTAGTGGTAGTGGTAGCCGTAGTGCTAGTGCTAGTGCTAGTGGTAGTCGTCGTCGTCGTCGTACCCGTGGCCGTCGTCGTAGTCGCAGCCGTAGGTCGTAGTCACTGTCGTCGTCGTAGTCGTAGCTGCAGCCGTAACCATAACTGTGGTCGCAGTCGCAGTGGCAGTGGAACTGATACAGCAGTGGTAAGTAGTGGCCGTGGCAGAAGCGGCAGTAGTGATAGCAACAGTTGCAGCGGCATTAGCAAGTTGTAGCAAGCTCTGACATACTGCAGTCATGTTCTGATGCCCAGCAGCATCTGCGTCATCGGGCAGTGCTCTGGAAAAAGTCTCCAAAGGAGTTGGGGTCTTCCCCGAGCAGCAGGCCATCAGCTCGAATCACGATGGATCCGGCCGGAACCAGCCAACAGACTTCCTAGTCGATGGATTCGATGGATTTCCTGGGACACAGTATAAGAAGCGAACCCTTTAATAATCGAACATCGCACCCAAACTCCCCTCGAGCCAGAACAACAGGGGATGACTGAATTCCCAGCCAGAGACAGATTTTAGGGTCCAGGGTTTGCAGGGGATGTGACAGTCGGAAGCGGCAGAGTCTGACAAATTTGCACATGCGATGCCATCTGAGGCCTGTCCGCAGATCTGATTCTCCCCCGATCGTTTTTGTCTATCCATCTGCCTCTCTGTGTCTCTCAGTCTCTCTCTCTCTCTCTCCCTCTCTGACTCTGACTCTCCGCCTCTCTCGCCTGCTGCATGTGTGCATATCCTGTGTGCCCGTAGATATACATGCGGACGTACCTACCTCTGTGTGTGTATGTGTGGTTATCTTCTTTTAGATGCGATTAGACCTACACACACACACACGCACGTACATAGCTGAATAAAGGTACATAATTAAACATGTAGATGGTTTAGAACGCTTTAGATGAAGGCCTACAGGAATTCACACCCAAAGCCCACAGACATGAACCCTGTTTGTGGACACAGCCTAATCACAAACTCTGACATGCTGGGACACGTGACATCCAACCCAGAACCTGGAGCCTAAACCCTACAGCCCCTGCCTTCTTACGGTTCCTTATAATGATTTCCTGAAAATAAACTCGTAAACGGGTAGGCTATGTGGGATTAGGATAAAGCCGAAACCATAATACCCTAAACCCTGATACTCTCAACCTTATAGCAACCCTTATGATACAGGAGCCGTTATGCAAAGGACCGGTTTAGGGGTTTGGAATTCCTGTAAGGATTCCTTTACGGGTGCAGGGTTTGGGTCGTTAGGGTGCTAGGGTGTGGAAGCACCCCACATGAACCCCGATACCCTAAACATCCCTAGACCCTAAACCCTCAGCCCAAATCCCTAAACTCTAACCCCAAAACGATCCGGGCCTTACGTACCCCTCCACTGTGGAGACCATGTATTGCATGAGCGCCTGTGAAGGATGGGTGAGTCGACAAGTTAAGCTTTAGGGTTTAGGGTTTAGGGCTACCGCAACTCTAATAGGTTCCTGAGTAGCGCCTTAATTTATAGTAAGGGTACCCATTTTTCCTATTATTCTGTTTTGATAAGGAAACCCAAAAAGGGCTCTACTCAGGAATCTAGAAAGGAAGGTTGAGTCGACAAGATATGGGCTCAGGGTTTAGAGTTTAAGGTTGGGTTTAGGGTTTAGGGTTTAAGCCCTAAACCCTAAACCCTAAACCCTAAAGCCCTAAACCCTAAACCCTAAACAGGGCTTTTTCGGGCCCTAAGGCTCGAATGGCCCGAATAACTTGTAGACGATGCTCTTGAGGCCCAAAAGCCTTCAAACATGAGCCCTTAGAGCCTTGGGGCAAGGGTTCAGGGTTTAGGGTTTCGGTTTTAAGGTTGGGTTTATGGTTGAGAGTTTAGGGTTTCGGGTGGTGTAGCCGCAAAAGGACACAGTTTACAGCGGCTTTATGTGGCAGTGATTGGAGCTAGGAAATTTACAAATTTACAGGCTGTTATACGGTTTGGAGGTTTCCATGGAGTACTTTTATATGGAATACAGGAGGCTAGGGCATAGCCGTAAGGCTCTTTGGATTCACAGGCACACTGGGCTGGTTGGAGCCTTAGCGTTCGGCGTCAGGATGAATTGGAAATTTGACAATTATGTTTAGCATTTTCGGATTTCCCCCAGAACAACCTAACCCCTCAACCTAAACCCCAAGAGCCCAACGCTGAACTCTACAAAGTTCTAATTATAACTAACTGGTCATCCTCCCTCCACATCTTTCAAGCGCACAGAAAGGGCTTCGGGCTTAGGGTTTAGGGTTCAGGATGGGTCTAGGCCCAAGTGGCTGATTAGTAGTAACTTAGCAGTGGCTATTTACTAGGTGAGTGGAGTATGGGTGGCAATGGGTGGCATGATTCGAGGGCCATGGGGCCTAGTAAATAGGCTAACCATACGGGTCATACCCTACCCTGTTTTTGGGTACCTACCCCTAAACCCTAAACCCTAAACCGTTTCTAAACATAAAACTAGGTACCCCAACAAAGAGGGTAGGGTTTGGCCCTAAGGTAACAAGTAGAGGTCTCCGGATGATATCCGCACTGTGGGTACGCATGACGGAACTCAACCCCGAATACAGGGGCTTAATCACTAGAATAGGGTTGTGGGGCATATCATGCTATAATTTGCCTATAATTATAATGACGAACCACACAACAGTATTGGTCATTATTCTGGCTCAAAAATTACTTCTCACGTCCAATGATCCTCAGAGCAGGTAAACCCAAAGGGTCCTAGGCACTGTTATGGGGCATACTTGCCCTAATCATAGTGGTAACTCCCAATGTAGAAACCCTACATTCTACTATATAGGTACTTGGGACCCTTTGGGAAAGAAGAGATAAAAAGAGCCCAGCCGATGATACCCCCTACAGCCTCCTCTTAGCCATACTGCGGCCCTGAATCCCTGAACCCCGAACATTGTCTGCCTGGACATGTCTAGTCCATGATCGGGATAGTATAAAGAATGTCATTTGTTGATCCTTCTTAGGCTTCTTGGTTTAAGTACCCAGAAAATCTAAAATGTTACCCAACTATGACGAATATGTTGAATTACGAGTGCAGGTATACCTAAACCGACCGCAAATCCCTCAGTAGTAATCCAGAAACTCCAAAACCCTGAATTAAGGAATATACCATAATATACCCTAAATTAGAATAGGACGGCTAATATGATTTAAGATGTATTCCTTAATTAAGGGGTTTGGGGGTCTCTGAGAAATTCGGCACACCCTAGCGTGGTCGGCATTGGATTCCAATTGCTGTAAACCCTAAACCCTACCTTAACCCGGCATATCCTACCTTTTTAAGGACTTATATAAGGAAATCATAATAAGGAGCCCTAAACCCTAAACCCCTAAACCCTGAACCCCGAAACCCCTAAACCCACAGGGTTAAGGTAGTATCTGGTAAGGCAGGGCTTTGTAGGCTTTCAGGGTTCAGTGTTGAGCGCAAAGTCAGAGCTGGGCCTTCTCCGATTACCCCTATAGGCTATTAGACCCTAAAGATCCCTATTTGGACCCAATTAAGGGTAGATTAAGGTACCCTTAAGGTCTAATAGCCCATAGTGGTAAGCATGCTTCCTATAGGCTTTCGGAGCGTGTACTTAAAATATCAGAGTACCTTTGAAGCAGTATTCAGTGTCCCTTTATCACTATAGTCCCAAACGCCAAGAGGTTAAGAAGCCTGAGTAGCTAAAATTACAAAAATTATTGCTTAGGGCTTCTTGTTGTCACAGTAAACTTTGCCCCCGAGAGCCCATTCTGCCCTTCACCTTATAAGAATCCCTTAAGCAACCCGTAAAAAAACCTCTTCTAGTTATCTGGCGCCTATAACGCACTATGTCCCACACGAGCCTTCGTCGGGACCTTCGCCAAATCTTTCAGGGTCTGCCTCTAATCCGTAGTCACAGTGGCATAGGGCTTGCATGGTTTAGGAGTAGATGTTTAGGGCTTTGGGGTTAACGGGGTGGGTTTAGGGATTGGGAGTTAAGGGGTTTAGGATGGTCTCGGGACTAGGTGATTAGGGTTTAGGGGTTTTAGATGGTTTCAGGTCGTAGGTTTAGGTTTACGGTTTAGGGGTTAGGGGGTTGAGGGTTGACGTGGCTTCTGAAGATGTGTCGGGGCTCTACAGCTTGGGGCATCAGGGTTTGAGGTTTGGTTTCTGGGTTTCTACCCCATACCCAAGGGAACAGAACTAGCCATCGTAGCGGTGGCTCTGAGGGCGTACTCTTTTGAGGGCTCTGCCTTCTAACGAGTGGGTCACACACACCCCTATCCGAAATTTCATACACGTTGCCAAGTGTCCAAAACCTGCTAGTCCAGGGTACATAATATGTACTGATGAGATTACCGGTCTGTAGGTACTTGGTGTTGACAAATGGGCTATACTTCAACCCCACGTACCCTACCTTTTAAAGGATGTGTATGTGTAGTTCTCTCAATTAGTGCCCCGTTTTAGTTGGCCAAAATAGTGCAGCACCCTGATCAAATGGACCTTAAAGAGGCCCCATAACTATCAGAACTACCCATATCTCACTATCATACGGGACCTCTAATGAAGGTAACCCTAAAACCCAAATCCTAAACCCTAAATACTAAACCCTAAACCCTAAATCCTAAACCCTAAATCCTAAACCATAAACCCTAAACCCTAAACCCTAAGCCCCACAAGGAGTCTCCACTTGGAGTTCCCAAGTAACAAGTGGCTGGCCAAGCCCAAAGAGGCCCCTTCAACTACTCAGAACCCTAAGGGTCCATGTACCCAAATAGGGTTCCGTTAAGGGATCCTAAAAGGGTTTAGGGTTTAGGGTTTAAGGGTCCATGTACCCAAATAGGGTTCCTTTAAGGGATCCTAAAAGGGTTTAGGGTTTAGGGTTTAAGGGTCCATGTACCCAAATAGGGTTCCTTTAAGGGATCCTAAAAGGGTTTAGGGTTTAGGGTTTAAGGGTCCAGGTACCCAAATAGTATATACTTTGGGTCCAATGTACCTATAGAGGGACTAATTTAAGGCCACTGTATATACTGTTTGGTTACATGGACCCTTATAAGGGAAGTTAGCAAGCCCGGAGGCTCCATATACACTACCATTGTGCAACTAGCTCTCAAAGGCAATCGTTGTGATTGTCTTAGGGACCTAGTTCATAATGGTAGTATATATGGAGCCTCTTGGAAGCAGTTAAGAACAAGCGCCATAGCTAGGTTAAGCCCCACTGAGGGCATTCGTAAAGTTTCAAACAAGCATACTTGTAACTAGTAACCTACCTACTAGCTCCGAGTGCTCTGGGTCTACAGTCTGAACCAGACATGATTTCCTGATTCTGGGAAGCACTCATAGCCCGAACCCTCGTTGAAGCCCCACTGTGGTGGCCTCTTACATGTGATGCCACCCTATGTACTCGTGCCCTTTATTATGAAGACCCTCCTCTGATTTCTGACCCAAAGCCAAAAACGCTGAGGCAAAAGCAACGGCCCTTGAACGACCGCTGCGCGGCAATGAAAAATGGCTTTGGGCGGATGGTGAACTTCAAGTCAAGAGCCAAGCGCATCACTGTACCATAGGGGCCGTGAGAATTAGAAAATGGTGTGTAGGGTAGACTATAGCTCGTATGATTATAGAGACGGGACTTTAAAGGAGTCTCTACACGACTGTCATGCGTCAAGTCACTGGATGAGGCTGTACTGATACCTGGGATGGCGTTGGTGGTGGAGGCAGCATAAGCTGAAAGAACCAGTGCAGGACAGTCCGGCAGATGATGAGTGCAACTTGCAATGCATGGTATTTAGAATGGGCACGGATCCGAACGTTGGCGCCGGTTTCTTTATCGGAACCCCGGTCTTTTAAATCATAACACAAACATGTAATCAAACAATCTTCTAGAAAGGTTACCCCAAGGTCCAGGTACCTTTATATGCTCAGACCCCGGAGTACACCTGTAGCAACCGCGTGCGGGCGAAGGTGAGTACAACAAGAACAAGAATCCCTGTATCCCAAAGGCTCCATGTACCCATATAGTAGGTACTTAGGCCTTTAAGCCTTAAAGTACCTATATAGGGACCCCTTTAAGGCCTAAGTGCCTACTATATGGGCACATGGAGTCTTAGAGTATCGTATCCTCGTACGACTCCGTCAGGGCCCTTTACGCCCGTATAAGAGTCTTGTAGACGCCGTAAATTAGATGAAGCAGCGTTTGTGTTTGACGTTCATAGTAAAGCTCCAAGACATACACTAACCAGTAACCAGTATTTCAAGGAAGTCTACTGACACTCACCGAAGCCCCAATATGCCGGAGGAGGTTCACGGGACTAAGTACAGATATAAGTTATACGTACCTCAGTTTGAGTTGTAAGTAACTATAACCTTAGTTAGATTGTTTATAACTCTAGTTACTAAGTCCCATGAACCTCCACGTGTCGGGACGAAATGGACCCTAAATCAACCTAAAAAGGATTTCTTTCAGGGTTCCTGCTACGGGTTCCTATAAGGCTTGTGTGGGTTCTACAGGGCTTTGGGTGTGGGGGGGGGGGGGGGGTTNGGGGGGGGGGGGGGAGGGTTAAGGACGACATGAAATCTAAAAGGGTTCTAATGATGTGTGTGATGTATATATATATATATATATCGTGTATATGAATATGTGTATATGTATATGCATGTGTGTAGACGTAAACACACTTTCACACTCGTACGTACATACATACACACAGACATACAGACGTACATACATACAAAAATAATTAAATACATGCATACTGACGTAAATATGCATAGGTACATGCAGACATTAGTGTGTACTTACATACACACATACATACACAAATGTATATGCAAAATACATATATATATACTACGTACATGTCTGTGAAAGAAGAAACAAACACACACACATATATATATATATATATATATATATATATATATTGTGAGAGAGAGAAAGAGATCTTTACATATGTAATATACTCTTATATATATATATAGCTCATTCTCTGCGAGAAAACATATGTACAAAAGCATGTACATATGTAGAAAATACGCGCACGCGCGCGCGCGCGCGTGTGTGTGTGTGTGTGCGTGCGCGCGCAACCCCTGTTTCCAAGGGAGTACTCAGTAAACAACATGCAGGGGGCCATCCCTCTTGTCATTGGTGGATGGCCAACGAAGAGGCCAACGACAAGAGCTGAAAACGTACCTGCACGAGCAAATGAAGATATTGAAGGAAGAAATGACAAGAACAAGTAACCCTAACACAAACAGCATCCCACGGGATGACTGGTCAGCAAGTGTGTGTGTGTGTATGTGTGCATACACATATAATATATAAATATATATAGTACAGAAAGTATTGTGGGAAACACATGTAAACCTATGTGATAGAATCCTTGTCGTAGGCACAGCCCCCCAACCCACACCAAACAAAACACATAATATACATCATCTAGTGCGGCAAGAGCGGCATCACTCTCGCTGCAAAGTTGGGGAAAATCCTCGGGACGATCAAGCGGTGCAAGAACCCTAACCCCTAAACCCTAGAACCCCTAAACCCTCAACCCCTAAACCCCAAACCCTAAACCCCAAACCCTAAACCCCAAGAGCGGAGGCTACTGGTAGGTTTCGGGTTTAGGGTTAGTTTAGGATTCAGGGAGTGTAGAGTTTAGGGTTTAGGGGGTTCAGGGAGTGTAGAGTGTAGAGGTCAAATGAAATGCACGTCAGTAATCCTAAGCCATTCTGGCAATCGAGGTGATCCTGTGTAAATAAATGCTTCAGGTTGGTCTTAGGGTTCAGAGGTCCAGGCATGCCAGGCATTCTCGGGAGTTGACAAAGCGGGTTCAGACTGTTGGCTCACTGGCCTGCAGTGACTGAGGCGCTCCGTTTCTCATTGATCTGCTCTACTACTGCTGCTACTACTACTACTACTTCTGCTGCTGCCACCACTACTTCTACCACCGCCACGGCTACTGCCTACTCCTATTAACACCACGAAATACTACCACTACTGCCTCTTCTTCCACTACTACGTTTTGTGGTCTACTACTACTGCTACTCCGGAGTAAGCCCCAAATCCGTTTCTGCAGCTCCACCTCTGCCCACTTTTTCTGAACATCTCAATCCTTGTCTACCTTAAACCTTAAACCCTAAACCCTAAACCCTAACCACTAAACCCTAAACCCCTAAACCCTAAACCCTAAACCCCTAAACCCCTAAACCCTCAACCGCTTTTTGTGGCCCCAGGCCTGAACCCCCAACTATAAAAGATCTAAAACGCTCCACCTGGAACCTACAGTAAACTCCAGAAAGTTGGAACATCAGTATCCTAAGTCCCTTATACAAAAAAAGAAGGGAAATCCAGCACCAATCCTCCTAAACCCATGTTCCAACTTTCTGGGATTCCCTATACGCCCCAAAAGGGTTCAGGTTAAGGTTCTCTCCCCAGACGGTCCATATATACTACCATTATGGAATTAGGTCCCAAAAGACCATCCCCATTGTAGTCTTTGGGGCCTAATTCCAGAATAGTAGTGTATATGGACCCTCTTGGCTCTAAACCCCTCAAACCCTTCTTAAACGGCTTAAGGCTTAGAGTCTATAGATAAAACCCTGATCCCTATACCCTAAACCCCAAACCCTGCACCCTAAACCCTTGGTAGCCGGGTAGCGAAACCCTAAACCTTAAACCCTAAACGTGGTTGAGAATGTATAATAAACAAAACCCTAAGCTAGGAGGTGCGTTTGTAGGTAAGATCCTCTTAAGCCCAATAAGAGCAAATATTAAATGTCCCAAAGCCCTACCTAGCAAGCCCTAAACCCTAAACCTTAAACCCTAAACCTTAAATCCTAAACCCTAAACCTTAAGCCCTAAACCCTAAACCTTAAACCCTAAACCTTAAACCCTAAACCTTACACCCTAAGCCCTAAATCCTTGGTAGCCGAGTGGCGACATCATGGCGTTGCTGAGCACGACGCGCTCGCATTCGGGCCGGGGCTCTCTGAGATGATCGAACCTGTCACTGCTTCCCCCAAAGGCTCCATGTACCTTTATAGTAGGCACTTAAGCCTTAAAGGGGTCCTTAGATGGGTACTTTAAGGCCTAAGTATTTACTATCACCCCAGGGGTCCAAGTACCCAATAATCATATACTCTCCAAAATCCTAACCTACATAACTACTATCCTAAAACCGAGTACCTGATTATTGCGTCCTTAGGACCCTTAGGGTCACTGCTTCCCAGAGACTCCAATATCCCTTAATTAAGGAATATTCCTTAAATCATATTAGGGATCCTACTATAATTTAAGGTCTATTCCTGAATTAAGGGATATTGGAGTCTCTGGGTTGGGGGGTTAAGGTTTAGGGTTTAAGGTTTAGGGCTTAGGTTTTTGGCTTAGGGTTTAAGGTTTAGGGCTTAGGGTTAAGGTGCAGGGCTTAGGGCTTAAGGTTTAGGGTTTAAGGTTTAGGGATTCGGGTTTAAGGTTCAGGGCTTGCAGTTGGGTTTAGGGACCCGCATGGTCTGTTGAACTCATAGAGTTTCGGCTTGGGGGTTTAAGGTTTAGGGCTCAGGTTTAGGGTGTAGGGCTGAGGGTTTAGTGTTTAAGGTATGTTAAGGCTTATGGTTCTTGCGCTCAAAAGAGCTCTAAACGCCTGTATACCTTTTCAACAGAAAATGTGTATTATGTATGCACACCTACATAACTACATGTGTATACATATATATGTATGTATATACACATAATAATGGACAGACAGAAAGACAGACAGACAGACAAACAGACAGACAGACAAACAGAACCCTATATTAAACGGCAGCCCTATAAACCCCAAACCGTGTTGTTAAATACCGCTTTTTAGTGACACCCACCTTTTCTCAAGAAGACGCCTGGTCCGTTGAGACTGGACCCCAGACCTTGCTTATCACATCGGACTCTCAACACCTTAAATTTACTGGGTTCTAACTGAGCGGCCACCAAAATTGTCTATGATTGGATACCTTAGAAGACCTAGAGACTTTCCCAAAGTGCTACTGAGCGAGCATCATGATTCTACACACAGATATTGCTCATGCCTCGACAAACCCTCAACCTTCATGTCACTCAAATTTCCAAGACAAGCAAGCGCAAGACACAAAACCCATGGCAAGGTTCCATAACACCCGTATACATAATACAAACTAAGGTTGAAGCCCGAAAGCCGAAACTGCTGCCTCCCAAACCCTTAAACAACCCTTAACTAGGGAGGGACTGTAAGACCGAAGTGTGTACTATATCAGCACATGGACCCTTAGGAAATCATCGGGTTTAGGCTGGAGGTTTAGCGGTAAGCAAGCTCCAGAGTAATTAGAACTTTCCGGGTATTCTAGTTTACAAAGGAGGATCCCTAGAAGGAAAAAGTATTGCCACTAATTCAGGCTTCTTCCTAATTACCTCACTGGCCCAAAACCCAAGGAAATAAACTTTGAAACTTTCAGAATCGACTACCATATAAGAACCCCAAAAGTTGAAAAGTTGAGTTTACAGCCAATATGCTAATAATCATATATACTGTCCGAAATCCTAACCTACATAACTACTATCCTCAAAGCCGAGTACCTAATTATTGGATCCTTTGGACCCTTGGGGAGGCTTCTTCCCAATTACACGCCCGAAACCGTAAACCCGAAACCCGAAGCTTCTACTTATTTGGGAGTTTCCGAAAATAGGGGACCCTAAGATAGTACCCTAAACAGTAGCATCCTCATTATAAGGACCCCAAAATAAGGTACCCCCTATTTTCGGAAAGCCCCATTTATCAAAAGCAACCCCACGACTCCAGAGCCCCCTAACCCTAAGGGTCCAAGTACCTACTACTTGGGGTTCCTTAAAGGGTTCCATAAGGGGCTCCTTAAAGGGTTCTATAAGTGATCTATAGGGATTTAGGGTTTAGGGCCAACCCTAAGGGTCCAAGTACCTAATAATCGTATACTCTCCAAAATCCTAACCAACCTAACTACTATCCTAAAACCGAGTACTAATTATTGGGTCCTTTGGACACTTGGGGTTAATTAAGGAATCTACGTTAAATTATAATTTTAGCCCTAGCAGGAGTAAGTTTTTTCCTCAATTAAGGGTTTTGGAGTCTCTAGGCACCCTAAACCCTAAACCCCTTACCCCCCCGAAACCCTACCTAGACCCCCCAACTACCCTCTAATATACCCCAAATACCTACTATTAAGGGCCAGGCTCCATTAAAGGGCCATTGGGGGGTCCTGGTAAAACCTGAAACCCGAAACCCCCGAACCCTAAACCCTAAACCCCTAACCCCTGAACCCTAAATCTGATGCCTCTCATGATCCGGCGTAGCGAAGTTTGTATTCGGGGGGACGGAGCACGCCTCAGAAAGTTGGCGACACAGCTTCTCTGGCTCTGGGTTGTAGGCTTGGGGTCCGAAGCCCTAAGCCCTAAACCCTATGAGCCCTAAACCCTAAACCCTAAATCCTTATTAATAACCCTATGAGCCCTAAGCCCTAAGCCCTAAACTCTAAATATTAACCTCAAACCCTAAACCGGGCCCGAACACCCCATCAAACTCTACGCATCCCTACCCCCCTCTGGTCCTTAATGCTGGGTATTTGGGGTGTATTAGAGGGTAGTTGGGGGGTCTACTTGAAGGGGCAGGGGACTTAGTAAGTTGGTTATAAGTAGGGTTATAATTAGGCTAACTCCACTTAGGCACTTATAACTCTACTTATAACCTACTTACAAAGTCCCCTGCCCCTTCAAGTAGGGGCATCCCTTAGCCCTATAAAGCCTACTTGTCGGGTATCATGGGGAACCAAAGGTTAACCTTTGTCATAATATAAGGAATATATAGGGATTATACTACCCCAAAAGGTTAAAGATTACCTACTCTACTACTAGGAAAGGGTTTGGCGTCTGCGGTCTTAATTCTTGTGAAGGTCCCGTGTTCAGGGCTCGGGATCGGATGCAGCTTGTCTCGAAAGAACGCCTTAGGGTTTAGGGGTAAGGGATTTAGGGTTTAGGATGTATTTAAGGCCTATTTAGGGTTTAGGGTTCAGGGATTTAAGGGCCTGAGGGTGCAAGTGCCCAATCATCGTGTACGCCCAAAAACACCAACCTACAGTGCCACGATGCTATGCCCAAGTACCTACCCCAAGGGTCCAAGTACCCAATAATCATACACTCTCCAAAATCCTAACCTACATAACTACTATCCCAAACCCGAGTACCTGATTATTGGGTCCTTTGGACCCTTGGGGCTACTTGTGGCTCCTTTGGACCCGTAGCAGACTGACACAAACCTCGGAAACCACCTAGAAACCTCCTCAAACCCTTACAGCAGAAGCCAGAAAGTTGGAACATTCGTATCCTCATGCCCTTAATGTAAAGTATAAGGGATCCTAGCACGAATCCTCCTAAAGCCATGTTCCAACTTTCTGGCTTCTACTATACAGAAGAGGCTGTGGAAGCCTTAAACCCCAAAATCCTTATGACGGGAACCCAAACTCTTTCCGGATTGCATCGGCACTAGGTCTTTCGGGCTTTACGGCTCTTCTGGACTTTGAAGAAACCAGGGAGAAACAAGTATCGACCAGTATAGATTGTACTGTATAAAGATTCCTTTCTGGAACAGGTCCAAAAACAAGTATTCAAGCACATGTAACTAATTGAGCATCTGTGGGACATCACCGCCGCCAAGTGCAACGATTGAGGCACCTCTAGTCTGTATAACCTCCACAGCAAGCCGAAATGCCCTCAACCCTAATGCCCTACTATGCCCTAATGCGCCGTAATGCTCTTCTCCTGAAGATTAAACAGCACATGTGTAATAGAGGCCTCTTCGAAGAAGAGCTCAACACCGTCGTGCTCATCCTTGGTCGTTGAGGTGGAGTTCCGGGCTGAGGACAACCCTAAACCCTAAACCCTGAACACTTACATATTATAAGGACCCCCAAATAAGGTACCCTAAACCCTATGCCCTTCTAGATCCCCTATAGTTAGGAACCCTAAGCATTTTAGAAGGATATCCTTACCGTATTGGGCCTCATTATAAGAGGGTTTATATGGGATATCCCTGTCCTACTTTTTGCTTATGTGCTTTTTTGGGGCCCTATATAGAACCCTTGGAACCATTGAAGGCATTTGGGTTGGTGCTTTGGGGTCGAGGGCCTGAGGGAAGGCATTTAGGCTGATGCTAGTTTGGGGGTTTAGTTGTTGCCCTCTTTTTTGAGGGCTCCTTCTCGGAAAGGGTTTAGGGTTTAGGGGTTTAGGGTTTACGGTATGGTGATGTGGGTTGGGGGGTCCTAGGTTCTGCCAGACGGTCGGATCGTTGTCCCTGGTGCAGGAATCAACCTCTTTGAAATCCCAACACCGCACGAACCCAATGCCTTGCCTGCAATCGCCAGTCTAGCAAAGTTCGAGGTCGTAGGACCAAGTATAGCACCCAAACAGATCTGGAGTTCTCCATATTGGCTATCTAAATATATTGAATGACTGCCTCTAAAACCCTAAAGTACAACTAAACCCTCTAGGCCCTGTGCCCCTACAAGCACAACCGCTAAGCCAAACGAGACAAAAGCCCAATTTGACGCAAGACCCTCAAGACGAACAAGAACCAAGGCATAGCATTACTGCCATCCTTCAGGCCGCCAAGGAGACGTACCCCCAGGGGTCCAAAGGACCCAATAATTAGGTACTCGGTTTTAGGATAGTAGTTATGTAGGTTAGGATGTTGGAGAGTAAATGAAAATACGGTTCTTGGACACTTAGGGTAAACACTAAACCCTAAATCCCTATAGATCCCTTATAGAACCCTTTAAGGAGCCCCTTAAGGAACCCTTTAAGGAACCCTAAGTAGTAGCGTACTAACCGGTAACATTCCAACTCTTCGACCCCCAAAGACCAAAGTCCCCCTATACCCAAACACCTGAACCCTAACCCTAAGGGTTTAGGGTTTAGGGTTTAGGGGGGGGCTCAAAATGGCCCAAAAAACCCATATAATAGCGTCTTTAGGCCCAAAAGCCTTAAAATATGAGCCCTTACAGCCTCAGGGTACGAAACTCTAGAACATCCCTGTACAATGACAGCTCCTTTTTGATCAGTCGTCTTGCGAGGCCTCCGTCGTCCCCAAATAGGACACATCTAAATAACTTGCCCAAGAATCGCCGAATCTGCGGCAGTTGTGTTTATAGGGTTTCCCTAAGGCTCTAAGGACTCATATTTTAAGGCTTTTGGGCTTAAAGACCATATTATATAAGGCTTTTGGGCCATTTTGAGCCTTAGGGTTTTGCATGGGTGTAGCGACAAGAGATTAGCGGTTTGGGTTTAGGGGTTTAGGGCAGCAAATGTCTCGCAGGGATCTCTAGTTAAGGGGTTCTACGCAAGTTCGTAACATAGGGGCCGCATAGGACGTAAGAGGCTTTCAAGGATTAGCAAGGCTTTTCCACGGGCAGCGTAAGGTTCGTACACGCTTTTATGACAGCACTTTATGTAAAGAATAAGAGTTGGGCGAGAAATGTAGCGCCTTCATGTCGTACAGGAGTTGTATTTGGATTCTTTGGCTTCTTATTAGGCGGTTTCCAAAAAAGGTTCTAGGACGGACTTTGGGGCTTCAGGATTAAAACAAGGTTTAGGAGTTCCGGGCTTAGGGTGTAAACACCTCAAGAAGGAACACCTTCTCACTCAACCGGAATACTAGGGATCCTCTCTCAGGGCCTCAAAACATTGAGCTTCACCTTTCTCGCTGTTCTCAGGGCCTCTAGAGCTGCTTAAATGTGATCCGTGCTTCGCCTTTAACGGGGTCCTGTGTAGAGCCCTGTTTGCTCCCCTGATCCTAACCCCCGACCTAAAGATTTGTAGGGCTTCCCCCAAGGGTCCAAGTACCCAATAATCATATACTCTCCAAAATCCTAAGCTACGTAACTACTATTCTAAAACCGAGTACCTAATTATTGGGTCCTTTGGACCCTTGGGGTTCATGCATGGTTTAGGATTCAGGCATTCAGCGCTTCCAGGGATTTTTCCACAAGAAGACTCAAAGGATGAAGGTTTGGGCGCAAGGGTTTAGGATTTAGGGTTGTAGGGTTCGAGGCTTGGGGTACAAAGAGCCCGAACCCGAGCTTCCTCAAGAGTAATATGTCTTCCTTATAATAAAAACAAACGTTAGGGTTTTCACGGGGTTTAGGGTTTAAACACAGAAACGTTAGGGTTTTAAAAGGGTTTAGGGCTTCGGGTTTGTTTAATACGGTTTATTATAAGCATTGCTGAAGCTTTCAAAGTCCGATCGGTGCCGATTCCTGGGCAGCTTCGGGATGCAAGACGGGCGGGCAATAAGGTTTGGTTTAGGGTTTAAGTTTAGCTGCAGAGCAGGTATCAGGCCTCAATAGGAAGCATTCCAAACTTTGAGGCACTCTTGGATCACCGCCGCCTCCAGTGTCTTGGGGGCCTCCAATCGTCGGAAAAGTTGGGGGGTTTAGGGCTTAGGGTTAGGGTTTAGAGTTTAGGGTTAGGGTGTTTAGGGAGTGTTTATGGGGACGGGTTCGCAAGCAAAGCCGGAAACCCTCAAATCAAGCCAAAGCCCTGACACCCAAACAAAGCCCTTACCTATAGAAACCAATGTAGCCTCAAGAAGCGGCTATGACCTACATAGAACCCCAAGGGTCCAAAGGACCCAATAATCAGGTACTCGGGTTTGGGATAGTAGTACATGTAGGTTAGGATTTTGGAGAGTGTATGATTATTGGGTACTTGGACCCTTGGGGTTTTGCCTTTTTTCTATTTTGGGTTCCCTTATGAAAACCAAATAGTAGGAAAAGGGATAAGGGTACCCTAAACCCATAGAAGCTACATTTACATTTACCTTTTTAAGGCTTTAAGGTACCTTGCTTGCTCTAGGTAGCCAAGAAGCCTGAGCACTTGCTTGCCATTCCACCCCAGGGTTTAGGGTTTAGGGGTTTAGGGGTTTAGGGGGTTTAGGGTTTAGGGGGTTTAGGGTTTAGGGTTTAGGGGGTTTAGGGTTTAGGGTTTAGGGTGTGAAGCAGCAGATTCAACACATCCTATTCGACGCACAAGGTGTTACACACATTGAAGGGCTTCCATTACGATAGATAGGGCGTTTAGCTAGTGAAACTCCGCGGCCTTAGCTTCAGCTGTCGGGCTTCGAACCTGAAGCAGCAACACCGTCTGCAACAGGATGTCGGTGTAGACTATACTAAATTAATGAAAATGTGTAGTAAGGGGCAACAAGAAGAGGCTACTGTTGGCAAATATTCCCTAACCCTGAACCCTAAACCCTACCCCCAAACGTTAGGCCTTAAACTCGCAGCTGTAGACATAAACCCTAAGCCCCAGCACTGTATAAATCCTTTTCGAAAAGGGTAGTATTTTCAGGGCCTTAAAAGTTTGGTATACTGTGGCAGTATAACTACATTCAGGACCCCCAAGGAATAGTATCGCTATTTATTCAGGCCACTATGTTAGCCGTAAAGAAAAACCAACTATAAACTCTGGACCTCGAAACCCAAAACACAACGAACAAATACTAAACCCGTAACGCTATAAACCCCTGAGCCATAATAACAACTGGGATCGTAAACCGCACATAGGCCCATCTTTTGCAGCTCTAGCCTGCTGGCTGACCTTGGTTTCAACTCCTCCGTAGCAGGGTTTCTCGAACTCTGCAGCTTTATCTAGCCCCAAGGGTCCAAAGGACCCAATAATCAGGTACTCGGGTTTGGGATAGTAGTTATGTAGGTTAGGATTTTGGAGAGTGTATGAGTATTGGGTACTTGGACCCTTGGGGTAGGAGCCCAAAACAGCACCTAAACACACGCGCGTTCAGTCAAAAGGTCGACGAGGGGTCAGGTTTAAATAGCTCTTACTCGAATGTTTGTCTCGCCGCGATTGTCGGCTGCCAAATTTGCGACGTTAAATGTTGGTGTTGTTGAAACTGTTTTGGTATTGCGGTTGTGTATTTGGAGGTGGCTTCCGTTTGTGTAGAGGATTGTTTCAAGTAGCGGTAGTTTGAAGCTTTCACGGGGTCTGCAGAAATTTTTTACAAGGTTTAGATTCGTGTTTGGCGATGAGGCTTTGTGGGTTAGGACTTTGGAGTGAAGGTCTAGGGTTCGGGGTCTGGGGTTTACGGGCTTAGGGTTGGGGGGTGTAGGGTTTGAGCTCTTCAGCTTTTGGGGATGGGGCTTGCTGCTGCAGGACTAAGTTTGAGACTTGGGTCAATGTAGGGGCCTTTGTGATTGGAATGGGGCTTTGGGGTATTTCGAATCGTAGTGATATAGGAACTATAAGGGTGAGGCTTTCCATTGACCCGGCCCCGTTCTATACCTGTAGGCTCATACCCTACCCCCTTTTTGAGGGTATCTACTTTTCTATACAACAGGTCCTAACCATAAAACTAGGTATCCCAAAAAAGGGTAGGGTATGAGCCTCTAGGTGGGAGTTTCCGAAAATAGGGGATCCTAATATAGTGCCCTAGATAGTAGGATCCTTATTACAAGGACCCCAAAATGAGGTACCCCTAATTTTCGGAAACTCCCAGTTAGGAGTTGGGAAATAATGAGGCAATATTCCTGAAAACATGAGTCGGATCCGAGTTCGAGAAGGCTTTGCGCCTGTTTTCTAAGCTTATACCCCTTAATTAAGGAAGACCTAAATTTCCTTTAAAGGGATCTATAGGGTCCCTTTAAGGGGATTCTATAAGGGATCTATAGGGTTTAGGTCGGAGAGGGTCCAAAGGACCCAATAATTAGGTACTCGGGTTTGGGATAGTAGTACATGTAGGTTAGGATTTTGGAGAGTATATGATTATTGGGTACTTGGACCCTTGGGGCCTTAATTAAGGAATATACCTTAAATCATTCGGGGCTTCATATTATGATTTAAGCTATGTTCCTTAATTAAGGGGTATTGGGCCTTTGGGACTCTATTTGTAGGACCTGTAATAAAGGTAACCCGGCACTCCGAAAAGGAATCAAACTGAGATGCTCACAACCGGAGGAACAGTAGCAAGAATTCTAAACCCCAGTTCGGCAATTCGACAAAACAAACCTTAAACCCCCAAAAACCCCGAACCCCATCACTATATACCCCAAACCCAAACAGGTTACAGTTGAACCCTCAACACACCCTAAACCCTAAACCCCGAACCCCAAGGTTTCAAGTACCTAATAATCATATACTCTCCAAAATCCTAACCTACATGGGGGTTTCCGAAAATAGGGGACCCTAATATAGTACCCTAAATAGTAGGATCCTTATTATAAGGACCCTAAAATACGGTACCCCTAATTTTCGGAAACTCTAAACCCTTATAGAGCCCTTTAAAGGAACCCTGATAGTACCCTTATAGTCACCCTTTAAAGGAACCCTAAGGGACCCCTAATTTTCGGAAACTCCCACATAACTGCTACCCTAAACCGAGCACCTAAGTCTTGGGTCCTCTAAGGCCCTTTTGGGAAACCCCAGAACCCAGAAATCGCTAGCCATAATTAAATGAGAAAGCTCCTCCTGCTTTTTGGGGTTTAGGGTCCTAGGGCTTTTTTGGGGTTTAGGGTTTAGGGTTTAGGGTTGTGCTTACAGTAAATCCCATAAAGATGGAAACCGAATTAAGGCCAAATAGTGCTGGGATTCCCTTGACATTACTCTTAAGGATTGAGGCTATTGGGTTTCCAACTTTTGGGCTTCTACTGTAGCCATAGATGAGAAAGCTCCTCCTGCGCGGAAGATCCCAGAGCTTCCGAAAGTGGTCAAGACGCCTTGTCGAAAGGTCCGCACCTGAAACTAAAGCTCGGAGAACTGGATTTAGGCTTTCACGGGAGAGGGTTCTATCGGGCTTGAACAGGGCTTAATTAGTTTGGATTTGGTGTTTAGGGTTCAGGGTTCAGGGTTTAGGGCCTTAGGGTTCGGGTTTAGGGGCTTAGGGTTCAGGGTTTAGGGCCTTAGGGTTCAGGGTTTAGAGGTTCATGGGAACGTTTTCTCGGATGCATGGGCCTTATCACTTCGAGAAAGCTTTGTGCGTTTTTTGGGGTGCGCATGTGCTTTTACGATTGCATGTGCCCCAACATGCCACGCAGAGTTTTTTTTTGTGGGCCCTTGCAGATGGTGTAGGGTTTAGTAGCTGTATCTGTATGCACGCGTACATGTCTGCACGTACAAGCATGGAGAGAACAGCCAGGACAAGAAGGACCCAAGTAACACGTAACGGTCACCACCATAGTCTCAGCATCGAGGCCGTTGAAAACCACTGCCATAGCAAACAGTCTTGGACAATGAATCATGGTAGCAATCCTACAGAACTCTCAACCCCTAAACCACAATTCAAGGCAGCTAGACCCTACACCCCATAAATAAGCAACCTCGACAAACCCTAAACCCTAAACCCTGAACCCTAAACCCGAAACCGCAATACTCCATAAACTTGAAAGAAACGTTTTTTTAGGGATCCTTTCGAGGCACCCTTATGGCATCCTTTAAAGGATCCGTCAAAGGGAACCACCTTAAACCCTAAACCCCAAACCCAACCAGGACCCCCCAAGTTCCCTTTAAAGGGCTGTGATATTTCACACTAAGAGGTATTATATAGGGGCTACAATAAGGGGTAGTTGGGGGGTCTAGGAAAACTCAAAACCCTCAGCCCTAAAACCACCAGAGACTCCAAAACCCCTTAATGAAGGAATGTACCTTAAATTATAATAGGATCCCTAAAATGATTTAAAGTATATTGCTTAATTAAGGGGTTTTGGAGTCTCTAGGAACCTTGAGGAACCCCCTAAACCCTAAAACCCTAAACCCTAACCTTCTGTAGATCCTTTATAGATCCCGTAAAGTGACCCTGAGCCCTAAACCGAACCAGCCTGGGGTTTTCCCTCGGGCTTGTCCCAGGACACGAAGGAGAGTTGCTCGGCCCTGTTGTCGGGGCTGACCTGACAGCAGTCTGGCTTTTGGGGCTTTGGGGTTTAAGTGTGTGTTTATAGCGTTTAGGGCTAGGGCTTTAGGGTCCAAGGTTCAGGGGTTTAGGGTTTAGGTTTTAGTGCTGAAAGAAAGAAGTTTGCAGGAAGTTACATGGCTTTAGAGGATCGTACGAGAGGGACTAATCATGGCCTTAGGGTTAAATATATGGGGCCTGCATAATTGGAATCGGGTCTTGGGTTAAACCCTAAACCCTAAACCCTAACTAAGTATGCAGGAAGTCCGTGGGAGTGCGGATCTTGGCGTGCGTTAGCTGGGTTCTTGTTTGAGGAACTTAATTTAAGTTACCATCATAAGGAAGCCACAGTCTTTACTATAGGTCCCTATGACGGTAACTTATATGAGACCCCTTACCCAAAGGATCCATGTACCCAAATAGTATATACTTTGGCCCCAAAGTACCAATATAGAGACTACTTTAAGGCTTAAGTATATACTATTTAGGTACATGGATCCTTTGGGTTAACAAGAACCCAGTTAGATTTCAGGGCTTGCTTGGGCAAAAAAACCAAGCACCAGCAAACCCTTTGAACATGTCTTCAAGAGTACCCTAAGGGTCCGAGTACCTAATAATCATATACTCTCTTAAATATTGAGCTACATAACTATTATCCTGAAACCAAGTACCTAATTATTGGGTCCTTTGGACCCTTAGGGGTAGCGATGCACACACACACACAAGCACACACACAGAGACTCACATGCTTCAGAAAAAAACAAGTCCTGCAGACCTACATCGCAAAGCCCTATAGCCTAAACCCTTAACCCTGGAACCCTGAGAACGACCAACATGTTATGCTAGCCAGCGTAAGAGCACCACGACGACCACGATGCCCACGATGACCAAGACAAAGAGGACCACCAAGACCTCCTGGACCACCACGACGACGACCAGGACGACCACGACCACTACGACCACCTCGACCACCGGCAACCACGGAGACCAGCATTCCCAGCAGACGACCGGATGACCCCTGGAGACAATCAGCAGGAGACCACCACCACCACCTGAACCAATTCTGTCTAAACCCACCGTCAGAACTCTATAGTGCGTACCACGCTGTTAGGGGGAAAAGGGTTAAATCCCTTCGCCCCCTACTCCCCAAAACCCACGCAACCCCTTCACCCCGACCCCTAAATCAAGAACACACACACACACACCCACACCGCATCTCACGCCTGAGCTGCAGCAAACCCTCAAAGCTGAACCCTAAATCTTTAAACCAATGATTAGCAGCCCTACATGCACCCTGAGCTGCAGCAGAAGCCACCCGGAACCAACTCACGAAGAGGCTGATGTCCTTGTTGCCCTGGAACTCTGGCCTGACATGCAGCTTATTTCATAGAACCCTACTCCAGATCCCTTATAGACGGAGCCCTTAAAGGGAACCCTATTCTAGCTATTCAGGCCCCTACATCAAAGAACCCTGTAAAGTTGTCAATCTTCTGTCTGGTTCCTAGTAGGGAATGGGGGAATGGGATATGGGGACTCTGATTGAAAATTATACAAGGACTACTATAGATCCATTCCCCATTCTCTACTAAACCCTAAACCCTAAACCAAGGAGTCCTACGGTTGATGGTCAAAATCCAGCATGACACTAAGGACCCTAAACTATGGGAATTATGGTATATTCCTTATTATGGGCCATGCAGGATTTTGTCCATCAACCGTAGGATTTAGGGTTTAGGGCTTAGGGTTCCCGGATTGGGTTCTATAGATTTCTGATGAGCTTTGTAAGAGTCGTCCGAAACGCTAGGCCCTAAACCTACAAGAGTTGTGTAGGGCTTTGTGGGATGTCATAAGGGCATAATGGGGTTTGTGAGGGATTTAGTAAATATAGGGCCATATAGGGGTTTTACAGTCACAGCATTTTTGGAGGATCCTGCAATGCAAGGGACTCCTAAACCTCTTAATTAAACAACACAATGCAAATTGTTGAGGAATCGTTCATCTGATTTCTGGTGTATTGGCTTGGGGGTCTATGGGTAAAGGGCTTTGCTATCATTGGGGGCTGTGTTATTGCCAACGCGCGTGGAAAGAAGGAGTGTCGGTTCAGGCCGTACGTGGAGGCTCAGGGCAGAAGGCCGCAAAACGCTTCCCAAACACATTAAGACAAGGAGTATAATGCAAGAAGCCCGATTTTCATAGAGGCTCCATATATATATATATACTACCATTATGCAACTCGGTCCCAAAATAACATCCTGTCTATGGCTTTAAATAGTGTGTATATATATATATATATATATATTTGTGTACATATATATATATATATGGACCCTCTGGGTACAAGGAGTATGATGTAAGAACTCCATATTGATAGTATATATGGACCCTCTTGGTACAAGGAGTATGATTCAATGATGCAAGAAGCCCGATATTAAAACCCAAAGCCCTAAACCCTCAAACCCAAAATGTACACCCTAAACCCTAAAGCCTAAACTCTAAACCCTAAACCCGATACTGATTGAACTTATCAACTAATTGAGGGGGTCGGGCCTTGAACCCTAAGACCCAAACAGCAGATCAAATCCCTAGCCTAGAACCCAGCAACTTGGCAACTGAACCGTGAACCCTACCAAAACCTCCAACTTAACCCGCAGCATGAACCTATCCCGCACCACCCCAACTCTCAAATCGATGCCCGCAATATCGAACTGAGCCGCACAACTTTAAGCCCTAAACCTAACCCTAGATCCCCCAACTACCCTCTAAGATACCCCAAATACCTACTATTAAGGGCCACTAGGGCTCCATTAAAGGCCATTGGGGGGTCTCGGACCTCGATGCTCTCCCTAAAGCTCAGAGTGCGATAGGATACCTGATAAACTTACCAAGAGGGTCCATATACACTACTACTATGGAATTAGGCCCCAAAAACCATAATGGGGATGGTCTTTTCGGACCTAATTCCATAATGGTAGTATATATGGACCCTCTGGCTTAGTGGGCCGCCAGGCTTAGGGAGCCGAGGTCTATCAAAGCATAAAGTTAATGTTAACTGCGTGGATCCCGATGAATAGCCTTGCTACTTATTGAAGATTACCAAGGGACCTAGTGGTCATGTACTCCCCAATACCATACTAATCTCCACGTACAAGCTACTATCCTAAACCGAAGTACCTACTCATGCAAGACTTGGGACGCTTGTAAAGCCCTCAGAAAACAGTCAACAATGCTTCCAACACCCTCACATAAGACTCAACTGGTATTTGCCCACTGGGGCCTCTGCAGCTCTGCGAAACGCTCGCCCGCAGAGGAAAGGTAGTAGAAGAGCACGTCAACAGACGCGGCGCGAAGTTTCTCTGCGGAGAGGTCAACTTCGGATCCAAGGCCCAGCTGTGCCTCGTGGTTGGCATTGTTCCGACGGCCGGCAGAAGAGGTTGCCAAGCAGGAAAATGCTATGAATGCCGTGATCGCATACATGACGGTCGTGGCTGAGTAGGACTTGGCAGGAGATCGGCACTATATTGAGATGTTCCGCTTGAGCCGTAGTCATGCGGTTCACAGCAACTCAGCTTGCAAACGCACAAGGAAAGAACAACTGCTTCGACCATCGTTGCATGTCCTGCTTACACGAACACCCACGGAAGCCTAAAAACGACGACATCGGTATAGCACTACTGACTATTCAGCGTTTAAAAACCCTAACTCGAAAGCACAGCGTCCTCTGACCCCACACCCCCAATGTAACTCGCAGACCGCCACAAAACGGCCAAAGTCAAAACAAAGCACGCGTGGACCTGAACGCGCATGTTTCCGTCTCCGCTTGCGAGGCCTCCGTTGTCCCCAAGTAGGACACAGACACAGACATTGGAGTTCCAAGGAACTTCCCCGTAACCCAGGAAAGCTTTTTGTTAAACGAGGTTAAACCAGGACCCCCCAATGGCCTTTTAATGGAGCCCTAATGGCCCTTAATAGTAGGTATTTGGGGTATATTAGAGGGTAGTTGGCGGGTTTAGGTGTTTGGGGCTTCAGGCTTTTAGGGTTTAGTGTTGCAGGTGGCCCCACTTTCGTTATAAATCCTATATCAGTTTAGGGTGTAGGGCAACCTTGAACCGTATACACCCTAAATCCTAAACCCGCAAAAAATCCCTAAATCACCCTCGCACAGTCCGCAAGCTTTCAATTCACGTCTGGGGCCTCGGGTTGCTCGCTTATCCTTAACGACGAAACTAACCCCCAAAGGGTTTCAGGTTCGTGTTGCCATAATTACATTAGGGTTTAGGGTTTAGGGTTCATAGTATAAGGGTACAGGGTTTAGGGCCCCTCTTCGGAAGCTGTGCGAAACTAGAATATAAATTCCTTCAGCTTTCCCTGAAGGTCAAGACGGCCTAAATGCAGGATGCGTATATATATATATAGATAATTATATTATATGTATTATGGTATTTAGGCCCAGAGGCCTTAAAATATGCGTCCTTGAAGCCTCAGGGTTCGGTTACCTTGGAGCTCCAAGATGCGTGCCGCAGGCATCGCCATTTCAGACAATGGCAGCTCCTGCGTGGACCCTAAACCCCGAGGGCTCAAGCACCCTAAGCCCAAAAAACTCCGAGGGCCCTAAACCTTAAGCCAACACACAAAACCCCGAGAGCTCAGGCATTCCAAACTTTGAGGCACTCTTGGATGACAGCCGCCTCTAGCGTCTCGGGGGCCTCCAATCGTCGGAAAAGTTGGGGGCTTCAGGGTTTAGGGCTTAGGGCTCGGATCCAGGCTTTACGGTTTAGGGTTTTTTTTAAGCTCCTTTTTAATGCCTGCCATCTCAAGGTCTCACAAACCGTTTAGGGTTTAGGGTTTAGGGCTTGTAAGGGTTTAGTTTAGTGAGGGTTTAGGGTTGAGGGTTAGGGCGTAGGAAGGGTTTTGTTGGGATGGGTTCGCAAGCAAAGCCCGAAACCCTCAAATCAAGCCTGAGCCCTGACACCCAAGACCATAAAACCCTTGCCTCGAGAAACCAATGTACCTTTAAACTAGTTCATGGTTGGGATAGGATTAAATATGCACATTTTTACTCCTTATTCAGTTTAAGTACCCATAAAAATGTAAAATGTTGCCCAACTGTGACACAGTAAATGGTACAGATACAGCTGTCTTCTCTAAGGTACCTTCGGTACTCTAGGTCCTAGCCTTAAGGCAAACCTTCCAGTCCCATAATCAAAAGTCCCGATGCCTAAGCCCGTCGTTACTATTGCGCCCGATTAGCCAGAAACTCTGAGCCCTAACAAATCAAAACTTAAACCCGTCTAGAAGGGTAATATCTAATAATCTAACAATGCAGGGGCCTTAAACCCAAACTGAGAAGGGAAATGATGCTGGGGCCTATCACTATCTGAACATGGTTTTGGTGCATATTGTGGTATATGACTTCCTAAACCCTAAACCTTATAAGCCTGAAAATAGACCTTAAACCCTACCTAAACCTCCGGAAACCCCGCATAGGCCTGCTGCGTGAGCTCTGTCTCGGCCCCTTCGTGCTCAGACGCTTTCTGATTAGCAACTGCTGGGTGAAAGGTTTTTTCTTTATGCTGATTGTGTTAGGGTTGTTTAAGCTTTCAAGTTAAATCTCTTCGTACTAGGTCTGTTAGTTTCATGGAGTCTCTGCGCGGGTATTTTAGGGCTTACTTGTGTTGTTTATGGCAGTTTATGGCTTTCAAAGGGGTCTGTAGCGATGTTGCAAGGTAAAGCGTTTTGGCTCTCAGGCTTTGTTGGGTCTACCGTCTACCTTAACCCCAATAAACGCACCACTAAACTGATTAATAAGGAAAATACAATACCAGAGGGTTCATATATACTACCATTGTGGAATTAGGTCCCAAAAGACCATCCCTATTATGGTGTTGGGGGCCTAATTCCATAAATAGTAGTGTATTTTTAGACCCTCTTGGAATGAGGAACTTACTTGAAAGGTTGGTAATGTTGGCCTACTTGTCAGGTATCATGGGGAACCAAAGGTTAACCTTTTTCATAATACAAGGATTATATAGGGATTATACTACCCCAAAAAGGCTAAAGGTTACCTACTCTACTTCTAGGTAAGGGTTCGGCGGTAGCCGAAAAGACCTACCTTTTTAAGGAACTGCATATAGAAACCATAATAACTGGGCTTTTAAGTAACCAGGGAGAAAGAAGTATAAACTTGAATTTCATAATGGTTCCTTTAAGAAACAAAGTATTAAAGTATGGTACTCCAACGCCCAGATAAGGAACCCTATAAAAGGTAGGTCTTTTCGGCTACAGGTAGGCTTATATCAGGATTACGTTTGAGAGATGGGCCATCTGATGTAGGGGCCTTTGTGTTTGGGATAAAATTTAGAGGTATGTTATAGTGGAGATTTGGGCATCGGGTTTACAGCTTCAAGAATGAGACAAGATTCTGCAAATCATGATCGGGATCAGAGTTTTATTAGCGTAGGCTTGGCGACGTGCCTTTAATTAGGGTTTAGGGTTTAGGGTTTGGGGCGAGCAGCGTTTGTCAAAAGGTAATTCCGCTGCGCCTGGATGTACCCCGAAAGGATTGACACCTACATGTTTACGACGGTACGGAACAGTAGCAGTCATCCGAAACCCCAACACCCATAACCCTAACCCCCAACTAAAACCCAAAACCATAAAGCCCTTAACCCCAGGAAAGTATAAGCAGTTGAACACAGAATCCCAACAAACCCTAAACCCAACATCCCATAGCATTAGATCAGAAAGCTCCTCCAGCACGGAAGATGCCAGCGCTGCCCTCAGTGGACAGTACGCCCTGTCCGAATGTCCGCACCTGGAGCTTTGAGCTTAGGCTTCAATATTATATGGTTTAGGAGTTAGGGGTTTAGGGGGCTGCAATTGGTTTGAAGGGCCAGTGTAAAGGGTTCTAAGTTCAGAGTTTAGAGCTTGCGTGCTGTTTTCTGGGTAAGCGTTTCTTGCGGCTGAGCTTCAAGGCTTTTGAAGTTTAGGACTTCATGTACGGTTTCTCAACGTAGGGCTCTTGGAAACCTGAGGTACGAAGTTCTGAGTTTCCGCCGAATGATGAGGACATCGCAAAACCAGTCATAAGGCCGCCGAATCGCTTCCTCACTTTCTCCCTCGCTCTCTCTCTCTTTGTCTCTCTCTCTCTCTCTCTGTGACTCTACCCATCTGTCTACATCTCTATATGATCCCGGTTCGGCCGCCCCCCCCC